>CM053603.1:81106400-81136138 GCA_028646535.1 Procyon lotor
TTTTTTTTTTTTTAAAGATTTTTATTTATTTGACAGCGAGAAACACAGCGAGAGAGGGAACACAAGCAGAGGGAATGGTAGCGGGAGAAGCAGGCCCCCTGCCGCGCAGAGAGCCCGATGCGGGGCTCGATCCCAGGACGCTGGGATCTGACCTGGGCCGAAGGCAGACGCTTAACGACTGAGCCACCCAGGCGCCCCGCCTCATTCCATTTTAAAATAAAAAAAGCATATACACAACTTTGACTGCATCCCACATATTTGTGTATGTGTGTGTGTGTAGATAAAAATTATAATTTCTTAATTTTTAAAAAGATTTTATTTACTTGAGAGAGAGAGAGAGAGGGGGGAAAGCAGGCTCCCTGCTGAGCAAAGAGCTTGATGTGGGGCTTTATCCCAGGACCCTGAGGTCATGACCTGAGCCGAAGGCAGAGGCTTTAACTCACTGAGCCACCCAGACATCCCAATTTCTTATTCTTTCTAATAGTTGTTGCAGTTCAGGTTTATGCTTGGATTTAATAGTTGTTTGGGAAGAGAATGGACAGGTGGACTTCATTCATTAATTTAAAATTTTATTGCACTGTGGCCAGATACAGTGGTCTATCAAATTTCTGCCTCACAGACTACAACGTTATTTTTGTTTTTTAGTATGGCGACCATCTTTAAATGTTCCATGAATGCTTGAGGAGAAGGGTTCTTCTCTGTAATGAAGCCAGTGTCAGTACACATATGGATAGTGGTGATGGTTGCACGACAATGTGAATGTACTCAAAGCCACCAAATTGCACACTTGAAAATGGTTAAGCTAGATAATTCAATTAAGTCATTGAATTGATTGAATTAATGTGAGGAGGGTATTCATTCAGTGGGGTGGCAGAGAAGGGAACTTGATTATATATGGGAGATTAATAACATAAGTAAATATATATATATGTATATATATGTATGTATGTATGTATATCTCCACATAATGGATAATGGGAACCAGGACTTCTAGGGGGCTGTTTAGCTTTGCAAGCAAATACCAAACTGTCTTTCAAAGTGCCCGCATCATTTTGCATTTCCCGGAACAATGAATGGGATGTTGACACAACCTCGTCAACAATTTAGTCTTGTCATCTTTTTGGATTTTAGCAATTCTAAAAGGAATATAGTGCCATTTCACTGTTGTTTTAACTTGTAATTTCTTAATGACAAATGATACTAAGTATCTGTTCATTTCTTATTTGCCTTTTTAAAGATTTTTTGTTTGAGAGGAGAGAGTGCACCCATGCACGCGTGCACGCGAGCACAAGCAGGGGGGAGAGGCAGAGGAAGAGGAAGGAGCAGACTCCCCACTGAGCAGGGAGCCTAATGTGGGGCTTGATCCCAGGATCCCAAGATCACGACCTGAGCCAAAGGCAGATGCTTAACTGACTGAGCGAGCCATCCAGGTGCCTCTTATTTGCCTTTTACATACATCCTTTGGTGAGGTGTCTGTTCACTTTTTAACTCAGCTGTTTGTTTTCTTATTGTTGTTGAAGATAATTATTTTATATTTTTGATACTAGTCTAGGTAGTAAAGAATTTCTTACCCAAAGAGAAGTCTGGCTTTTGCACTTAGTTCCTGGGAGGTAATCTCTAAGTTCTTGGAATGTCTTAACTGATAAAAGTGTCTTGAACAATATAATTTAGGGTGGAGGCTTGGAGCAACAACAACGAGATTTAGACTGGGGGCGTTTGGGTCACATCAGCTGACCTACTGAGGGACTGGAGACTTAATCAGCCAGCCACAAGAGCTGCTAGTCAGATTTATGTGACTAAACCCCAGTAAATATTCCAGACACCGGGGCGCCTGGGTGGCTCAGTGGGTTAAAGCCTCTGCCTTCGGCTCAGGGCATGATCTCAGGGTCCTGGGATAGACACCTGCCTTCCCCCTCTCTCTGCCTACTTGTGATCTCTGTCAAATAAATAAATAAAATTAAAAAAAAAAAAAAAGATTCCAGATACCACAGACCACATGAGCTTCTCTGACTGGCAATTTACTCTGTACAAGCTGTTAAACATTAATACTGTGAAAGTAACACTGTTCATGTCTCCATAGGAAGACAAGTGAAACTCCACATTTGGTAACTTTCTTGACTCTGGCCTATGCGTCTTTTCACTTGACTGATTTTAATCTGTATTCTTTAGCTGTAATAAACCATAACCATGAGTATAATAGCTTTCAAAGAATTCTGGGAGTCCTTCTTAATCTATAAAACCTAAAGATAAACCTAAAGATAAGTTCAGGAGACCCCTGAACTTGCAACTGATGTCAGATGTGAGGGTAGCCTTTTGTGCACTGCTCTCTAACTTTGCAATTGGCGAAGATCACTTTATCAGGTAAGTGTTTTGCTGTCATATCTAAAAAGGAATTACCAAACCCAAAGTCACCTAGGATTTTCTATTTTTCTTCTAGATGTTCTCCTTTTTATGTTTTACATTTAAGTCTATGAATCATTTTGAATTAATCTTTGTGAAAGGTCTGTGTAGAGGTTCATTTTTTTGCATATAAACTTTAATTACTCCAGCCTCATTTACTGAAAAGACTCTCCTTTCTCCACTGAATTGCCTCTCAACCTTTGCCAAAGATCAGTTGACTGTATTCCTGGGCTCTATATTCTGCTCCACTGGTCTACGTATTTATTCTTTCACAAACACTTTACTATCTTGATCACTGTAGCTTCGTGGTTAGCATTAAAAATCAGGTAACGTAAGTCTTGGTTAGAGTTTTTTGACCCAACCTGAGTCTCTGTTTTTTAAATGTAAATGTTAACGTATTCATTTTCATTCTAATTACTGATAAGGTGGTCTTACATTCTCTCACTCTTTATTATTCTTGCTGCTCTTTAATATCATCTTTTTTTAAAGATTTTATTTATTTATTTGACAGAGAGAGAGAGAGATCACAAGTAGGCAGAGAGGCAGGCAGAGAGAGAGAGGGGGAAGCAGGCTCCCTGCTGAGCAGAGAGCCCGATGTGGGGCTCGATCCCAGGACCCTGAGATCATGACCTGAGCCGAAGGGAGAGGCTTTAACCCACTGAGCCACCTAGGTGCCCTTTAATATCATCTTTAATTTTGTCCTTTGCTAATAACACAGTAGACATTTTCTTTTTCCTAATAACACCATAGTTATTGTTCCAGAAATTCTTTGATTAGTTTTATTTACAGTCTTAGTAGCACTCTCCTTTTTACTTGTCTGGATGCTTACAGTGTATCTTTTAATTCTCCTCAAACTTTCAACTTGATATATCTAGTACTCATGTATCACTGAAAGCCTTTAAACTATAAACTCAGGTTTTCTTAAGTTCAAGGATATTGTCTTCTATTCCCCCCCTTTTTTTTTTAAGATTTTATTTATTTACTTGACAGAGAGAGATCACAAGTAGGCAGAGAGGCAGGCAGAGAGAGAGGGGGAAACAGGTGCTGAGCAGAGAGCCCGATGTGGGACTCGATCCCAGGACCCTGAGATCATGACCTGAGTCGAAGGGAGGCTTTAACCCACTGAGCCACCCAGGGGCCCCTATTTCACTTTGATTACTGCTTCTCCTCTATTTATTATTCTTTTCTTTAGGAATACTATTTATTTATACATTGAATCTTTATTCTTTGTACCTGTCATTTTCATCCTTTTGATCCTTTTCTACTGTTGAATTTCAGAAGACATCCTCCAACTTCTCTTCCACATCACTGACTTGATTTTCAACACCATCTTTTGACCTCCTCACTGTGAATTTTAATAGTAATACTTAATTCCAGTATCTCTATGAGTTTTTTTTTTTTTAAAGATTTATTTATTTAGGAGAGAGAGAGAGAGATCAGGCTCTCTGCTCAGCAGGGAGCCTGTTTCCCCCCCTCTCTGCCTGCCTCTCTGCCTCCTTGTGATCTCGTTCTCTGTCAAATAAATAAAATCTTAAAGAGAGAGAGAGAGAGAGAGGGCATGTGTATGTGCAGGAGGAGGGGCAGAGGGAGAAGGAGAAAGACAATCTCAAGCAGATTCCCCACTTGATGTATCTAGTACTCATGTATCACTGAAAGCCTTTAAACTATAAACTCAGGTTTTCTTAAGTTCAAGGATATTGTCTTCTATTCCCCCCCTTTTTTTAAAAGATTTTATTTATTTATTTGACAGAGAGAGATCACAAGTAGGCAGAGAGGCAGGCAGAGAGAGAGGGGGAAACAGGTGCTGAGCAGAGAGCCTGATGTGGGGCTCGATCCCAGGACCCTGAGATCATGACCTAAGCCAAAACTGAGTTGGATGCTTAACTGATAGAGCCACCCAGACATCCTTTATATCTTTATGAATTTTGATAAGTCTTGAAGAATTTCTAAATGTAGAAAAGTACAAAGAATGATTCAAGATCCCTTGTAATCATTCCTATTTCCTCTAGCACGAGGCCTTGGAGTCCGTCTATATGGATTCAAATATGAGACTTCCTTCTTAGTTGTATGATCTTGGGAAAGTAATTTAAACTAGTTATTTCAATTTCCTTGGGAATAATCATTTAATTAGATTAATTAGCTAATTCATGAGTGGATATTTATTTATTTATTTGAGAGGATGAGCGAGGATGAGGCAGAGGGAGAGAGAGCAAGAGAATCATAAGTAGACTCCATGCCCAGCATGGAGCCTGACTTAGCGATTGATTTTAGGACCCTGAGATCATGACCTGAGCTGAAATCAAGCAACTGAGCCACCCAGGTGTCCTTTGAGTGGTTTTAATACAGTATCTGTTACTCAAAAATATTTAGCTGTTATCAGCACAATCTTTGCTGATATCTTGGCTGTTTACCTTCTATGTCAATCTGCTGTCTTTAACATATAATTTCAGATTCATTAAATAACTTTGAGAAGAAAGCTAATACCATCTAATATGTTATTTTTTCCAAGTATGATTTTCCTCTGGGACTTAAGTGTAAGATTCCTTTATTTTGTAGTTTTTTAACAAGCCCATGATGGTTTTTTATTTTAAAAAAATATATTTTATTTATTTATTTGAGAGAATGAGAGAGAGTGAGCATGAGAGGGGGAAGGTGAGAGGGAGAAGCAGAACCCCTGCTGAGCAGAGGCCCAATGCTGGACTCAATCCCGAGACTTCAGGATCATGACCTGAGCTGAAGGCAGGCACTCAACCAACTGAGCCACCCAAATGCCCCCATGATGGTTTTTAAAAAATGCTATCAATTATTTGAAAGTTGAGCAAACCAAACAGGTTTGATGTTTGCTAAGAAAAAAGTTATATAAATTCTAGTTTCTCTCCTTTAATGTCTACCTGGGTATTATTTGACTTTTAACTCTCACTTCTTTATTTGGAGAAAAAATTGATTCATACAACTCTAGCGAAATATCTTGTGTTAAGCAGTATAGAGGATTATGGCTCTCATCTATTATGGAAATTAAGATCTCTTCGAGAATCCATTAAAATTAAACTTTTTCTCCAGCACATAGAATTTTGCTTACCAATTCAGAGGGTCATGCCTTGAAGTCAATTGTGGATCCTAGGTTAAGGACCACTTGATTTACCATTTATTCTAACGAACAAAGGAAGACTCCAATCCTCTTACCTTGTTATGTGATATACAGGATTAGTGATTTCATCCTGGAAACCTTGAAAGAGAACATATTCTTCCCTAATCAAAAGCAGGGTCTGACCAAGAGTTGTTTAAGCTGGTGGCTGGTACAAGAGAGTTCATTAAACTGTTCTCTTTCACTCTTGTACATATTTGAATTTTTCTAAAATAAAACACTTCATTTGTAGTTATTTGAAGTAGGGCCTGAAAAAGTATATACCGATCCCACGGGTTTTCTCCTCTCTGCCCCTTCCCACTACAGTTCCCTTTACATCTGAAAATGCACCCAAACCAGTCCACTTCTTCCTTTACAGAACTGTGGTCACCAAGGGAAGTAGAGAGGTAATGATAAGAAAAATGGGAGGGAGAAAAAGAACCCTGGATGCTACAGATAACACTTGCAACACACAGTGGGTAGCTGCCAAGTTTCTAGTTGGCAAAGACCCTACTTCCTTAAGCTGTAGGTATGCAATAGAGATGAGTAGAAAAATCTACCTTTTACTGTCTGTCCTTGCTATTATTCTGTTTTAGGAATCTGTCTTTACTTTTACTGACAAAAAAATCCTCCTAATGTCTGGCACATTTTAATTTGTATTTCTAGTTTCTCATTCCATTTATAACTCTAATTCTCTGTGTATTTTCACCTATTTGATCATGGCATAACAGAGGAGATTAAGTAGGGTCCCACTAGCTGACTGCCTGCTAAGCCCAGACTTCCCACAGCTGAATTCCTAAGGTTAAAAGGTCCTACAGTAATCTGGCCCATGTGCAACCTGGGAACAACAGATAGGTGGAAGAGACAGCTTTTGATCTATTCTTGCTTTCTTAACTCTCATACTATAATTTTACATATATAGAAGTATGTTTATTGATATTAGTGAGCATATAGAGTATAGAAAAAAAAAGTATTATTTTCTCTCAAGGAAGCTCTAGCCCAGATTAACAACAGCTAGTAACTGCCAAAAGATGTAAGGTTTAAAGAGAAGCATTATAGCACCTATTAGAAATATTCAAACTCACCCAAAATAAAGTGCACATGATAAAACTTAGAAATTGGTGGGCTAATATGCCAATTATCAGAGACACCCTCAAAATAAAGTAAAAAACAAGTTAGCACACAAATAATATTAAAAACAATTAGCATAATGAGGTAGATTGAGATTATTTAGAGATATCGTTCTTTAAATTCCTTCTGATCTTGTCAATAATGTTCCATGTTAATCAAACTTTCCTGACAAAGATATGAACACAGAGCAACGTATTTAGAAGACTGACCTCCTGTCTGAAAGATGTGATTCGAACTATCTCTACCACTTGAGGAAGTTAGTGGCTCTGAGCTTCAGTCTTCTCATCTCTACAACGGGTATAATAATAGTCCTATTCTTGCAAGGAGGTTGTAATGATTATATGAAATAATGAACACAAAAAGCGTAGTTAGCGGAGGGGCACCTGGCTGGCTCATTCTGTAGAGTGTGCAACTCATGATCTCAGGATTGTGGGTTCCTGCCCTATGTTGAGTGTAGAGATTACTTAAAAAAAAAAAAAAAAAAAAAAAGAGCTTAGCACAATTTCTGGCAAATAGCACTTCAAAATACAACAGACTTTTTATAAAAAGTAAACTGACCTCTCCTTTCAGGGTGTTAATCCCTTCAAAGTACTGAGATAAAATAAGGTGGTAACTAAGGTCAAATGGTACTTTAGACAAAAAGTAAAAACAAAAGGAAACCAAAACAAAAACAAAAATTACAGACCAATATCCCCCCCAAATTTAAACAAAATTTTAGCAAACTGAATCCAAGAATATATAAAGAGAAGAATATATCATGCCTAACTGGAGTTTATACCAGGAATCCAATGTTGGCTTAATATCAGTAAATTAAAAAAAAAAAAAAAAGCAATGTTATTCACTGTGTATCAACAGAATAAAAAAGAAAAACTACACTATCATCTTGATCAATACAGATAAGGTATTTGGCAAAATTCCACAACCATTGGTGATAACAATTGTCCGTAGTCAAGGACTAGATGGGAACCTCCTCAATGTACTACAAGGCAACTACTGAAAACCTATAGCTAAAAATCACACACTTATATGGTTAAAAATTTGAATGCGTTTTCCTTAAGATTAGGAACAAGACAATGATATCTACTTTCACCACTTTAACACGGCAATATTCTTAGGGCATTAAGTCAAGAAAAAGGAAATGAGACACAAAAATAAGAAAGGAATAAATAAAACAGACAAAAGTTGGGACTATGTGGAAAAGTCTATGGAATCTAAAACAATTTACTTATAGTGAGTTTACTAGCAACATCACAGGCAACAAGATAAATATACAAAAATCAATTGTATTTCCACATTCTAGCAATTAAAAAATCAGAGATTGAAATAAAAAGATATAATTTATAATAACATGAAAAATATAAAATAGTTAGCAATAAATTTAACAAAATGTGTGCAAAGCCTGTACAATGAAAATTACATTTTGGTGAGACAAACTACAGAAGACATAAATAATGGACAGATAAACCATGCTTATGAATTGGAATATTCAATATCAAGATGTAATTTCTTTCCAAATTCACCTACAGATTCGACTCAATTCCAATCAAAATCCCAACAGGTACTTTTGTAGAAATTTACAAACTGATTCTAAAATTTATACAAAAATCAGAAGACTTAGGATAGCCAAAACAGCTTCGAAACAAAACAAAGTTGGAGGACTTACACTACCTGATTTTAAGACTTAATATACAGGTAAAGAGAGAGTCTCAATGTTAATACTATTGATATTATGGACTGGCTAATTCTCTGTGATGGGGAACTGGCCAGTACACTGTAGGGTGTTTAGCAGCATCATGACCTCTACCCCTATCAAAGGCAAATCTTTCATTTGGCAGTTCTAACAATCAAAAATGTCTCCAGAAACTGCCAAATATAGAATGGGGGGCAAAATTGCCCTGTGTTGAGAACTATTAAGCTATAGTAAGAAGTGTGTTATTGACATAAAGATAGACATTTAAATCAATGGAACGGAACAGAATCTAAAAATAGACCCTCAACTTAAGACTCAATTGATATTTGACAAAGATACAACGCAATTCCATATGAAAAGACAATCTTTTTTCAGTAAATGATGCTGTAATGACTGATTATTCATATGGAAGAAAACTAAACACCCCCTTCCCCTCACTCCATACATGAAAATTTAACTCAAAACTTATCACAGATAAATTTAAGAGCAAAAAACTATAAAACCTCAAGAAAAAATATAGGAGAAAGCTTAGTAATTCTGACTTAAACAAAGATTTCTTAGAACACAAAGAAGCACAAACTTTTTTAATTGATAAACCGTACATTAAAACATAAAACATGTTTGTGCCTCAAAACTTACTGTTAAGAAGATAAAAAGGCAAGCTACAGCCTGGGAGAAAAATATTTGTAAAATAAATATCTGATAAAGGACTTGTATCCAGAATAAGACAATAAAATGGCAAACAACCCAATAAAGGAAAATGTGCAATAAGTTTAAACAGTTACCTCACCAAAGAAGATATGCTGATGGCAAATAAGCACATGAAAAGATGTACATCATTACTCATCAAGGAAATGCTTATTAAAACCACTCTATCATACCACATAAGCCAACGTAAATAGCTAAAACGAAAAAAGACCAACCATACCAAGTGCTGACAATAATACTAGGACTCCTGTAAGTTGTTGATGGGAATACCAATTTGTATAAACACTTTAGGAAACATGTTTGGCAATTTCTTAAAATTTTTGAGCATACACTTACCAGATGACCCAGCAATTCCATTCCTAGGTATTTACCTTAGAAAAATAAAAACTTATGTCAACACATAAGCTTGTATTTGAATGTTCATAGCAGCTTTATTCATCGTAATAGTCCACAAGTGGAAACAATACCAAAGTTCATCAACTCATGAATAGATAAACAAATTGTGGTAAACCCATATATGAGGAATGCTAGTCAGTAATAAAAAAGAACAACAGCAAGAAAGAACCACTAAAACACACAACAACATGAATAAATCTCAAAAGCATTATCCTAAGTATAGGAATCCAGATACAAATGATATTAACGAAGTACCCAAATTATTCTATATAGCTAAAAATAATTCTGATTTTCAGTAGTTTTTTTGTAGTTATATAAGGCACTGACTTTTAACTACCTTTTGTTATTTAAGTGTCTCATCTTGTCTCCTTAAAACAACTACAAACCCTTCTCCCATAAGGGTTATTGTGTATCTCTGCAGAGCACTTCACAATATAACCACACATGTGTAGATCAATGTTCAGACTCCATAATTCTAATTCAATAAAACAAGTGGAATGCAGTGTACATATTACAATAGATTCAGGATACCTGGGTTCAAATCCCAGCTGACTACATGGGGTAACCTGTATTAAGTCATTTAATCTACATGAGATTCAATATTCTTATTCACTAAACTGAAAAGCACTGGGGTAAAGTGCAGAAAGAGTGTTAGGGACAGTGGGGTAGTACAATCAGCAATCCCAAAGAATGTGAGGCTATAGTAAGAAGAGAAATCCGAAGAGCAAAGGGTTAAAAGTCACACCTGATTTTTCAGAAGAATCACAAGAAAGTGGGGACTCATGAGGCTTTCTGTCTTCTGGGTGTTAAGGAGGAGGTAGGTATGAGAAAAGTTGCTGCAGTGACAACTGGTTTGTGGCAGACAATCACAGAAGCATCCATTTTGATCCTTCAGTGAAATTTTCTATCACTGGGAAGCACTACATCTTGGGAAAATTGGCTATTTCAGACTGATACAGAACAGGTTGGTTTTACTCTACTGATGTGTTATTTCCAGAGTAACCCATTTCAGTAACAGAAATCAAAAGTTCTGATATTTGGTATATGTGATTGGCTAAGAATCTACAATTGGTGGAATTATGAACGTCCATAAATCAGAAGACAGAAGCACTGAAGGAATTACAATATGGCGGGCCTGAGAAGCTTCCTTAGGGATTTTCTGTGTACCTACCATGTGTCAAAAACATGTGCAAGATTACATATTTTACCACTTCATCTTCACACTAACTCATACAAAGTAGCTTAAACTGATAACAATCAGTTTGTAATGATTTAAATGATCTCTCATTTACAGAGGAGATAATCATTCCTGTTTTAGGGATAAGAAAATTGACATTCTGAAATACACTTTAGTAATCTGTCCAAGCAGTCACCATTAGTATGTGACAGGCTGACTCAAACTCAGTTTTTTTTTTTAATATTTTATTTATTTATTAGAGAGAGAGAGAGAGAACACAAGTAGGCAGAGCAGCAGGCAGAGGGAGAGGGTGAAGCAGGCTCCCTGCTGAGCAAGGAGCCCGATGCGGGACTTGATCCCAGGACTCTGGGATCATGACCTGAGCTGAAGGCAGCTGCTTAACCCACTGACCCACCCAGGTGCCCCTCAAACTCAGTTTTTGATTCCATGTCCTTACCACTACTTCAAACCTACTACCACTAACAAGTTGAGCTTCCAACTATTGAAGCCAGCACAATTCCTAGAAAATAGCTGCTTAATAATTTTTGTTTTCTTCTAAGGTAGGTAGAAGGCAGATATAATCTAAGGTAGGCAAGAAACAGGTACTACTTCCAGCTATCGGAAGGGGAAACAAAAACTTACATGTAAAGTGATAGAGCAAGTTTCTAAATCTGGGCATTGCTAGCCCTTTCTCTGTGTCAGCATCCCCTGATACTCATCTTGAGAATGATGATGATGAAGAGGAAGAAAAGATAGAGAAGGAGAAAAGTGCCTGCAATTACAAGACCAAGTGTTTTCATTCTCTGAATAGACCACACATATTTACTGAGTACCTCTAAAGGTCAAGTCGGTGCTTGGCACTGGGGATACAACAGTGCATAAAATAAGTAAGACACAGTTCCTACCCATGGGGAAGTTTTACCCTAGGGGGAAGATACTGACAACTAAATAGACAATTTCAATATAGCGTAAGTAACGCAGAAACAGGATAGCACAGGGGGCCACAGGGGCAGAGACAAGACAACTAAACCCAGAGAAGATGAAGCAGGGGTACAGGGCATCCAGTAAACTTGAATTGCAAATAAACAATGAATACTGTTGCAGTATAAGTATGTCCCAAATATTGTCCTGTATTTTCAGTGGGGATGATATTTGGAAAAGTGCCTCATAGGAGATGATATTTAAGACGAAAACTGAATTATTACTTGTCCCCAACAAATCTGGACCCTGAAGATGTTTACCCGTTGCAGGCCCGTAGAGACACCATGTGGCAAGGATCTGAAAAACCTCCTGACAGGAGCCAAGGAGGAACTGGGGGCTCTTACCAAGAGCCAGGTAGAAAGCCACCTCTTAGAAGTAGGTCTTCCAGACATACACTGACTTTTTTTTTTTTTTTTTTAAGATTTTATTTATTTGACAGAGAGAAACACAGCGAGAGAGAGGACACAAGCAGAGGGAATGGTGGCGGGAGAAGCAGGCTCCCCGCCGCGCAGAGAGCCCAATGCGGGGCTCGATCCCAGGACCCTGGGATCAAGACCCGAGCTGAAGGCAGACGCTTAACGACTGAGCCACCCAGGCACCCCCATACACTGACTTTTAAAATGCCTTCAGGTGATTCTGCTTGAGTAGTGGAGGTGCTTGGGAGCCAGGCTGTGAAATGCACTTATGTGGCTGTGTGCGTACACCGAGAGGGGAAATTTGCACAATGATCTGGAAATGAGGTTTAAGGTAAGTGCAAGTTTTCAGGATGTTCATGTGAAAAACTTTACACTCAATACCTTCTCCCCTCCAGACATAGTCCAGCCCTCAGACGACTACAGCCCTGCTCAACAGCTTGGATACAATACGTGAGAGACCGTGAGGCAGAATTACCTAGGTAAGCCGCTCCTGACCCTCAGAAACTGTGTGAGATACAAAATGTTTGTTGTTTTACACTGTCAGGGTTTAGGATAACTTGTTATGCAGCAATAGGTAAGTAATGCCGTGCCCAGCAGAGGAGTTCTGCTCCCCGAAATAATGGGCCTGCGCTGGTACCGCATCATGCTCAGCCACTGCTGAGAACAGCCAGTTAGTATGGGTGGCTTTGGCAATGATGAGGTGGTGGACCAGAGGCACTACAGCTGTGACTGTCACTCACTCACACCTCCCACCAGCAGGAGATCTGAGTGGTGTATTTCCATGGCCACCACAGCATAACAAAAGTTCATTAAGGACAGCATAGCTTTTCTGGAACAAAATAAGATCTTTCTAAAAGAACAAAACAAAACAAAAATATTTCTCTGAGTTCAGCTCAGTCACTTGAAAGAACTGTGTAAAAACAGAAAGATAAGCAAAATAATATAGTAAATTAACAAAGCAAAGAAAAAATCCAAGTCTCAGATTAGCTGTGGTTTTCAGCTTGATTTTGTGTGTGTTAAAAATTAATACTGCCCGGGGCACCTGGGTGGCTCCGTGGATTAAAGCCTCTGCCTTTGTCTCTCGTCATGATCTCAGGGTCCTGGGATGGGGCCCCGCATCAGGCTCTCTGCTCGGTGGGGAGCCTGCTTCCCCTCTCTTTCTGCCTGCCTCTCTGCCTACTTGTGCTCTCTCTCTCGCGTCAAATGAATAAATAAAATCTTTAAAAAAAAAAGCTTATAAAAAAATAAAAGAATACTGCTCTCCCAATCAGGAAAATAATTTGTTCCTGGGTGGGTTGTTTTGACTTTCCCATCCAGAAAGGAATTTCTTTCTTTCTTTCTTTTTTTTTTAGAATGAGAGAGGAAGAGGAGAAAGGTCAGAGGGAGAAGCAGGGAGCCCGATGTGGGACTCGATTCCGGGACTCCAGAATCATGACCTGAGCCGAAGGCAGTCATTTAACCAAGTGAGCCACCCAGGCTGCCTCCAGAAAGCAATTTCTGAAACTTAAGGATAGTGTGTGTACAAGTGAAGAGCTATGAACTGTGGTTAACCAACTAATCCAGAATTTCTAAGAGTACTTTGACGAAACAATTTGAGTGTCATAAATTCCATAAATTATTTTATTCCAATAGATTAAGTGATTTCATTCCAACTATCTAACGTGAACAGAAAAATCTCAGAGAAAGACATTTTTCTTTTTTCTCCAGATACAGGATGAAAGGGAGTGGGTAATAGCGTAGAACTAAATATGATGGCAGGGAGATAGATGCTGGAAGTTTTCTTTGATCACAGCCCCAGACTCAGCCCCTGGCTTTATAATAGAGTTTTCTATCCAAATCATCTCAGAGTTCATGCTAGTATGACATATTTTCCCGCAGGTCATTTCAGTACCAACAAGCTTAGTATGTGCTTATATTTGAATCCTTTAAGGTCCATGTTCCAGATATATCAGATATCACTTTTCTCCTCATGGCCTGCAAAACACTCACAACCATTTTACAAGATCCCCAATTCAATTTTCATAGAAAATGAAATAAGGACATTGCCTTAAAGGGTTTACATCTTTAGGATAGTTAATTCACTGACTTAAGTAAAGCCTGATCTAACCTGTGTTTTCTTGAAATTCCTTTGTCAGTTAACATTTTTAAGTATTCTATTTTTTAAATATCCAATTCATTTAAAATCTACCTTGGTATACTAATCTGGGTATTAAAAGAGAACATAGTAATGAAAGAAAAAAAATCTAGAATATCTCTGAATTCGAGTATCTAATATTATAGAATAAAACAAGTTATTCAGCTATTTTTCTCCAGAATTAGATAGCAATTTTCTATACTTGCTTTGATTATATAAAATTGATACACATATTAAACAAAACCCTGAAGTATCAGGCCTAAGCCCCATGCATTTTCTCTATAGGCATGCTAACACATATGGTTAAGATTTTCCAATTACTGTATACATGATTCTTAAGAATTGTTGTTAGTTCATAGTGAGGTCTAAAGATCTGAAACCAAAAACCAAGGAGAAAGCTTTAAAAACTTGCCAGCAAAACAATCAACAATTTCTAGAGGATTAGCTGCCTTTTTAACTCAACAGTACAGTATAAAATTTTGTGATCCAAAATAGGAAAAAGCTGAGGAAAAAAACACTCAACACAAAATTCATTAATATTATCCAGGATAACAGATGCAACCCAAACAGTTTCATTGTTTCTAATCTCTCTGCTTCCAGTTCTCTTTCCTCATATTTGGAAATTCTTTTATTTTTTTTCCTCATAAAACATTTTTTCTAGTTCTCTTTGTAAATAATCAATATATATTGCAGAATTTCTTACTTCACTGATCATCTTAAGAGAAAGTTCCACTTCAAAAAATTTCACCACCAACAACTTTCTCTTACTCCCCCTCAAATACTCCTTTACCAACTAGAGAGAAAATATTGGAAGGGAGGAGACAAGTGGAAACTCCAAGAAAACCTGAAAAAAGAAAAATTTGACAGTAGAATTTTGTCATTGTTTTATCCATTCCACAGATATTAAGCCCCTATGAGTCAGGTACTATGCTAGGGACAAGTCCTACTTTATTCTCAAAAGTCTGCCATTACAATATAACCTTAAAATACCAATGAGGCTAATAAAATTATATTTATATCAAGTTATATTAAATATAGTAAATACCTTGAAAATAAATTAGATAAATTATGTAAATAAAATTATACACACACACACATAATTGTCTTTGTGGAGAGGTTTTGAATTGTTTTGTGCTTTCCACCTTGTGCTAAGGATTCTGACAACTGGAAGAAAGGAATCAATTCTGAGAATTACACATGTAGAGTTACGAAGAGGGTATTTATAGATAAAATGGAAAGAAAACCAAGATGTTAACATTTCTTTTATTTATTTTTTTTAAAGATTTTATTTATTTCACAGAGATCACAAGTAGGCAGAGAAGTAGGCAGAGAGAGAGGGGGAAGCAGGCTCCCTACTGAGCAGAGAGCCCAGCCTGAGGTGGGGTTGGATTCCAGGACCCTGGGATCATGACCTGAGCCGAAGGCAGAGGCTTTAACCCACTGAGCCACTCAGGTGCCCCAACATTTCTTTTAAAAAAAGAACATTTCGGGGGGCACCTGGGTGGCTCAGTCGTTAGGCGCCTGCCTTCGGCTCGGGTCGTGATCCCAGGGTCCTGGGATTGAGCCCCGCATCGGGCTCCCTGCTTGGCAGGAGGCCTGCTTCTCCCGCGATCATTCCCTCTGCTTGTGTTCCCTCTATCACTGTGTTTCTCGCTGTCAAATAAATAAAATCTTTAAAAAGAAAAAAAAAAAGAACATTTCGGGCTCCTGAGTGGCTCAGGTGGTTAAGCGTTTGCCTTTGGCTCAGGTCATGATCCCAGGGTCTTGGGATGGAGTCCTATACCAGGCTCTCTGCTCCACAGGGAGTCTGCTTCTCCCCCTCCCTCTGCCCTTGCCCCCTGCTCATGCACTCTCTTTCTCTCTTACTTACTCTCTCACGTGCTCTCAAATAAACAAAAAATCTTAAAAAAAAGAATATTTCAAAGTTATCAAGGCTCTAAAAATAATATAAATATCTGTGTAGTGCTTTATAAATATTTTATTTGAATTTAGTAATGTTTCTTTTTACAATAGCCAACAAAGCCTATCAACCTACTTACTTTTTTTTTTTTAAGATTTTATTTATTTGACAGAGAGAAACACAGCGAGAGAGGGAACACAAGCAGAGGGAATGGTAGCGGGAGAAGCAGGCTTCCTGCCGAGCAGGGAGCCTGATGCGGGGCTCGATCCCAGGACCCTGGGATCATGACCTGAGCCGAAGGCAGATGCTTAACGACTGAGCCACCCAGGTGCCCCAACCTACTTACTTCAATGCCAAAAAACATTATCTTCAATTTTATAACTGAAGTCATATGGAAATAAAACTCAATTATAAAAATATACTTGACAGATGCAAACCAAATTTCATTAGATGCTATATTACAGGTTATTATATTAATACTTCAGTCCTCCTTTAAGTATTAAATGTATGTTATTTTAAAAATCCACATCCATGGCCTTGACTTGTTATAACATCCTTTAAATGCATGCAATGCTTGTAAAGTAATTCTTATAATTCAGCTCCCTGGAATGAAACAAAATGTATTTGATACAGAACTTTTTACTACAACAATGTTTTATCATAACTCATAACGGAAACTATGGAAGATTCTTTACTGCATTAATTATCAGAGAAATGCAAATTAAAACTACAGTATATTACCATTACACACCCACCAGAATAAGTATAAGGAAAAAGATAAAAAAATACCAAGTATTAGCAAGAATATGAGCAACAGGGAATCCTCATATACTGCTAGTTACAGTGTAAATTGATATTATCATTTTGGAAAAAGTCATCTGCAAGTATCTACTAAAGTTGAGCAAATGTATATTCTAACCAAATTCCAATCCTAGGTATATGCCCTAGAGAAATGCATGTATGTGTTTGCCAAAGGACATGGACTAGAATGTTTATAAAATCATTAATTGTAATATCCCAAAATAGAAAACTACCCAAATGCCCAATGACATTAGAATAAATAAATAAATTATGGTTTATTCACACAGTGTAATATTATATAGCAATGAGAAAATTATCAACTACAACTACATACAATATGGATGAATTTTACAAACAATGTTCAGCAGGAAAGGTAGTCACAAAAGAAAAATACCATTGGATTACATATATAAAGCATAAAAATAGATAAGAATAAATCTATGCTATTAAAAGCCAAGACAGATACTTTAAAAAAAGAATATTTCAGCTATCATTTTCATTTACTATGTAATTTATAAAAAAGAAGAGAGGGAAGGAGTAGGTAAAAAAAATTAAAAATAAATAAGAGGAGGAGAAACCAGGTTAAATGTCAGATTAGGTAATTTAATCTTTCCTGAACAATAAACATGTGATTAAAAATTTTTTTTCAAAGGTTTTATTTATTTTTTGACAGAGAGAGAGACAGCAAGACAGGGAACACAAGCAGGGAGGAGTGGGAGAGGGAGAAGCAGGCTTCCCGCTGAGCAGGGAGCCCCATGCTGGGCTCCATCCCAGGACCCTGGGATCATGACCTGAGCCAAAGGTAGATGCTTAAGTTACTGAGCCACCCAAGCACCCCTACATGTGATATTTAAATTGCTAGATATAATTTTTTTAAAAAATTTATTTATTTGACAGAGAGAGGGAGAGAAAGATCACAAGTAGGCAGAGAGGCAGGCAGAGGGGGAAGCAGGCTCCCCGCTGAGCAGAGAGCCCGACGCAGGACTCGATCCCAGGACCCTGAGATCATGACCTGAGCCGAAGGCAGAGGCTTCAACCCACTGAGCCACCCAGGCACCCCTGCTAGATTTAATTTTATAAACACTATGTTGGGGGGGGGGTACCTGGGTGGCTCAGTCAGTTAAGCATCTGCTTTCAGTTCGGGTCATGAACCTGGGGTCCTGGGATTGAGTCCTGCCAGTTTAGTTGTTACCGATAGTAAGTAAGATGGCTAGTTGAAGTTAAACGTGGAAAGGTCTTCTGTGAGAATAACAGTGGGCCATATGGGAATAGGAAACAAAACAATCAGATCAACTCTACTTTCAAAATACTAATTAAATAAGAAATCAACTTATTTGATTAATCATTTTAATTTCAACTCTGCCAACTAAGTTATAAGGTGATTCACTGAAAGTGAGTATTAAAATAATAAAGAAGCAAGTCTGTAGATATCCCTTCCTCCAAAAAGAATTTAAGTTTATCATCCTTTCATAAAAAATAATTATTTCAAGAACCACAAAATCAAGTTATCACCATCATACTTTTCAAAATAAAGCAATTTAGTGGGCCCTGGGTGGTTCAGTCGATTAAGTGTCTGCCTGTGGCTCAGGTCATGATTCAGGGTCCTGGGATCAAGCCTCTCATCAGTCTCCCTGCTCAGCGGAGGTCTGCTTCTCCCTCTCCCTCTGTGCTCACACTCTCTCTCTTTCTCAAGTAAATAAATAAAATCTTTTAAAAGTAAATATAATAAAAAATAGTAAAATAAAGCAATTTATAAGAACTATCCAAATAGAGATTAAAAAGTTATATTAAAAATGAAAGTAATTTTATTGTGACTCAGGTATAACATACTTCATTATTAAAGTTATTTATAAATCTACAACATGCAATCAAAACACAGAGGAAAGTGATGTAATTCTACCTAACCACAATATACATTGTGAAACCAGCTAACAGGAAGATAAATGATGTGGTAACCATAGCCTATTTAAAAACACTTTTAATTTTTTCTTTTTTTTTGTTGTTGTTTTAAATCAGGAACTCCTTATATTTTTTTCTAAAAGACAATTCTTATTTAATTCTAGCATTTAATTATTCATTATGGTAACCTAACACTATTATTTAGATTTTATTTAATAAAACTTTATCTTGTAGACAAACACAGGAAAAAATACAAGAGAGAAATGGCACATATCCTTCAGGAAAAGCAAGCTACTGGAATGAGCAGGTCAATAAAACTATTTGTAGAATGGGATAGTTGTTTATTTTCAGATCATTAAGATATTTTTAAATATCCTGAAACCAAACCCAGATTCTAAAGGCAAAGCCAGAACCATTCACTGTGTTTATTAAAATGCAATCTCTTACTAAGTCTTGCACAGTAAGAGAGGCCAAACTCAGCCTAATATGACCTTACATTTAGAAGCCTGCCAAAGAATCTGTGTAGAAATAGCAACCAAATGTTGCTTATACCTACTGTTCAAAGTAATATAAAATAAAACGAAAGCTTACTAGATATTTCAGGACTTAAATAGTGAAGTAAAATCTGAGAAAGAGAATATGGGTAAATGTTAGCAGCCTTTTAAATTAAACATACAAGTTTAAACTATATTAGCTAATTTTTAAGACGTTTGAACACTAAAATAATCTTTAACCAATTCCCTACCTTTTTCACCTTTACAATTCCTTCTAAATTTTTTCTCATCAAGAAAGTAAAGGTTCAACTCTATATCTGAAATTAATAATGTACTATATATGTTGGTTAGTTGGATTAAAATTTAAAAAAAAAAAGAAAGAAAGTAAAGGTTCCCTTCTTTTTTTTTTTTTTTAAAGGTTTTTATTTATTTATTTGACAGAGAGAGATCACAAGTAGGCAGAGAGGCAGGCAGAGAGAGAGAGGGGGAAGCAGGCTCCCCGCTGAGCAGAGAGCCCGATGCGGGGCTCGATCCCAGGACCCTGAGATCATGACGTGAGCTGAAGGCAGAGGCTTTAACCCACTGAGCCACCAGGGGCCCAGGAAATTCAAAGTTTTTGTGACATGTAAACATCAATCAATGTAATTCACCATACTCATGGGTTAAAAATACCTCACCATATAATCATTGTGTTAGGTATAGAAAAAAACATTTAACAAACTCCAGCAACTGTTCATGATCAGAACACTCAGAAAACTAAGATTAGAAGGGAAACTTACTCAACCAGATGGAAGGCAGCTATGAAAATTCTACAGCTAACATCATACCTTTTAACACAGACTTGATGTTTTCTTTCCTCCTAAGATCAGAAACACGGCAAGGATTTCTGCTCTTACCATTTCCATTCAACTTTGAATTGGAAGTCCTCATCAGTGATATCAGGAAAGAAAAAGAAACACTAATTGGAAAGGAAAAGTAAAACTGTCTTTAATTGCAGATGACATGACAGTACATGCAGAAAATTCTAAGGAATTTATCCAGACTTCAAGTTAGATTAGAGTTGTAGTAATCAAAATGGTATGGCACTGGCACAAAAACAGACACATAGATCAATGGCACAGAACAGAAAACCCAGAAATGAACCCAAAACTATACGGTCAACTAATCTTTGACAAAGCAAGAATATCCAATGGGAAAAAGGATGTCTCTTCAACAAGTGTGTTTGGAAAACTGGACAGCAACATGCAAAAGAACAAAACGACCACTTTCTTACACTATACACAAAAATAAACTCAAAATTTACACTGATCTCTACCTCTGAAACCAATAACACATATGCTAACTGAATTTAAATTTTAAAAAATAAATTAAAAAAAAAACTCTCAAAATTTAGATTAAAGACCTAAATCGAGACCTGAAACCATAAAAATCTCAGAAGAGAGCACAGGCAGTAACTTCTTTGACACTGGCCATAGCAACTTCTTTCTAGATGTCTCCTGAGCAAGAGAAGCAAAAGCAAAAATAAACTACTGGGACTACATCAAAATAAAAAGCTTCTGCACAGTGAAGGAAATAATCAATAAAACTAAAAGGCAACCTACAGAATGGGAGAAGATATTTGCAAATGACATATCTGATAAAGGGTTAGCATTTAACATATATAAAGAACTTACAAAATTCAACACCCTGAAAATGAATAATCCAATTAAAAATGGGCAGAATACATGAATAGACATTTCTCCTAAGAAGACATACAGATGGCCAACAGATACATGAAAAGATGCTCATTTTCACTTATCATCTGGGAAATGCAAATCAAGACCACAATGAGACATCATTTTACACCTATCAGAAGGGCCAAAATCAACAATACAAGAAACAACAAGTGTTGGTGAAGATATGGAGAAACCCTCTTGCACTGTTGGTGAGACTGCAAACTAGTGTAGCCACTGTGGAAAACAGTATGGAGGTTCCTCAAAAAGGTTAAAAAGAGAACTATTCTATAGTCCAGCAATAGCACTGCTAGGTATTTGCCCAAAGAATACAAAAATACTAAATCAAAGGGATACGTGCTGATGTTTATAGCAGCATTATCTACAATAAGTCAAATTATGGAAAGAGCCCAAGTGTCCATCAATTGATGAATGGATAAGAAGATGTGGTACGCATACATACAATGGAATATTAGTCATAAAAAGAATGAAATCTTGCCATTTACAATGACATGGATGGAGCTAGAGTATTATGCTAAGTGAAATAAGCCAGTCAGAGAAAGACAAATACCATATGATTTCACTCATATGTCGAATTTAAAAAACAAAACAAATGAGCAAAGGGAAAAAAGAAAAGAGAGAAGCAAACCACAAAATGAACTCTTAACTATAGCAAACAAAGTCATGGTTACTTGAGGGGAGGTGAGCAGAGGCATGGGTTAAATAGGCGATGGGGATTAAGGAGGGCACTTGGGATGAGCACTGGGTGTCATGTGGAAGCGCTGAGTCGCTATATTGTACACCTGACACTGTATGTTAACTAATTCGAATTTAAATAAAAACTTACCAAAAAAAGAGAAAAATCCTAAGGAATTTAAAAAAGACTTACTAGAATTGAGTTACACAAGGCAGCAGGCTATAAGATGAGAATACAAAAACCAACTGCATGTCTACATACTAGCAGAGAACTGAAAATTGAAAATACCATTTGCAATAATAAAAAAAAAACCTCAAACTAGTAAGTGATTATAGCAAAGTTGTAGGATACAAGGTTAATATATAAAATTCAACTGCTTTCTTATATACCAGCAACGAATCATTGGAATTTGAAACTAAAAACACAAGGCCATTTACATTAGCACCAAAAAATGAAATGCTTAAGTATATAGCTAATAAATATGTGTAAGAACTATAAGTGGAAAACCACACAACTCTGATGAAATAAATGAAAGATCTAATTAATGGAGAGACAGTCCACTTCCAGGGATAGGAAGAATCAATATTAAGATGTCAGTTATTCTCAGTTTGATGTACAGATTAGTCCATACTCAGTCAAAATCACATTAAGTTATTTCGTGGATATCAACAAACTAATTTTAAAATTTACATGGGGGTGTCTGGGTGGCTCAGTCAGTTAAGTGTCTGCCTTCAGTTCAGGCAGGTCATGATCCAGGAGTCCTGGGATCGAGCCCTGGGTGCCCTGGGTCCTGCTCCCTGATCAGCAGGGAGTCTACTTCTCTCTCTTTCCCTCTGCCCCTCCCCCCCTGCTCCTGCATGCTCTCTCTTTCTAATAAATAAATAAAATCTTAAAAAAAAAATAAGACACGAAAAGGCAAAAGACTCAGAACAGCCAATACAATATCAAAGAAGAAGAGATGGAGGGGCACCTGGGTGGCTAAGTCGGTTAAGGATCTGCCTTCGGCCCAGGTCAGATCCCAGGGTCCTGGGATGGAGCCCTGCATCTGGCTCCCTGCTCTACAGGAAACCTGCTTCTCCCTCCCCCACTCCCACTGCTTGTGTTCCCTCTCTGGCTGTCTCTCTCTCTCTGTCAAATAAATAAAATCTTAAAAAAAGAAAAAGAAGATGGAGAACTGACACTACTCAATTTTAAGACTACTATAAATCCACAGTAATGAAGACAATATGGTATCAGCAAAAGAATAGGAAAATAGATCAATACAACAGGAGCACAGAAACAGACCTATACAAATACATCTAGATCATCTTTGGGAAAGGTACAAAGGCAATTCAGTGGAGAAAGGACAGGCTTTTCAACAAATGAGGCTAGAACAACTAGAGATCTACATGCAAAAAAAAAAAAAAAAAGAATCTAGATGTAAATCTTAAACCTGTATCAAAATGAACTCAAAATGGATCACTGACCTAAACATAAACAGCAAAACTCCTAGAAGAGAAATGGGAGAGGGGCTCCTGAGTGGCTCAGATGGTTAAGCATCTGCCTTCAGCTCAGGTCATGATTCTGGGGTTCTGGGATCGAGCCCCATATCAAGCTCTCTGCTTGGCAGGAAGCCTGCTTCCTCCTCTCCCGCTTCCCCTGCTTGTGTTCCCTGTCTCGCTATCTCTCTCTGTCAAATAAATTAATAAATAAAAATCGTAAAAAAAAAATAGGAGAAAGTCTAAGTGCCTTGGATATAGTGATGACTTTTTTTTTTTATTATTAACATATGATGTATTATTTGCCCCAGGGGTATGTGTCTGTGAATCATCAGGCTTACACATTTCACAGCACTTACCATAGCACATCCCCTCCCCAGTGTCCATAACCCAGCCACTCTATCCCTACCCCCCTACCTCCCAGCAACACTCAGTTTGTTTCTTGAGTTTAGGAGTCTCATGGTTTGTCTCTTTCCTGATCCCATCTTGTTTCATTTCCCTCCACACACCCCTTACGACCCCCCACCCTGTCTCTCAAATTCTTCATATCAGAGAAATCATATGATAATTATCTTTCTCTGATTAATTTATTTCGCTTAGCATAATACCCTCTAGTTCCAAGTGATAACTTTTTAAAAAGTAATCTCTATATCCAATGTGGGGCTTGAACTCACTACTCTGAGATCAAGAGTCACATGCTCTACCAACTGAGCCAGCCAGGCACCTCTCGTAATGACTTTAGACACAACACCAAAAAGTATGAACCTTGAAAGAAAAAAATGGTAAGCTAGACTTCATTAAAATTAAAAACTTCATTGTGAAGTCATGGTTTCTCTACCACCCGATAAGGAATGTCAAGTCTTTGTGTATCCTTACAAGAAACATTATGTGTTTGTATTTTCCATCTTTTTAAACAAATGATTATATACACAGCACGTTGATCTGTACTTTTGTTACCTTAATGTGTCTTTGTAGATCATGTAATATTTGTACAGTGTTCTTATTCCCAATTTTATATCTACATGGTATTCCATTATATGTATTGAACACTAATCAAATCTTACTGGTGGACTATCAGTTTCCAATATTTTGCTATTATATATGATGCTCCAAAGATTAAGCTTCATTTTCCAAATCTGCCAGCACATCAGTATAACCAATTCCTAAAACTGGGACTGTTGGGTTATAGTAAATGTGAATGATTAATTATTGTGAAATTGCTTCCCATAAAAAGATGGCACTAATTTATGCTCCTACCAGCAGCATAAAAGAGCATATGTTACCCTACACCTTTGACAACAGTGTTTTATCAAACCTCTTAATACTTTCCAATCTTATAGAATGGAAAGTGGTACTCAGTGTACTTTTAAGTTACATGTTTTATGAACGAGGTGGAGTACCTTTTCATCTGTGTAATTTCCATTAGTATTTCTTTTTCTTTCTTTCTTTTTTTTTTTAAAGATTTTATTTATTTGAGAGAGAGAGAGAGCACGAGAAGAGAGAGGTCAGTGGGAGGAGCAGACTCCCTGCCCAGCAGGGAGCCTGATGTGGGACTCAATCCTGGGACTCCAGGATCATGACCTGAGCCGAAGGCAGTTGCTCAACCAACTGAGCCACCCAGGCGTCCCAGTATTTCTTTTTCTGTGACTGTTTATTCATAAGTTTTGCCCATTCTCTAAAAACTGGTTTGTTGGTTTGATTGTTCTCTTGTATCACTATACAATATCCCTCTTTGTCCCTTTAAAGCCTAGAGGCTTTTAGTGTATTCTACTTGATATCAATACTGTTGTGCTCATTGTACATCTTTGGTCATTTCTTATTTTCAATCTTTCTTAGATTTAAGAATTCTGAATATATTTTTAGTTCCAAAGCAACTTTTTCTATGTTGCAACTGTATTCTCTTGAGAGTTTTCATTCCCTTTTTTTAAAATTTAATTTTATTTTTTCAGTGTTCCAAGATTCATTGTTCATGCACCACACCCAGTGCTCCATGCAATATATGCCCTCCTCAATACCCACCACCAGGCTCGCCCAACCCCCAACTCTTTCCCCTCCAAAACCCTCAGTTTGTTTCTATCACAGCTTTCTCTAATCTCTTCCATTACTCTGCTTCCATAGGAGGAATCTGTTTGGTTATTCAGTGATTCCTCTTTTGAGTTGCTGAATTCATGTTAATAGGTTGTCATATTAATAGCCACGGGCTATTGCAATCTCTTGGATGGTGCAGAACTGGCAGTCAGTACAAGATACCCATGTTTTATTTGATGTGCAAGCAATTTGATGTGCAAGCAATGAAGGAGCTGGCAAAGTAGAACTGCTCCACTGAGGTTACAAAGGAACAAGTGGAGGACATATGGCAGACCTCACTCACCTGCACAGACGTGAACAATTCAATTCATTCCACAAGCGCAACCCTCCCGACGGCTGCTGATCAGGCAGCTTCCCAGAGGACTCCACACAGCTTGCAGGTAAGTATGGCCTCTTTCCACATGCCAGAAATATCCAAATGTACAGACCACCACTAGCATGTGCTTCTCAGATAATTGAGAGATCCTTGATCTTTACCAAAGATACTGATGGCTTTCAACACCAGACATCATGAAGCTCTACATTACAGTATTTTACCTTCCGTTTTTCTTAATAATGCATGATTACATGATTTATAACAAAGACATACAAATACTCAACTACTTTTAATTCCTCTACTACTCCCCTGGTTATAACTGAATATAATTATCTTCAGGCCTGTTCTTATTTTAATTATGTAACTTTTAAACCTCCAACTCTTAAATATATGTCCTAAGACAAAAAGCTCAGAAATCTTACTCACTAAATTCCTTAACACTTTTTTCAAAAAGTTTTAAGATAAGTTCTTTCTTTATACACTTCTCAAAGATTAAATATTTTTTAAAAGATTTTATTTATTTATTTATTTATTTATTTATTTATTTATTTATTTGACAGAGAGGAGAGAGATCACAGGTAGGCAGAGAGGCAGGCAGAGAGGGGGGGAAGCAGGCTCCCTGCTGAGCAGAGAGCCGGATGCGGGGCTCAGTCCCAGGACCCTGAGATCATGACCTGAGCCGAAGGCAGAGGCTTTAACCCACTGAGCCACCCAGGTGCCCCAAAGATTAAATATTTTTATTACAAGTCTTGAAACATGGCAAAACAAATTGCTGCACTTCAATATCTACTGAATATAACTGTGTTACACAGCAAGCTAGACTCTGAAGACAAAAACAGGAAAAAGGACCCTGCCCCCAAGGAGCTCAGAGTTTAGCAAAAGAAAAGGGCAAGCTATAAAGAAATAAAATATGATAAGGACAATAATAAAGTATGTACAGGCTCCAAAGGTTAACACAAAGGAGGCACAGTAACAAGGAGCTACAGAGGAATTTGTGGTCAGCTAGATTTTTAAAGAGCAAATAGGAATTTGCCCAGTAGCCAAAGGAATTACAGACAGAAGGTAAGGACATACATTCCTTCAACGACATTCCTAGTGTGGGACAGATACTAAGGGACAGATACTTTGAAATGTATGTCCCAGAGATACAATGATTAATTAAGATGAAGCCTTTGACTTTACAGAGTCAGGGGAGAGTAAACCAGTTAAAGTACAGTGTGATAAATGCTACGAGTGGGATAAGGAAAGAGTATTAGAGGCTTACGGGCCAAATGGAAATAAGACCTAAACTTAGATGTGAGGAATAAACAAAAATTAGTCTGGTGAAATATGTATCAGGAGTGGAATGGAGGACCATGTCAAGGATCATGGCATTCCAGGCATAGAGAAGATTTTAGAGAAGGGCAAGGACAGAGACAGAAAGTGAAGAGAAATTGAGGAAGGCACATATTGCATGGAGCACTGGGTGTGGTACACGAACTATGAATCTTGGAACACTGAAAAAATAAAATAAAATTAATTAAAAAAAAAGAAAGTGAAGAGAGAGAATGTAGTTCAATATGGCAGAAGAAGAGGCATCTAAGATAAGGCTAAAGTTACAAGCAAGAACCATATTATGAAGGGTTTTTTCATTTTATTTTTTTTATTTTTAACCAATCTACACACCCAATGTGGGGCTCAAACTTATAATCCTGAGATCAAGAGTCATATACTCTACTGATTGAGCCAGCCAGGCGCCCCAAGATTCTTTCAAATCAGCGTTTGGCCTTTATCTTGAGGGCAATAAGGAAATACTAAACTAGTTTTCTGACATGGAAAGACTGTTCAGATTTGTGTTTGAGAGCTATACTACAGTAAGTGAAACAGAAAGAAATAAATCTGGAAGTAAGTACAGCAGTTGCAGTAATCTAGGAAATAGTTTCTAGGAGTTTGAACTAAGATAGTAGCAACAGAGATAGAGAAAACGCACGGGGAAGGTTGAAAGACTGAAGAGGCAGAATGAACGAGCCTTATAAATGATTTGATTGGAAGCAGAGAGAAAGAAAAAGGAATCAAAGATGAGGCCTCCATGTCTGTTTGGGCAAAGGGTGAATGGTACTACAGGTTTTGAGAGGATGAAATAATCACTTAATTCTGGACAGAGGGAGTCTGAGATACAGAGAAGTTGCTCAAATGAAGTTTGAGAAGTTGCTCAAACAGCTGGATATATAACAACTCAAGACAAAGTTTGGGTCAGAGATAGAGATTTGAGAATAGTCTATATACAAAGTAAATGATAAGTAAAGCAATGAGAATAGATAAAATTGCCTGGGGAGAATGGACAATATGAGAAGAAAAGCTAAGACAAAACCCCATAAAACGCAAACATTTCGAAGATGAAGAGCTAGGAGAATGGACTGAAAGAGAACAGCCAAAACGGAAGATGAAAAGATGAAAATATTAATATGAGGAAAAGGAGTAGTGCTTAATGAATGCTTACTAGGTGCTATGCGTTGTGCTAAATGATTTATGGGTACTACTTCATTTAATCCTTAGACACTCTATGGGCAACTTAGTATATTCTGCATCATTACAGATGTGGATACTTTAGCGTAGAGAGATCAACTTGCTCAGGTTTATACATTCTGTTGGGTGTAAGAAGTGCAACCAAAATCACACCAAGTCTTCCAGAGGCCTTGTTCTTAACTGCTACACTACACTGCTTTCTATGAAAGTCATAAAAAGTGTAGTAACACAGACACAAAAAAAACTGATTCAAAAAGAAAGACACCATCCCAGTAGCAATGAGCTCACCCAGCAGCACCAAGACCTTGGTTTCTAATAACATTCTCCATGAAAAGGAATTAGAACTCCTTAGAAAAATGACTGATCTGAGGAAATATGGCAGGAAATATACAAAATGAGCCTGGAGCATCTTGCAGTCCTAAAAAAAATAAGTGCTCAAAATAAAAATAAAGAAAAAAAAAAACCAAACCCACAACAAGGGACATAAATGTAAAGGAACACAGAAAACCAACTGAAAGCTCACAATGGCCACAGTTGTTAACAACTTAAGCAAAAATTAAATAGTATTAGACTATATAACCTAAAGTATAAACTAAATATCATGAGTCCATACTAATATAAATAAAGCATTAAATAAATAAATAAGAAAGAAGAGACAAATCTAGGGTGCAAGAGAATTCCAAATAAATGATGTAGATACTTCCCCTTACAGAGGTAGAGCAACCTCTCCACTCCTCAAATATTGGTTCTGCATGACTTCCTTTCAGAGACTTCAGTATGGAAAGAGGGAGAGGGTAAAGAGTTACTTCACAGTACAGAAACATGACAAACACTCCCTCAGCCAAGTGATCAAGGTTCACACTGACTATGATAACTCATGTTGATAGTATGGCCTTTGATATGCTGTGATGAAAACGGCACTTTATCTCTGTGGTTTTTCTCTCAAAAACTCAGTAACCCTAATCTAATCATGAGAAACACATCAGAAAAATCCCAATTGAGGGACATTCTACAAAACACCTGAAAACTACATCTCAAAACTTTAATTAAAAACATGAAAAGTCTGAGATACCATCACACCCCAAAAGAGGCTAAGGATGACGGTCATGAAATGTAATACAGTATCCTGATAACTCTCTTGGAACAGAAAAAGAACACTAGCTAAAAACTAAGGAAATTTGAAGACATATCGACTTCTGTTAATCAACATGTTAATTTTGGTTCATTAATTGTAAAAACTGTACTAGACCAATACATGATGTTAACAGTAGGGAAAACTAAGGAGTTTATGAGAACTCTCAGTACTATTTTTATAATTTCTCTGCAAATCTAAAACTATTCTAAAATTAAAATGTTACTTAAAAAAACAAAGGGAGGGTGCCTGGGTGGCTCAGTGGGTTAACGCCTCTGCCTTTGGCTCGGGTCATGATCTCAGGGTCCTGGGATCGAGCCCCGCATCGGGCTCTCCGTTCAGTGGGGAGCCTGCTTCCCCGCCCTCTCTCTGCCTGCCTCTCTGCCTACTTGTGATCCCTCTCTGTCAAATAAATAAATAAAATCTTTTAAAAAAAAAAAAGGATCTTTGGGCGCCTGAGTGGCTCAGTGGGTTAAAGCCTCTGCCTTCGGCTCAGGTCATGATCTCAGGGCCCTGGGATCGAGCCCCACATCGGGCTCTCTGCTCAGCAGGGAGCCTG
>CM053603.1:81136238-81152614 GCA_028646535.1 Procyon lotor
AAAAAAAAAAGGATCTTTCTCTCATAATTAAGAAAAAGAAAATAAAAATAACTAGGTGAGGGCGCCTGGGTGGTTCAGTGGGTTAAAGCCTCTGCCTTCGGCTCAGGTCATGATCTCAGGGTCCTGGGATCGAGCCCCGCATCGGGCTCTCTGCTTCCCCCTCTCTCTCTGCCTACCTCTCTGCCTACTTGTGATCTCTCTCTGTCAAATAAATAAATAAAATCTTAAAAAACAATTTAAAAAATGAAAATAAAAAATAAAAAAACAAAGGGGGTAGGGCGCCAGGGTGGCTCAGTTGTTAAGCGCCTGCCTTCATTCAGCTCAGATCATGATCCCAGAGTCCCAGATGGAGTCCCGCATGGGACTCCCTGCTCAGTGGGGAGTCTGCTTCTCCCTCTGCCCCTTACCCCACTCTGCTGCTCTCTCTCACTCTCTCTCAAATAAATACTTTTTTAAATAAATAAATAATTAAAAAAAACAAAGAGGGGAAATTAACTGTGTCAAATGCTGATCAACAAAAAAGAAAATAAAAAAACCAACAGAGTTTCAGTGGATTAATGGAGTCAAAGACAAATTTCATAGGGCAGAGGAGTGAACTAAAGCTGAGAATGGGATTGTAAGTGTATGGTTTCCTCCGAGAAGTCTGACAATGAGGGGAAGATCAAATCAGAGCCGGAAGTAGACATCAAGTTAAAGAAAGTGGTTGTTGGTTTGTTTTTGTTTTTTTCTTAAATAAAGGTATAATTCACACACCAAAAATTCACCTTTTAAAGTGTACAATTCAGTGGTCTCCAGTATGTTCACAAAATTATACAACCATTACCACTACGTACTTCCAGAACATTTTCATTACTTCAAGAAGAAATGGTATAATCAAAGAAGACCTAAATATACGAAATATGTTCATGAATAAGAAAACTTCACATCGTTAAGATGTCAATAAAACCAAAGTGATTTACAGATTCAATGCAATGTCTATCAACACTCTAACAGCCTTTTTCATAGAAATGGCAAAGCTGGGGCGCCTGAGTGGCTCAGTGGGTTAACCCTCTGACTTTGGCTCAGGTCATGATCTCAGGGTCTTGGGATCGAGCCGCACATCGGGCTCTCTGCTCAGCGGGGAGCCTGCTTCCTCCTCTCTCTCTGCCTGCCTCTCTGCCTACTTGTGATGTCTCTCTCTGTCAAATAAACAAATAAAATCTTTAAAAAAAAAAAAGAAAGAAATGGAAAAGCTGATCCTCAAATTCATGTGTAATTGAAAGGAATCCTAAATAGCAAGAACAATCCTGAAAAAGGGTTCACAATTCTCAACTTTGAAACTTATTACAAAACTACAGTAATTAAAAACTATAGTACTGACATTTGGACATACAGACCAGGAGAACAGAATAAAAAGCCCAGAAATAAACCTTTATATATGTGGCCAATTGATTTTTGACAAGGGTACTAAGACCATTCAGTGGTCAAAGGACAGTCTTTCAACAAACAGTAATATAAAAACTGGAAATCCTTATTCCAATTTGACTCTTAAATCATATACAAAAATTAACTAAAAATGGATCAAAGACCTAAATTAAAGAACTAAAACTATAAAGTTCTTAGAAGAAAGCTTTGGGGAAAATCTCCAGGACGTTAGATTTGGCAACCATGTCACAGGTATGAAGAAATAATAGGCAAATTGGACTTTAGCAAAATAAAGAACTTTTGCACATCCAAGTGAACTATAAAGGCGGTGAAAAGACAACATATTGAACAAAAGAAAATATCTGCAAATTATTTATCTTATAAGAGATTAATATTCAGTATACATAACAATTCCTAAAATTCAACTCCAAAAATAATTAATCCAATTCAAAAATGGGCATAGGACTTGAGCAGACCTTTCAAAGATATATAAATGGCCAATAAACACATAAAAAATGCTCAACATTACTAGTCATTAGGGAAATACACATCAAAATTACAGTAAGATACCACTTCACATCTGCTAAGATGGCTATAATAAAACAAAAAACAAAATAAGTACTGGCAAGGATGTGGAGAAATTGGAACCCTTGTGCACTATTGGTGGGAATATAAAATGTCTGAGCTCCTGCAAATCAGAATGGAAATTCGTCTGAAAAATTAAAAATAGAATTACCATATGACCAAGAAATTCCACTTCCAGGTACACACCCAAACAGGGTCCCAAAGAGATATTTGTACTCCCATGTTCACAGACGCATTATTCACAATAGCTAAAACATGGAAGCAACCCATGTGTCCATTGATGGATGAATGAAGCAAAAGTGGTATAATATATATACATAATGGAATAGTATTCATCCTTAAAAGGAAGGAAATTCTGACACATACTACAACATAGACGAACCTTCAGGACATTGCACTAAAGGAAATTAGCCAGTCAACAAAAAGACAATTTACTATTAAGATTCCACTTACATGAGGTACCTACAGTAGTCAAAATCATAGAGACAGAAAGTAAAATGGTGGTTGCCTAAAACTAGGAGGAGGGGAGAATGGGGAGTTATTATTTAACGAGTACAAAATTTGAATTTCGCAAGATAAAAAGTTATGGATATGGATTGCAGTAATGGCTACATGACAAGAATATACCTAATATCACTAAACTGCACACTTCAAAATGATTAAAGCTGTGAATTTTATGTTATGTATATTTTATTACAATGAAAAAATTGGAAAAAATGGGAAGCATTAAGACTTGTAGTATCGCTTTTACTGTTTCATAAGACATATTTAAATTTTCAGAATAATTCTACAGACGTTATTATTGAGCTAGACTTTTTTATACTGACATATAAGCTTCTCTAGCCTTCTCTCCAGGGGATATACCCTTTGAGAGTATGTTTCTCTCAAAGCTATCTGTATTATAATGACATATATTTTGTTCCTACCTTTAATGAAAAATTTCAAACATATACAAGGGAAGAGAGAAAGAAATAATGAAATCCCATATAGCTACCACCCAGCATAAGGAATTTAACCAATTCACAGATAGTGTTGTTTTATCTGTAATTCCATCCACTTTACTCTTCTTCAAGCCCCAGTGATTTTTTTTTTTTTTAAAGATTTTATTTATTGGACAGAGAGAAACACAGCGAGAGAGGGAACACAAGCAGAGGGAATGGTAGCGGGAGAAGCAGGCTTCCTGCAGAGCAGAGAGCCCCATGTGGGGCTCGATCCCAGGACCCTGGGATCTGACCTGGGCTGAAGGCAGACCCTTAACGACTGAGCCACCCAGGCGCTCCCCCAGTGGATTATTTTGAAGCCAATCCCAAACATCGTATCATTTCAACCATAGATATTTCAGTATGTTATCTCTACATACTAAAAGATACTGTTAAAAGATACATACCACAAGATAAAAACAGAGTCCTGCATAAATTATTGTACTGGTAGGTCAGATTTCTGATATAAGCAATCCTTCAGTAAACCATATATTAGATTTAGGAATTTTATATGTATTCATTCATTCATACTCTACTTCCTTACAAGTTAAACCACTAGGAAGTAAGGCTATCAAACAAGAAAATCAAGAATAAGTGGCCTGAACAGTTAGTTTCAATCATAAGAGGGTCATTAATCAAAGGCGGTTTTAGGGGCACCTGAGTCGCTCAGTTGTTTAAGCATCTAACTCTTAATTTCGGGTCAGGTTATGATCTCAGGGTTGTGAGATCCAGCCCTGTGTTGGGTTCTGTGCTAGGCGTGAAGCCTGCTTGGGACTCTCTCTTTACCACTCCCTTTGCCCTCCCACCCCTCCCTCTCTTTCACATGGGCTCCCTCTCTTTAAAACAAAACAAAACAAAACAAAACCAAAAATGTGGTCTTAGAGACCTCTTAGGAAAGAGATGGAGAAAAGTAACACAAATACCACATACACTCTCAGGGGTGCCTGGGTGGTTCAGTTGGTTAAGTGTCTGTCTGCCTTTGGCTCAGGTCATGATCCCAGGGTCCTGGGTTCCCTCTCTCTGCTCATGCTCTCTCTCAAATAAACAAAAATCTTAAACAAAAACAAAACAAAACAAAAAACCACACTCTCTCTCTCTCTCTCCACATTCTCTCTCCACCCCAACCTCTCAGAACTGACTTTTTTTTTTTTTAAGATTTTATTTATTTATTTGACAGAGAGAGAGAGAACACAAGTAGGCAGAGAGGCAGGCAGAGAGAGAGGGGGAAGCAGGCTCCCCGCTGAGCAGAGAGCCTGATGCGGGGCTCGATCCTAGGACCTGAGATCATGACGTGAGCTGAAGGCAAAGGCTTTAACCCACTAAGCCACCCAGGCGCCCCAGAACTTTCATATGATACAAGTTATTTGGGATATGATAACATAACACAGTCATATTACATAATTATATATATAAAGTAATATACGTAGCTACATATCTTATAAAACAAATACAATAAAACTAGCTCAATGCAGAAAATTTCTAGTCATCTGTCCTTACCTTTTGTTGGACTGAGATTCTGGTCAATAAATCCTCTCAGTTCTGCATTTGTAGAAGTCAAACCAACCTGAATAAAATAGTTTTAAAAATTAAAAACAGGATCTTAAGTATTAAATGGTCATTTAATAAGGTATTTTATATTTTCTACTGAAGAACCATGTCAAATAATATAGATAGCCACTATTTATATCATTATATATGAATTAACTCCTTCATCGATAGGAGTAGAATTAAAAAGAAAACGTTGATTGAAATGGGAAAAAGAGGAACTGCCCAGATTAAGATGAAAATTAATGAAATAATGTCACTTGTGAGCAGAACTGAAATCTACAGATTTTACTGATGGTTTTTTGAAAGCAAGTAATGTGGTAGCTCTGAAGTTGCCAACAGATACACCACAATTCCGCCTTCATGCTGCCCTGAATTTTTGTTGTTCATAATCACTGACTATAATGCTTTTCAACATTATGATACGTGATGGATCAGATAAAGACCATTAATACCACACCGCAGAGGTGAGGTCTACTGGTCTCAAATCCAACTGCCTGGGCTCATACTCGGGCTCATCAAAACTACTATGTGTGTGGTCATGGTCAAGTCACACAGGTTCTCTACCGCTCAGTCTCCTCAACTGTAAACTGAAGGATGCTAGAAGTACTTACCAGTTTAGGTGTTTACAAGTTTAGGTTATTAGAAGGACTGAGATAGTTCATGTAAAGCATCTAGCACCATATATGGCACACAGTGCTCAATCATGTTAACCTTTGTAACTATTTAATATGATACCTGAGGGACTATCTATAGCAAGTGTGTTAATAAATTCACTTTTGGACAATTTATTTCATTTAATGTGACAGCCACTGGACTTCTTGGAATCACTGAGCTAAATACAGTAGTATCAACAGAATTTTAAAAATTTATTACAGAGCCAAGAGGAAAAAAAACCTCTCCATTTTGAAAACTTGACAAAAAACAAGATTCCAATAAATGATTCTACTATTACTATGTTATTGTTTTAATCCTTATAGATTTGTCATCTTCAAATATCAATGCTAACTTGGTACCTCAAACAGCTTTTCAAAGTGCTAGCACATTAAAAAAATTTTAAAGCACACAAGGCTTTATTACTTTATATCTGTACACTTAATGTTACTTTTAAACTATCCACTGCATTAGCATTATACATTCTTCAAGAGCACTCATATGATACTTTACAATTTCATAATGTAAGAGCTAATCATTTCATTATTTAGTAATTCAAATGCACTACTAATAGCTGTTTATTTTTGTCAAGAGATATATTACCAGAAATATTTCTACATATCATTCACCTCATGGAAAAGTAATTCTGATGAAAACCTATCTCTAGCATCTAATACTAAATTTTTATGACATCAGTTGAGTGGAAGACATCTAAAATGCAGCTTCTCAATTCTATGTAGATAATGGTACAGATACTTAATTCTATCTAGCTTCTTGTAAGTATGCTATTAGAAGTAAACCCTTTGCAATAAAATGTGCAACAAATTACCACCACATAGATCTCCAGAAATGCTCACAAATATTAATGTTAGGTGTTCAATTTGTAGATAGCCTGGGTGGCTTAGTCGGTTAAGCAGCTGCCTTCAGCTCAGGTCATGATCCCGGGGTCCTGGGATCAAGTCCCACATCGGGCTCCCTGCTCAGTGGGGAGCTTGCTTCTCCCTCCCTCTCTGCCTGCTGCTCCCTCTGCTTGTGCTCTCTCTCCCTCTCAAATAAATAAATTTTTTTTAAAGTGTTCAATTTGTAAACGCCAAGAGCTTGCTTTGGCATCACTAACATGCCTCTCTTAAAAAAAAAAAAAAAAACCTTTTCTGCTAAAAAAGACAGAACTTTCATTAGTGTTCTACTGTAAAAAGAAAGCAAAGAAGGCAAAGACAGACTTTAATATTCTATGCTTAATATAATGCGATCATTTAATACACATATTACAATAATTTCAAAAGCATCAGTTTACACTTTTTTTGTTTTTATACAAAGATAACGGCAAAAACCTCAACTGAAACCACATATTCACAGTGGAGAGTTCACAGTTGCTGGGTTACTGTTATGTTTAAACACCTGCTCTTAATGGCCAACTTCTGCAGAGTGAAGCAGCGAATGAATCTGGAAACTTTTTAAGCAGCAGTACATCTGCATCTTAAAAACCAACAAATTATAGTGCTCGCTTCGGCAGCACATATACTAAAAACCAACAAACTATACTCTAAATATATATATATAAAAGATATATCTATCTAAAAAGATAAAAGTCAATTGTGAGTCAATACTGCATGCTAATTTTGGTCTAATGGAGAGGAGGCATTTGTATTTAGAGATTATATAAGTACTAGTAAAATTAATTTAATTAAAATTTCAAAAATTTATTAATCTCTGCTTTCATAAACACTATAAAGACTCAAAAAAAATTATTTGAGAGTAGAAAAAGTTGGCAAGGAAAGGCACTTAAAAATAGCTTTTCTTTCCTTATTCTATTTAAGAAGGATATAATAATAATAATAATGGTTCACAGAGCAAAAGTAAAAGCTGAACTTCTACATTTTATGTAAAATTTTTCACCTAATAAGGTCCTGAGAAAAGTTTTCTATCTGGATATTCAAACACCGTGTTGCATACTATAAACAGTCACTAAATGTCTGTAGAATAAAAAATATCCAAGCCAAATTTTCAGGGTTCAAACCATATTTCCCTTCAAAAACATTATAATTTCACTAACATTTAACATTTAGATTGGCAAAACTGAAAGAAAATAAGATTCACTGTGAGATGACCTATACACTGAGTTCAGCTCTGTCATTCACAAGCAAGGTGATCTTGGCACAGTCACTGCAAATGGAGATGACAACGCCTATGTGCACGACAAACTCAGCTCCTCAGATCAAATTAAACAATTACGTGAATATGATTGTTAGTTACAAAGTAATACCCACGTGTGGGTTGTTATTCAAATGGTAATGGCTTTTAACTCTTCGACACTGACACAGACAATTCACAAGAGATGCAAGTGGCCAATGAACATACAGAACACCAGTTTGACCTAACTAGCAACTAGAGAAATGAATAAACTACATACCATTTTTTTGCTGATTATATTGGCAAGACTAAAAGGAAAATAAAGGGAAATGGCACTCTGATATACCGCTGATGAGTATATAAATGAGTTCAACCTTTCTGAAAGGCAATTTAGCAACAAGAAACAAAAGCTCCCCAAAGCACACACCCTTCGGGCTAGTAATTTCATTAAGACTTTGCTTTATAGAAATAATCCAATGAGTAACCAAAAATAAACAAAAAGCTAAAAAGAACAGAAAAGAAAAAAAAGTGGAAATTACTTAATGGCCAATATTAGGAAACTGGTGTAAGTCCATACAGCAGATAACATAAAACTGTCATTTAAAAGGATGTTGCAGAGATATTAAGACAAGAAAAGACATTCATCATCAAGATTAAGCTAAATATTAGGTTGCAAAACAGTATGAGCTCATTTTTATTAAAAATATTTACACACATTTTGTTATACACACACACACACACACATTTTTGTATATATACCAGATGTCTTCCTAGGCAAAATTCTGCTGATAATCTCTAGGCTAGCTTCTTTATCTGTATTCTCTAATTTTTCTGTAATGTGTAGCATGGCTTACATATTTTTTAAAGGATTCTTTGATGAGGCAAAAAATATACATCAAATTACCTTTCAAATTCTTTATTGTATACTAAATAAGCTTAAGTCAGAACACACCTGCACTTGTGGTCATGAAGAGTATCAGTGGATACTAGATAGGATTTAACAATAATTTTATCCCAGAAACAATGAATATATTGCCAGCTCTACAGACTTTCCTTTTTGCAAAATGATCCATCCCACAATCCATGTAGTTCCAGTATGAATGTTAATCTTTGAGGCTCAATTGTTGCCATGTCAGCAGAAGTGGACCCATGACCCAGACCTGGCCCACTTCTTTCTCCACACTGGCTTGTCTAAGCATCGGGGTCAAGTAGGGTCAACCAATAGAATTTGAAATATAAGTGTTAAAAAGGAAAAGTTTCTTCTCTTCTTCTGAAGTAAGAATTATGTTGTGTGAATCAATACATTCCACATTTTGCCTTAAGCTGTTTTGAGTAGGTGTCTATCGTTTGCAACCATGAGACCTACTATGGTGTGGATTAGACAAAAATAACTCCTCACAAAAAACTGTTCTCATAAGAGATATGTAAAATGAGAAGCAGAAAATAAGGATGTAAATTATTTGAATACATGTTTAATGATGCTTCTGTAAGACCTGGGCAATCTCTTCCATGTCTAAGAGTTATTTCTTAGTGGCATGTGACACAATTGATCATTCCCTCCTTCTTAAAACAATTTCTTCACTTGGCTTCCAGATCAGTAGGATACTACTACTTCCTTTCTGGTCATTCTTTGAGTCTCCTTTGCTGCTTCTCCTCCTCCCCAGATGTTGGAGAATCTTTGTGCTCAGACCTTGGGTCCTCATGTATACTCTATCCATTCACGTCCTATATAATCTCATGTAGTACCACTACTCTAAAATTCTTTAATCTGAAATGACTCCAAATTTCTATACACAATTCCAACCTTTCCTCTGAGCTCCAGAGTCATTTATCAAACTACCTAGCCAATATCTCTACCTGGACACTTTTAGGTCTGTCAACTTTAGTATGTTCAAAATGACTGTTTGCCACAAAATCCCACAGTCCCCCAAGAGTTTTCCTTCTCATTAAACAGCATAACCATTTATCTAGTTACACAAGCCAAACAGTGAAAAGTCTTCTTTAAATTTTTCCCTGCCCCCATATCCTTATTACTCAGTAACTTCTAATGGCTGTCCCTTCAAATACATCCTGGGTCCAGCCACTTTTCCTCATCTCCAATATCATTACCTCAGGCCAAATCACTGTACTCTGTTGTCTGAACTACTGAAATAAGTGCCAAATGAGTCTCCTGCTTCTACTATGCCCCTCTTCTGTCTATTCACTCAGCAGCCAGGACAAATTTTCTAAAACAGTAAGGTAGGTCACAACTGACCAGCAAATCTCCAATGGCTTCTTACTGACATTCAAATACACACCTATCACCCCAGTCTTTGAGGTTCCACACGATCTGGCTCCTGCTTTCTTTCTGATTTCATCTCCTACCACTTTTCCTTGCATACTCTGTTCCACTTATAAACTGGTCATCTGGCTGGTCCTTGAACAACCGTACCTTTTCCTGCCTCTACCTGGAATATTCTTTTCCCAGATTCTCATAAGGCTGGCTTCCTCTTCTTGGATTGAGACTCAAGAGCACTTCTGTCTAAACATCATGTCCTTAAAGAGAACACTTCTCAACACCTAAGTTGAAGAACTCTCTCTCACTGCCATCATTCTCTTTCTTCTTACCCTGTTTGACTTTTCTTCAGGGCATTTATCATTATCTAACATTATGTATGTATTTACTGTCTTCTCTCACTACAGACACTATAAGCCCAGGAAGGGAGGAGCCTAGAACAATATCAGGTACATAGACGGGGGCGGGGAGGAGAATGAATTACTCATGGCATTGTGAACTAGTATAATCCTTTCAGTAGGTATCCTGACAAAACATATTAAAAGCCACAAAAATGTTCTTCTCTGTTGCAGAATGGCTAGGGAACTTGACTGGTTATTTTCAGACAGCCCTATTTCAATTCTTTCCCATATGCGTCAGCTCAGCTCCATCTGAGGCTTGACCTCTTCATGTCCCTTAACTCTAAGATATCAAAAGAGGATCAGCTCATCACTTATCCCTCTCTCCCAGGTTGCCATAGCAGAAAGAAAAACACATTGCTCATTGTGTGATTTCTTCCAAATGTACAAACAAAATGATGGGAGTATAATTACCACTCAATCAAATGCTTTATGTTACTTTAGGGAAACAACTTTTAATATAGTAAATTGTACATATGACTAAAAAGATGGTATTTGATTCAAGGTAGATTCTAAGCCAAAATATGCTTGCTATTTGAACGTTAACCAGCTTGTGGTTCAGGATAACTTTTATTTCCCTTTATTCCTAAGAAGAAATAAAAAATCAAGATAATATTCTGCAAGAAAATTCCCAATACACAGACTGAAACTTTGCTTCTTCTTTTCCCCAAATAGCACGTTAACAAATATATGTAACAACCTCAGATTAAAACAGAGTACTCCTGATAATTTATCCTAACAAAATTAATTAAGTGATAATGAAGCAAAATCTGTATCTGCTTACAGCTGCTAACAGCATGTCAAAAGCAAGGTTAATAATAGGAAAATAGAGATTAATCAGGAAGGATTTTGTTTTCAATGCTATTCTTTAGATGTATAATGGGCCGTATTTGAAACTATCTGTCTGGCTGACAAGGAGCCCTTTTCACACAATAGAATGCTTGCTTCTCCTGGTCACAATTAAGTCAACCACTAGTAGATAATGCACTTGAGCAGTACCAGAGGTCCACCCCAAGGAGTCTGAAATTGGAGCTGACATAGGCAGACAGATCTGCCAAGTTGTCTTCATCCTTTCCTTGGCACCTCTCTTTCTCTGAACAGGCTGGTTCTGTGACACATATATTGAGAGGCTGCCTGGAGAACTAAGGAGCATGATTTGCAGAGAGAGACAGAGCATGAAGCAGATGCGCACAGACAAGCAGATATAATATATGGAAACTAAACACTGCTTCAATTCCTGGTACATTTCAAATTCTTGCACCCAGATCTTTCTGAGGGTCCACTAAATTCTTACTCTTAAAGTCTTCGAAACATTCCTGTATCTTTATAATAAATTCTGTTTTTAAGGTAGCCTAAGCTGATTTCTGTTATGTACCATCAAAGATTCCGACATCATAATGTGGGAACAGTAAAGCAATCCTAAGTTATTTCCCTATATATTGCAATATTTATTTTCTGGCAAAATCCGTCACAGAACTGGAACGAAATCTACTGACACAGTCGGACAACAAGAAAATAACCTGAAATGAAGCAGATTCAGAAAAAAAAGCCTTGAGCAGAGGAAAGAAACTGAATAGCTTCTCCAAAACACTGAAAATCTAACGTCTCCCCAGGAATCATCTCGTGGAGGACAGCAAGCTTCTTCTGGACTACATCTCAGGGTACGTATTTCCTTAAGGAAGTCCTCAAAAAGAATTGGGCCAGAGAAAACAGTGATTTTTCTCAATTAGGCTAGTAAGTCTCCAGCAAGTACCAAAACAAAGATTTATACGGGACCAGAAAAGGAGAGGGGTGGGGAACTTTCTGGAGACCGCCATTTTGCAGCCGTTGGGAAGGTGCAACTTGGCAGCAATTTACAAGGACACCACTGTGCCCATTCAAGCGCTATATTCAACAGCGTTAAAGCTCACTATCTCATGTTTTGCACAAAGACAACTGTAAACGAATGCCAGCAAATTAAACTTGATTAGAATAGTGAAGAAAATGTGCACAGGAAAAAGTACAACTCACTTTAAGAATACTTACATTTAAAAATTTACAAATACTTACATTTTTTGCCGTCATGTCAAATTGTATTCGATTTAAAATTCTGTAAAGCCATTAAAAAACAAACAAAAAACAAAAATAAAAAAAAACTTCGTCTTCAATAATTCTTTAAAAGAACATCCTGTTAAAGGGGGAAAAAAGAGGGAATAGTAATGTAATAATAATAATAGACAAAGCTGATGTCATATTAACCATGTGACATGCATTGGTCTTTAGATTATTTAAATTAATCCTCACAAAAACACTATGAAATATGTACCATTTTAATCCTCATTTTCAAAATAAAAATGGGGGCTTACAGAGGTTAAACAACTCGACCAAATCAACCCAGCTAACAAGTGATAAAACCTGGGACTCCGAAATATCATACTGTGTTGCTTTAGATAACACACGGAAAGAAACACCAGGGCTTTTTGGAGAAATAGCCAGTTCCAGGGTTGGGGTAAGAGATGTGCAAGATAAGACTAGAACATTTTATTGTACCTACAGTAAGGAAGAGCTCAAAAATGATGGAGACATATTAAAAGTATACAGGAGTCAGCTTAAAGGGCCTACAACTGGACAATTTGGAACAAGGGGGCACCAAAGTACACACTGATAATAACAGATTATAATAGACTATAAACTCTTTGAATAAGATAACAATTCAGGACTTCATACTGATAGAAACAAATAATGAGGAAGAAGGAAAAGCTCTTCTTGCAATATGATACCCAACAGTAAACATAAATGAATGATGCAATGAGAAAACCACCAATCTGTAAACATCATAATAGTAACTGATTAGACAAGAATTATCATAAATACTAAAACTTCAGTGGGTGAAAAGTCGGTGAGAAACAGGATATTTACAGAGTCCTGAAATATCACCCCACACAATACCTATTCATTCAAATTTCACAGTGAAGAAACCTGGCATCACGTAGCCTAAGTGATCAGACCTACCAAATGACCACTAACAATGACACAAGCCAACATCGTGCATCTCCACAGATGCAATGAGATGGACAGAATATCACTTCTGAGATATTTCCACCCAAAGCATAATCTCAACATAATCATGAGGAAATAGCAAAGAAATTTAAATTGAGGGGCATCCTATAAAATAATGGACTGAACTTCTCAAAAATTTTCGTGTTGTGAGACAAAAAAGGAACCTGACAATCACCAGGTTTAAAAAGACAAAAGTCACATAAAAATTAAATTCAGTAGAGGATCCTCAACTGGACTCTGGACCAGAGAAAATAATTGCTGTGAAGAGACCATTATCGTGGCAAATGCAAAAACTGAAATTTGGTCCACAAACTGGATAATAGTATTGTTACAGTGTTTCATTTCCTGTGTTGATCAGACGATTGTGGGTTTTTTAAGTGAGTGTTCCTGTTTTTAGAAAAAATACACCAAAATATTTAGAAGTGAAGAGGTATAATAATAGCAACTTACTTTCGAATGATGAAAAAATATATAATCTGTATATAGAAAATGAGAATGACAAAATGTCAACAACTGAAAAATCTGGGTAAAGGGTATTCAGGAGTTCTGTGTCCTATTTTTGCAACTTTTCTCTTATTTTACATTATTTCAAAATTAAAGCTTTAATAAGACATTTAAGGGGAAGGGAAAAAAACTTAATTTTGAAAAGACCATAAACAATGGGGCTTCAAGAAATGGAGGCTCCGATTGTCTGCCTCATATACTAGAATCTGAATCTACAAGTAAAACCTCGTGGGTGGAAGAAAAAGGTATTTTTACTTTTCAATGAAACACCAAATTTACAAATTTTCAGGGCGCCTGGGTGGCTCAGTCAGTTAAGCACTGGACTTCGGCTCAGGTCATGATCCCAGGGTCATGTGATGGAGCCCTGACTTGCAAAGGGGAGTCTGTTCCTGTCCCTCTGCCCCGCCCCCCAGCTAATATGGGCACATGCGCTCTCTCTCAAAAATAAATAGTCTTTTTTTTTTTTTAAGATTTTATTTATTTATTTGACAGACAGAGATCACAAGTAGGCAGAGAGGCAGGCAGAGAGAGAGGAGGAAGCAGGCTCCCCACTGAGCAGAGACCCCAATGCGGGGCTCGATCCCAGGACCCTGAGATCATGACCTGGGCCGAAGGCAGAGGCTTTAACCCACTGAGCCACCCAGGTGCCCCAAAAAATAAATATAGTCTTAAAAAAAAAACAAACCACTGAATTTACAATGCATCAATGATAAAGAAAACATAAATAAAAAAACCCCAAGTAAGACCTGGACTACCACTATGATTTTCACTGTCCAGTGGTAGCTGTAGATTTGTTCACATTGTCTGCCATGATCTAATATGAAAATCAAGTTCCTATGCTAGAAATGTTTCACATTCATCAACTATTTGTTATTTTCTCTTCAGTATTAAAAATGTCAGATAGATAATAAAGCACAAGTTCCTGACATCCCATTCACTAAACTACCTAACATTTTAAAACTAAGAATATAAGGCTAAAATAGGAGGATTTCCTTTTGAAGATTAATATTTTAGCCAAGCTTGATCTAATAGATCTACACAGAACTCTGTACCTAACAGACAGAAAACATCTCTTTAAGCATATATTTACAAAATTTGTCCACCTACATGATAACCAACAAAGTAGTAACAATTTTGAAGAGGTAATATTACACAGATTATGGTCTCTAACCACAACACAACTAAATTAGGAATCAGCCATTTTAAATAGTTAAAAATCATATATTAAAAAAATAAAACTAAATTATTGCTCAAACAATCCATGAGTTAAAGAAAGAAATTTGAAGTATTTAGAACTGAATGACAATGAAAACAGCAGAAAAGAGTAACAGAATATTATGAACTGAATGACAGTGAAAATAATAAAACTGGCTGGCTTAGTCGGAAGACAATGCACAACGCTTGATCTTGGGGTTGTGATTTCGAGTCCAATGTTGGGTGTAGAGATTACTCAAAAACAAATAAATAAACTTAAAAAAAGGAAAGAAAATAATAAAACTTACAAAGGGCAGGTGAAGTAGTACTTAGAAGTAAATTTATATTTCTCTTCATTCATGAAGCAATCAATTTAAAAGCTTAAAAGATCAGTGGGAACTCAAAGATACAAGAGAGGAACAAGAATTGATTATTTAAATAGAAAAAAATAACAGTTGGTTCTAAGTGTCCTGACTGAAGCAGGCATCTAATAAATAAGGCAACAGTGTTAGCAGAGTAAAAAGAGCATGGATTTTTAAATTTAGGCTCAATCTCAGCTCTAACACTTATATTAGCTGTGTGACCTTGAACAAATGACTCAACCACTTTGAGTTTCAGTGTCTGGATCTGAAAAATACGTATACTGAGTTTTTCAAGGTTATGTTAGCAGTAAATTACATACAATCTGCCTAAATGAAAATCATCAGATCCAAGTCAATGTGACAAATGCCCTACAGTTCATACAAAAACACCAAACACAAAAAATTCAATTTTAAATATTTCTAAGATTACCTTCTGACCTACTAAAATGTAGTTATAACAAAAACAATCAAGTGTTTTCCATCAAAGTCCCGGTTAAATTTTAGAAAGCTACTGTATCTAAGGCAGATAATGTTTGCCTACCCTATCTTTTCCACTTCTTCCTTAAGAGAAGTTGAAGGTGGCAATGTGCCCAATTTAAAAAAAAAAAAAAGTACTACATTCTCAGTCTCCCTTTCAGAGGTACTGGCCAAATGACATAATTCTGGTCAATGAAATAGAAGCAGACGACCAAGGCAAGATGGCGGAGGTGTAGGAGGCACGGAGAGCACTGGGATCCAGAAAGAGGCTGAAAACCACCCTAAAAGCCGGCAAACACAACAGGAGAGAGAAGAGAATAAGAACAGCAATTCTAGGAGCAGAAAATCGACTACTTTCAGAAGGTAGGACATGTGGAAAAAGTGAATTTAAAGCGACGGGAAGAGAGACCCCGGGGGGAGGGGCCGGCTCCCAGTAGCTGCGGAGCCGCGGAGCACAAAATCCGGAACTTCTAGTCCGCTCCGCTGAGGGACATCGTTCCGGAGGCTAACCGGGGGTTCAGCCCTCGCGGGAACAGTGTGATTTCAGGACCCGTGGGGTCACCGAGGGACCAGGGGAGCCCGAGTGCGGCAGAGCTCCCAGGTATTGGGGTGGAGAAGCCCGAGGCAGAGAAGGAGCCGCACAACGCCGCATAGGCCTACCTTGGACTATAGGAACTGAGACATACAGTCCATATAGGGCTGCCGTCCCTCAAGCGGGGACCCCACGGGAGGCAGCTCCGGAGACACCACTTCCTTCCTCCTCCGGGAGGAGCGGTGCAGGAGCACGCAGCAGGAATCTGCTGGTCTGGGGACTCCAGACAGGGCCGCT
>CM053603.1:81153114-81178327 GCA_028646535.1 Procyon lotor
GACTCACAAAACGAACTGAGGGTGGCTGGGAGGTGGGGGGGTAGGGATAGGGTGGCTGGATTGTGGACATTGGGGAGGGTATGTGCTGTTAAGTGCTGTGAAATGTGTAAGCCTGATGATTCACAGACATGTACCCCGGGGCAAATAATACATTTTATGTTAAAAATTAATAAAAAAAAAAAAAGAAATATAAGCAGACATAAAAGCTGGTCTACCAGATTCAGCTAGTAAATGTCCTTTTTCCCTTCTCCCCATTTCTTCATTCCAAAATATGGTTGTTATGGTTAAAGTGGCTTGTCTCCATACCTCTGCTTCATTACAATATTCAGTATTCAATATGGTATTCTATCTCCTAATGCCTGGGCTACTGATACTGTGATATTTACCCAAATTAAAAAAAAAAACACAAAACCAACAGTGTTACTATTTCAGCACACAATAGCAAGTGGTGACCAATAAAATACTGCTTAGCCACATTAATGAGCCACATTAACAAACTTAATTTTGTTTAGTATTCCCTTTGTATCCTTTCACCAGAGCTAAATACAAATTAAGAACCTCTAAATGTTACCTAAACGATAAATGTTTGAAATAGAGCCAAAGTGCATGGATTTCTTGAGTAAATTTACCGTCACATCCCTGTGCCTCAATTTCTCCCATCTGCAAAAATAGTAACAAATAGTATATCTACTTAATTGAGTCAAAACATGAAAAATTACTTTCATGTTTTGAAACATGCTAGGACAGTGCCTAGCATAGCATAAGCCCTCAATGTTAGGGAAAAAAGCAGTTTGCTGTTTTTTCATGACAAATTAAGGTTTCTTTTCCAAAATAAATAATACATAACCCACATGTAGTAGAAGTAAAAAAATACCACACCATAAATCCAGTTTAAAAAAGAAATAAAATGTCAAATTATGGTTAGGAAAAACTTTTCTAAAATTAACAGAAGTAGGCAATAACTGTATTCATTAATTTATTTATCCAGGAAGTGCTGAATACCTACTATGCGCAAGGCATTAATCTAGGCACTGAAGACATCCTAGTAGATCCAAGAAACAGCAAGCATAAACTTTCATAGATAATTTAAATTGTGTAAAATTACAGGGACGCCTGGATAGCTCAGTCAGTTAAGTGCCTGCTTTAGGGCCAGGTCATGATACGGAGACCCCGGATTGAGCCCCACTTAGTTAGACTCCCTGCTTTTTCCTCTGCCCCTCACCCTGTTCCTGCTTCCCCTCTCTCTCAAATAAATAAAAATCTTTTTTAAAAATTATATAAAAATACAATAAGATAAACATATAAAAAGAAATGGGATTATAATAGAGATCTGCCTCATTCAATTAAAAATGAAGTATGCTGTACAGGTTTTGAGTGAGAGTTTATAACCTTTAGTTTAGAAATACACATTTCTAAGTATTTTTAAACTTTTGCTTTTTTTTTAAACATTGTTTTTAATCTAAAAATTTTTTGTAACATATGACTTAAAGCCAAGTGTCTAGAAAGTAAATAAACATGGCACTGGATGCTTCAAGAAATTGCCATCTTTGGCGGCACTGGTGATTCTCAAAGATAAACCAGTCATGTGCACTGATGCATTGTTTTATCCAGGCTCAATAATCTTACACTTTTTCCTGCTACCAAGCTCTTCAGTTAGTTAAAAAATAAGTCGGATTTCTTCTTCCAGCTTCATGAACACATTATGTCAAGCTCAAAAAGTCAATCTTTGTGACCTCACCATCTGTCATGATCTCGTCAGTTTCAGACAATGCAACTCCCACAGATGGTCTCAAAATGCAAGCCGTTTTCCTTTCCAATCACAATTTAGCAGCTCTGGCCACAAAGCCTTTTAAAATGGTACAAATGGTACAACAGTAATCAAAATACAGAGAAGAAATAATTATGGATAAATTTGTAGAATTAACATCATCTGAATCAGGGTATGTAGACTTTCTAACATTGCTGAAAAAGAGGCTATGAAAAATGATATTTCGGCAAAGGCAGCATATTTAAATGAAGTCATTACCAATTTTAAAAACATGTCCATGTTTCAATGTCTGGAAAATATACAAAACAATAAAATAAAAAATATCAGCCAGGATCCCAGCTCTCAGAGCCAACTACAATAAGTTTTTGATATACCTTCCTTCAGTGTTCTCTTTCTGTACTCTAACTTCAGATAACTAACTGGTATTAATGAGAAGATGTTTTTCATAGAAAGTGATAGTAAGTGACTCTTAGGTGAGGAATATATCTAGGCACTCTCCTAAATGCTTCTCAAGCATGATCTCACATCATTCACACTACAACTCCATCAGGTAAATATTACTGGTCACATTTTACAGTTGACAAAACTGAGCTTTAGAGAGTTGAAGTAATTTGCCCGGTTAACTAACTGTGTAAGTGGCAATGCCAGAATATCAACCCGGGATCTCAGACCAGCAGACATGTTCTTAGTCATTAATGCTTATTTATATAAAATATCTGACCTGAGATACAATAAGTAAATTCTCAACATAGAACAAAATATGTAATTACTACTACAATAAATCCATATAAGAGGATAATTCACTATATCAAAAAAATTCTTCAAAATTTCATGTGGCATAGGTCACAGATATATCTTTGGGTCAAATTTTAACCCTTTTTAGTTCTGGCTTTTTAAAAATTATAATATTAAATTAAAATTTCTTTATTTTTGAGTATATGGTAGATTTCATATTTCTTTTTACAGTTACATAGTATTCCTTTACATCATAATACTGTAATTTACTTTACTAGTCCCCTGCTGATGGATATTTAGATTTCCTAGGTTTCAGTAATCATATTTTATTTTATTTTTTTTTAAAGATTTATTTTTATTTTATTTATTTGAAGCAGAGAGAGAGAGAGAGAGAGAGAGAGAGAACATGAGATGGGAGAGGTCAGAGAAGAAGCAGGCTACCCACAGAGCAAGGAGCCCCATGTGGGACTCGATCCCGGGACTCCAGGATCATGACCTGAGCCGAAGGCAGTTGCTTAACCAACTGAGCCACCCAGGGACCCGCAGTAATCATATTTTAAAAATGATTCAATCCTTATCGTTTGATCTGGTCTCCTGACTACCTCTCCCATCTTTGTGTTGAATCACTTCCCCATAACCTTCCCTAATCTAGTTTCCCCCCAGTCTTCTGCTGTCAGTTACTCAAAAACATGCTCTTCCTGCCTTAGGGTCTCTGCACATGCTGTTCCCTCAGCCTGGAATATTCACCAAGGGTTAATTCCTCTCCCTTGAGATCTCTTCTCAGAGTCACCTCCTCAGGGAAAATTGTCCCTCTCCTGCTATGCAGGCTAGGTCAAGGGTCTTTCTCCACTAATGCTCTCCTACTTTCGCCTTTAACTGCACACACCAGGTTGTCATTATCTATTTATTTGTGTGATTATCAGAATATGGTCTACCTCTGCCAACTAAAGTGTTAAGTTTCGTAAGGGCAGTGACCCCATCTGTTTACTATTATATACCCAGTGTCTGGCACATGGTTGGAACTCAAGTGATAATTTGTTGCTTTTTTTTTTTAAAGATTTTATTTATTTGTCAGAGAGAGAGAGAGAGAGAAGCAGGAAGAGTGGCAAGCAGAGGCATTGGGAGAAGGAGGCTCCCTGCTGAGCAAGGAGCCTGATGAGGCACTCAATCCCAGGACCCTGGGTCATGACCTGAGCCCAAGGCAGCTGCTTAACCAACTGAGCACCCAGGCGTCCCTGTGTTTGTTTTTAAGGCAATATTTATTTAATGAAATACAAGACTCAATATTTTATTTTCATCCTTTATTAATATGATAATCTCATCGAATAATGACAGCAGAAAATGAAGATATATAAACACTTAACACATTCATGCATCTGAAATGTCATTAAGCTGTATAGCAGAATTGTGAGTGACACCTTCCTACCATGAACAAAAAGTCTTTTGGAGCCAGCATTGTATTTGTGTTTGACTTTTTAAAATATTATAGTTGAAATATTTATAATAGGGTATATTTATTTGATTTTACTAATTTTTAAGGGGAAAACAAGAGTGGGCAAGAGTAAAATCTGAAAAATACCTTTACTAAAAGCTGCTCTTCATAGAACCAGCAACATTTTACACTTAAAAAAAAAAAAGGGGGGGCGCCTGGGTGGCTCAGTCGTTAAGCGTCTGCCTTCGGCTCAGGTCATGATACCAGAGTCCTGGGATGGAGCCCCGCATCGGGCTCCTTACTCAGCAGGAAGCCTGCTTCTCCCGCTCCCATTCCCTCTGCTTGTGTTCCCTCTCTCGCTGTGTTTCTCTCTGTCAAATAAATAAAATCTTTAAAAAAAGAAAGAAGGGCTCCTGAGTGGCTCAGTGGGTTAAAGCCTCCGCCTTCAGCTCAGGTCATGATCTCAGGGTCCTGGGATCAAGCCCTGCATCCGGCTCTCTGCTCAGCAGGGAGCCTGCTTCCCCCCGCCAACTCTCTGCCTACTTGTGATCTCTCTCTCTCTCTGTCAAATAAAGAAATAAAATCTTAAAAAAAAAAAAAAAAAAGGAAAAGAAAATTGCTTTTATGTCTACTGCTCACTTATTTAAGTTGAAAAAATTTTTTCCAGATTTACATAAGCTTTTACCCAGGACTCTGAACAATGATAAAACTGGTTAATACTATAAGCAATCAATATCAACTTTTTTTTTTTAAAGATTTTATTTATTTGACAGTGAGAAACACAGTGAGAGAGGGAACACAAGCAGAGGGAATGGGAGCGGGAGAAGCAGGCTCCCTGCTGAACTGAGAGCCCGATGCGGGGCTCGATCCCAGGACCCTGGGATCACGACCTGAGCCGAAGGCAGACGCTTAACGACTGAGCCACCCAGGCGCCCCTCAATAACAACTTTTAATGGTCTTCTACATGTTTCAGCACTACTCATTCACTTACATATTCAATAAATACTTACTGCCTGCTGTATGTCAAACATTAGGCTGAGCATTAAAGATATTATGAGAAACAATGACAGTCCCTGCTCTTGTGGAGCCTACATTTTCACTATGAAGGTAGGCAATAAATATAATTTCATAATACTTCATGACAATTACTGTTAAGGGCTACTACAGTAGACAAAAAAGATGAAAAGAAAGCATGTAAAGTAAGTGTTATTTTACACTTACACACTTAAGAAGAAAGAAATCTTCTTTCCAGAAAGAAAGAAATCTTCCAGTGTTTTTAGAAAAAATTTCTTTCAGGAAGTGAAATTTGTGTTGAGCTCAACAAACTCAGTAAACCACTGGCAAAGAGAGGGGCTTCATCACAGCCAGAGGGAGCAACCAGCATAGAGGAATGCTCATAGGAAGAACAGCATGTGGGAAGTTCCAGAAACTGAAGGAAGATCTAGAGACCTTAAAACAGGGAGGACTGCTAACCAGCAAAAGAGAGGACTGCTAGGAGATGAGGTGAGAGCAGGAGAGAAGGTGCACGGTGAAATGTCATATCATCGGATTCTTAAAAACATTAGATTAGTGGGAAGCCTCAGAAAGATTTTAGGTAGGGAACCAAACCTCTGAGCCAGAAGAAATACTAAATTCTGTTCACCAAAGAGTAAGTAAAAATTATTTGCATCCTAATTACTTAAAAACTAGCAATATCAGTTATATTCTAGAGTTCTTTAGTGACAGAAATGTTCACTCATTTCTTGGATACATCAGGTAAATTTTTATTCATCATCTATGATCCATTTATCTAATAAACAACCTTACCCATTGAAACAAAACTCAAAGCATTTCTAGGTCCCCAGCTTTCAAATTAGCTTTGACAAAACCCATGCACTAGTCGGTAACTCAAGTCTTCAGGCCTTCCTTCATGTTATTAATTTCAATTAACATAAAATTCTTGATAAATTTGCCTGTCTTGATTTTCAGGCTTCAAGCCAATTATACCCAGTAGAAAAGATGTGATGGGGCGTCTGGGTGGCTCAGTGGGTTAAAGCCTCTGCCTTCGGCTCAGGTCAGGATCTCAGGGTCCTGGGATCGAGCCCCGCATCGGGCTCTCTGCTCAGCAGGGGGCCTGTTTCCCCCTCACTCTCTGCCTGCCTCTCTGCCTACTTGTGATCTCTTTCTCTCTGTCAAATAAATAAATAAAATCTTTAAAAAAAAAAAAAGGAGAAGATGTGGTAATAAGGAACAAATGGGTTAGGGAGCATTATATATGAGTACACTAGCAAAATAATTCACAACTGACAGCTTAATACTAAAGGAAGATTAGACATACAATTACTCCTCATCACGTAAATTCACTGAAGTAGAAGTCCTCCTCACAAATCAGGTTAATAACATGTTCCTTATAAGTGCTTCTATAATAAAACCTAAGCAATATTTTTGTTTCAAACATTTCATAGATCGTAACATTCATGACTAGTTCTTACTCACTGAAAACAAAAATCTAAGAGAAAACTTATTTCTGTCCTGACCAAAGAAACAATATTAGAAGATATCACACAAATTTAAAATAAAATCACATTTCAAATCCTGCCAAGACCTAACAGAAAGGTTCTTTTACACCAAGCAGCAGAAGCCAAATTTTAAATCATTAATTCACACAGATTAAATCACATGTTGCACATATGCTCTTTAGCAAAGTTGCATTTCCAGATCAACACAGCTTTACATTAGTAATATAAATGTTAAGACTTATCCTAACTTGACCCATTACAACAGGCAAGATGAGTTTCTAAAATATCATTTGGGTAGTAATATAAATTTAGACAAAGTACTATACAAAAAAATACACAAGCATCATATGTTCAATTTACCGAATAGTCTAAGAAGAAAACATAGGAAGCAATCAAAAAGGAGCAGTGTTTTTACTACATCATGTCAATCCTCCTTAAATTAATTTTTTCTCCTTAAATTAATTTGATTTATAAGTTTCACATCTTAAAAATGTTGAATCTTCTTATCTAAGAATATAGTATATGTCCATTGATCAAATCTGCTTTATGCCCTTGAGAGATATCCAAAGTTTTCCTTACATAGGTGTTAAGGGTTGAACTGTGTCCCTGCAAAAGATATGTTCAAGTTCTAACCCCTGATACCTACGAATGTGACCTTATTTGGAAATACGGTCTCCACAAATGGAATCAGGTTAGGATGAGATCATACTGGAATTAGGATAAGCCCTAACCCAATATGACTGGTGTTCTTCAGAACAGGAGAAGTGACAAAGAGAGGTTAGCTATGCAGAGATGGAGGCAGAGACTGAAGTTATACTGCCACAAATCAAGAAACACAAGGAGCTACCAGAAGCTGAAAGAGGTGACGCAAGATCCTCTCTCAAAGTTTCACCGGAAGGATGGTCCTGCCAACACTTTGATTTTGGACTTCTCACTTAGTGAAAGAATAAATTCTGTTGTTTTAAGCCACCTCGTGTGTGGTACTTTGTTATGGCAGCCCTAGGAAACTAATGCACTAGGTCTTACATCTTGTTATAGCTATTTCCAGGTTTGTTTGGTTTTTTTTAGATTTTTATTTATTTATTTGACAGAGAGGAGAGAGATCACAAGTAGGCAGAGAGGCAGGCAGAGCGAGGGGGGAAGCAGGCTCTCTGCTGAGCAGAGAGCCCGATGTGGGGCTCAATCTCAGGACCCTGAGATCATGACCTGAGCTGAAGGCAGAGGCTTTAACCCACTGAGCCACCCAGGCGCTCCATTCCCAGGTTTTGGTGTTGTTTTAGCTGAACAGGTTGTTGTCCTGTTATACATGGAATTCTCCATCGTAGCTTCCAACCTATTTGTATGTAATAAAGTTACAGATGTCCATTTGCTAATTTTATAATCTCACTACAGAACTGAATTTTTTTTACTATCTGTAGTTTTTCAGTTGACTCTTCTGCATTTTTCAGGTATAAAATTATATGATAATAGGGACCGTTGGATCTTTTAAGTTTATAGAACAATGGATGTAGCCTGATTACAAATCTCTCTCTCAGCTTCCCCAAACAGATATAAAATAAACAAGGAGAGTTAAGTAAAACCACACAGGACCCACGCCTTCAACATTATCATTCCTAGGAGACAGAGATTACAGCAATCTTCAAATTACCTATAAGTAAAGGAAAACAAATAAATTCCCAACGAAATCGCACTGCCTACATTCTGCAAGCCTGAGGATGCAGCGAAGGAAAGGAGGGAGGCTAAGAAGACTCCATGAAAAAGCACAGGGGTACAAGGAACTCAGAGGAAGCATACACAGGATTACCCCAGAGAAAAATAGTTACTGTTTTACTTTTATTAAGTCCTAACCTTATTAAGACTCCAGTCTCTGCCTCCATCTCTGCATAGCTAACTTCTCTTTGTCACTTCTCCTGTTCTGAAGAACACCAGCCATATTGGGTTAGGGCTTATCCTAACCTTATTAAGGTTAGGACTTAATAGTTCACAGCCCTAGTGATGTGAAAGTATGTAGAAACATCTGATCCACCAGTGGCTGCCTCTGAGGAACAGAGTTTTACAGACAGAAAAGATGGAAGCTCTTGCAAACAAGGCAGTTAATGGAAAAAAGGTAATAAAAGGGAGAAATTATACAGCCTACAGAAACAAGACATACCAACCTTTTCTCTATCCCTTTCCCTCACCACCAAAACCACAAATTCACATAAGGAACTGAATAGAGGAGGGAAGAGTGACAGAAGAACTCTAAAACTAGAAACTTTGTCCACAGAATGCAGAGACACAACAACAAAAGTAAACTCTATGCATACAAAAGTACCACAAAAATCAGAAAAATACAAATGGAAGGCTTTTTCCCAAAATGAACCATGGAGCTGGGGAAAACTAACACTCACTTCATATTAAATTAAATATCCTTAAACAAGAATTTGCAGAAAAAAAAGAACCTTAAGCCAGAAACACAAAAACAAAGAATAAAAATGGACCCCCCCAAAAGAAAAGAAATTAAATAGAGTTGATTGAACTCCATAAAGAAATAGAAGAAAAGGGACACCTAGGTGGCTCAGCTCAATTGGTGAAGTGTCTGACTCTTGATTTCGGCTCAGGTCATGATCTTAGGGTCATGAGATCAAGCCCCATGTTGGGCTCCATACTCAGCGGGGAGCCTGCTTGAGATCCTTTCCTTCTCCCTCTGTCCTTTCCCCTGCTTGTGCTCTCTAAAGTAAATAAATCTTAAAAAAAAAAAAGAAAGAAATGAAATGATAAGGCATATGAGAATTTTTTTTAAGATTTATTTATTTACTTGAGAGAGAGACGGAAAGAGAGAGAGCCTGCATGTGCACTCGTGGCAGGAGCAGGAGGGGCAGAGGGAGAGAGAATCTGAAGCTGACTTAGTGCCGACTGCAAAGCCAGATGTGGGGTTTGATCTCACAGCCCTGAGACCATGACCTAAGCCGAAACCAAGAGCCGGACATTTAACTGACTGGGTCACCCAAGCACCGTGAGAGAGAATAGATTTTAATGAAAACCCAGTATAGGATGTTGAAGAAAAGGAGGAAAATGATAAAGAGAATGAAAATGACATAAAGAAAGAAGCAAAAGGGTCAGAGAGAAACTGGTTGAAATGGGTAATAGGAAAGGAACATCAGTATTATGTTCTGATGATGTGGAACTGCACTAATATTAAAATTATAACATAAGGAAACTTCCCACAAATAAAAGGCCTGAATCTACATGTTGAAAAGGCCTACCAGATACTTGAGAAAACTGACCCAGAATAATCAACTGTGATGCATATTCCTGTAAAACTGTTTACAGAAAACAAAACAAAACTTCAGGCCTTCCAGGCAAACAGAGAAACAATTTACAAAAGTAAAGGCAAGGGAATTAGACTAGCATCATATTTCTCAAAAACAACATATAGAGTAAGATAATAGTAGAACAGTATTTTCAAGAAACTTAAGGAAAGAAAATGTAAACCAAGGATATTATATCCTGCTAAGCTGTGTACCTCAAGTTTCCAGAACATCAAAAAACAGTTTTGGGGAAAAAAACAAAACAGTTTTGGGGTATGCTCCTTGACACTGGTCTTGGCAATAATTTTTTCTTTTTTTTTAATTTGACACCAAAGGCAAAGGGAACAAAAGCAAACATGAACAAGTGGGACTACATCAAACTAAAAAGCTCTGCACAGAGCAAAAGAAGCCATCAACAAAATGAAAAGCCAACCTACTAAATGAGAGAAAATATTTGAAAATTATACACGTGATAAAGGGTTAATATCCAAAATATATTTAAAAATCATACAGCTCAAAAATCACACAGCTCAAAAGCAAAAAATTATCTGACTTTAAAATGGGAAGAGGAACTAAATAGACATTTTTCCAAAGAAGACATACAGATGGTCAACAGACACATGAAAAGCTGCTCAAGATCACTAATCAGCAGGGAAATGCAAATCAAAACCACGAGAGATCACCTCACAACAGTCAGAATGACTGTCATGAAAAAGATGAGAGATAAGTGTTGGCATGAATGTGGAGAAAAGGGAACCCTTGTGCACTGTTGGTGGGAATGTAAATTGGTGCAGCCACTATGGAAAACAGTATGGCAGTTCCTCAAAAAATTAAAATTAGAACTACCATATGATCTAGCAATCTCACTTCTGGGTATATATATCTAAAGGAAATTAAATCAGGGCGCCTGGGTGGCTCAGTGGGTTAAAGCCTCTGCCTTCAGCTCAGGTGATGATCTCAGGGTCCTGGGATCGAGCCCCACATTGGGCTCTCTGCTCAGCAGGAAGCCTGCTTCCCCCTCTCTCTGCCTGCCTCTCTGCCTACATGTGTTGAATAAATAAAATCTTAAAAAAAATAATAAAGGGAATTAAATCACTAAAATCATTATCTCAAAGAGGTATCTGCATCCTCATGTTCACTACAGCATTATTCATAATAACGAAGACATGGAAACAATCTAAGTGTCTATCAACAGAGGAATGGATAAAGAAAACGAGGTACATACGGAGAGAGAGTGGAATATTATTCAGACTCAGGAAAAGAAGGAAATCTTGCCATTTGTAACAACATGGATGACCTTGAGGGCATTATACTAAGAAAAATAAATCAGAGAGAAAACAAATACTGTAGAACCTCACTTTTATGTGGAATCTAAAAAACCTGAACTCATAGAGACAGAAAAGACTGGTTCTTGTCAGAAGCAGGGGGTGGGGAGTAAATTGAGTGAAGGTGGCCAAAAGGTACAAATTTTCAGTCATAAATTTTTGGGATGTAATGTACAGCATGGTGACTATAGTTAATGCAGTATAGCATATTTTAAAGTTGCAAAGAGTAAATTTTTAAAGTTCTAATAGTAAGAAAAAAAATTTTATTAACTACATGAGGTGATGTTAATTAAACTTATTGTGGTCATTATTTTGCAATATATACATGTATCAAATCATTAAGTTGTACACTTTAAACTCATATAATGTTATATGCCAATTATATCAATAACTCCGGGAAAAAAAGTTTGAGTATGGTGGAACCCAGAAAATACTATGGATGTGTGCTCTTTCTGAGCAATCTATTAAAGGATGAGATTCATCTAACCAAAACATGCCTAGAAAAATTTTTCAAGAGGACTTATGAGTCCTTATGAGAGCATTTTATATATTCAATTGTAGAGGTAACACTAAAACAAGACTGGGATCATGGAGTGCAGAACAATATGTAAAAGTACCTCCTTTGACAAAGTATAAAGTATAAAGAATACAATTAAAAGGTGGAAGAAGAAAGGAGAGAAAAGAAGGAAAATAAAGTAAGATTATTAATTGTTACATAGTTAAGAGGTACAAGTCAAAGATTATCATTTAAAACTGATAGTAAAAAGTATTAATGGTACTAGTAGAATAAAAATACAGACCTCCTGGAAAAAAATATTTGTATTACCCCCTGGAAAAAAAAATATAAGCCTTCCTAAATAGCAAAAGAGATGCTTAAAAAAAGCAAAGAGAACATATAGAGAACCACAGTAAATATAACATAATGTACATAGTAATGATAAATAGTACGTGGCATTATAAGTTATGTAATATACTTTATGCTTTATAAGGGTTGATTTAATAAATGGTATTTATACAATATCCACCAAAAAGAAAATGCAGAAAATTCCAACTTAAATTCATTTTTTTGAGAAAGAGAGTGGGAGTCTAGCATGCAGGAAGCTTTCCAGGGAGTGCTCACAGGAGACACAAGTATAAGGATGAAAAGGAAACAAAACTGGGAATGGGGAGAAACTGACACAGTGAGGTTGTACCTGGGGCCTCAGTTGACATTACATGGAACTTGGGCTGGGATGCCCTTCAGCCGGCCCAAATGAAGGCAAGTTGGGTTGCTGCTCCTTCTTTTTTTGTTTTCTATCTTTCCTTTAAAAAAATCCTTTTTTTATTTTTTAGATTTAATTTATTTATTTGACAGAGACAGAGAGCATGAGAGAGCACAAGAGAACACGAGAGAGCACAAGGTGGGGGGAGGCAGAGGATGAGCAGGCTCCCCATTGAGCAAGGAGCCTGACCGGGTCTTGATCCCAGGACTCAGTTATAAAGAGCAGGTCTGGGCAGAGTACTGGAGTATCCACTGTAATTCTAAAGCAGTGAAAATTCATTAAACACAGTAACATGTCACAACAGAGTTAAACCTTGCAAATGTAATAGTATTTTTATATACATATATCTTTTAAACTTTATATATCAGTCACTAACATCGCTTAGACACATACACTTAAGATAATGTAAGTGTAGACACATACACATAAAAATGTAAGGGCTGCCTGGGTGGCTCAGACAGTTAAGTGTCCTGGGATCAAGCACTGCAACTGGCTCCCTGCTCCGCGAGGAGTCTGCTTTTCCACCCCTCCCCCTGCCATTCTTGTGTGCCCTCTCAAGTGAATAAATAAAACTTAAATTAAAAAAAAAAAAAAAAAAGAATAAAGGGGCACTCGGGTGGCTCAGTGGGTTAAAGCCTCTGCCTTCGGCTCAGGTCATGATCTCAGGGTCCTGCGATCGAGCCCCGCACCGGGCTCTCTGCTCGGCAGGGGGTTTGCTTCTCCCTCTCTCTGCCTGCCTCTGCCTGCTTGTGATCTCTCTCTCTCTCTCTGTCAAATAAATAAATAAAATCTTAAAAAAATTTTTTTTAATTTAAAAAAAAGAATAAAAATTTAAGAAGCACACAGGAATTATAGATACCAAATTTCCCCTCTCCATGCAAAGGAACAAAAGCATTTAAGTTGAGGAATAACTTCAACTTCATGTTGGACTGTATAAGCAGAGTTACAGGTTACAAAGGGGATGAACTGTATCATTCCATATACTTATTTACTTGTATATCTCAAACATTTAAGTCAAAAAAAGAGAAGAAAAATAGTAACAAAATCTGTGTCTTTTAAAATAATAAACCAAAAAACCACTCACAAACCTAACCAGGAAAAGAAAAGAAAGAAAACACGAATACACAGCATATAAAAGGATAAAAGAGGAAAAATTCCACAGAAGTAGAAGGAATTTAAAAATCGTAAGAGCTATTTTGTTTAGCCTGGAGCAAATAAATTAAGAACCTGAAAAAAAAAATTGGATGATTTTCCAAGAAAATGTAAGTTACCAAATCTGCCTCTCGAAGAATGAGATGATGTAAGTGGACTAATTACCATAGAAAAAAATAAAATTATCAAAGGGTTGCCCATCTAACTGGGCAACGGGGGCCATACTTTTTTATAGATAAGTTCTAGCAAAGAGAAAAATTATATTTTAGTTATTTATTAATAATTAATTAATTTTAACTATTAATGCTTTTTTCTATTAATGCTTTTTAATCAAATGCTAAAATATGCTTTTAAAGGATGTTAAAATATATTATGCATTCATTATAAAATACAGTCTTGCTAAATCATTGTTATAAATACTTAATAAAGAGAAAATAATTACTAAATGAGACTATATTTTATGAAGAATTCATATAGAATTTTATCAAATGCCCTTTCGGCATCTATGGATATATTTTTCATTAAGTATCATTAAAGAAACAGTCCCATTAAAGAAAAAAATAAGAAAGAATGTGAATTATTACCATTCACCATTACATAACATTGTTCTACAGGCAGATACCAGTCAATACAATTATGTAAAAGAATGACAGAAGTATGCAAAGTAGAACTGATGAGGTAATATCATATTTATAGATGATGACTGAATACAGAGAAGCCTCAAGAGAATCAACTAGAAAGCTCTTTCAAACAAGGAAAGTACTTCCAGACATGGCTGATTACAAAATTCATACTCAGAATTCAGCAGTTTTCTTATACATAAAACTATGTCTTCTAATAGCAACTATTTAGGAGGAATAATGGGAAAAATTACCCTATTTACAGTAGCAATGACCAAAAAAGGGAAGAAACTCAGCAAGAAATATAGAGATTTTTTTTTAAATGCCAAGTTTTTGAGCAACAAAATGCAATCATACCAGTATCAACTGCCCCAAACTGACAAATACAATGAATAACAATAAAATTAATATTTTGTCTTTTTAATTAGATTAATTCATTCAACAGGTAATATGAAATATAAGACTTAAAACTACAAAACTCAGAAGAAAATATAGGGCAAAAGATGCATGGAATTGGATTTGGCATTGACTTCTTGGATATGACACCGAAGGTATAGGCAAAAAAACAAAACAAAAACAAAAACACACAAATGGGATCTGTATATATAAGTTTTCAAATTTGTGCATCAAAAAACACTATGCACAGGGGCGCCTGGGTGGCTCAGTGGGTTAAGTTTCTGCCTTGGGCTCAGGTCATGATTTTAGGGTCCTGGGATTGAGCCCCGCATCAGGCTCTCTGCTCAGAAGGGAGCCTGCTCCCACCTCTCTCTGCCTGCCTCTCTGCCTACTTGTGATATCTCTCTCTCTGTGTCAAATAAATAAACAAAACCTTTAAAAAAAAAAACAAAACACCACTACGCACAAAGTAAAAAGGCATCCCATAGGTTGGGAGAAAATATTTGGAAATCATAGCCTGACAGGAAATTACTATCCAAAAAACACAGAGAACTCCTAAAACTCAACAATTTGATTCAAAACAATTTGATTCAAAATGGGCAAAGAACTTGAATTTCTCCTAAAAGATATACATATGGCTAATAAGCAAGTAATATATGCTCAATATCATTAACCACTAGAGAAATGTATACCAAAATTACCATGAGATACCACTTCATTCCCATTAGGATGACTACTATCATGAAAACAGAAAATAAGTATTGACAAGGATAAGAAGAAAATGGAACCCTGTGCACTATTGATAGGAATATAAAATGGTGCAGCCACCATAAAAAACAGTATGGATGCCCCTCAAAAGTTAAAAATTAAAAATAGAATTGCCATATGATCCAGAAATTCCACTTCTGGGTATAGACCCAGAAGAACTGAAAGCAGGGTTTGGTTTTTTTTGTTTGTTTGTTTGTTTGTTTGTTTGTTTTTAAAGATTTTTTATTTATTTGACAGAGAGGGAGAGAGATCACAAGTAGGCAGAGAGGCAGGCAGAGAGAGAGGGGGAAGCAGGCTCTCCACTGAGCAGAGAGCCCGATGCAGGGCTCGATCCCAGGACCCTGAATATGTTAATCCACTGAGCCACCCAGACGTCCTACAAGCAGGGTTTTGAAGAGCTATTTGTACACCCATGTTCACAGTAGCATTATCCACAGCAGCTAAAACATGGAAGCAATTTGTGTCCATCAATGGATGAATGAATAAGGAAAATTCCATACAATGGAATAGTATTCAACCTTTAAAAGGAAGGAAATTTCTGACATGTGCTACAACATGGATGAATCTTGAGGATATGCTAAGCAAAATAAGCCAGTCAAAAAAAGACTACTACTGGAAGCTGGGAAGATAGTGGAGCAGGAGGACCCAAAGCTTGCCTCATCCCACAGATACAACTAGATACTAACACTCACATCAACCTAAATAACCCAGAAAATAACTCAAAGACTGGCAGAATAAACTACAGACTAAAGGTAGAGAAGAGGCTACATCAAAGAAGGCAGGAAGGATGGAGACTCAATTTGGGAGAATAGACCACGGCTATGCGCAGTAGGGAGAGAGGTGGTAGTGCAAAGAAGGTCAAAAACAGACTATCACACGAGAGAGCCTGCACAAGGAAGATGACTCCCCATAACATTTGGCTTAGAAAGCAAGAGGGGCCAAATTTCATGAGTTCTTAAAACCAATGGGACTTAAAGTTTGGAATCTGAAAAATCACTGGGCTCGGTTCTGGTAGAGTTCAAAGACCTAAGGAAGTTAAGTCCCCATGCTTAAAGAGGCAGTAACAAACAGTCTGCAGAGATACAGCATAGAAATAACAGTTTGAAAAATGTCTGAGGCAGACAGGAGGTAGTTATTTACTCATCTCTGAGCAAGTCAGGGAGAGGCAGGGATGCAGGGAGGCCTCTCCAGGAACAAAGGAGCTCGCAGGCGTCATTTCCCTTCCCTGTCTCCCAGTTTAAACACATGGCCATACACAGGAACCAGCTCAGTGCTGACACTCACTATCTAATTTGCTTACACCAAGCCTCACTCCACTGTGCTTGGGTGATCTGCTCTTCCTAGTCACACTTCCTTCAGTCTTGGCACCACAGGTCCCCTCCTCCAGAAGACCGGTGTAAACCCTACCAACACCATGTGTCCAAACTGAGCATTTTACAGGGCCTCAGTACTGGTGGCAGCAACAGCAGGTCTCATTTTGCAAGGACCAGAGCACACCTTATTAAAACATATCCTACCCTGGTCAGGACCAATCACTGCCCACAACAGGCAAAAAGGAACCTATGAAGATGAATGGACTGAAGGAAAAAGCAGCCAGGTATACACAGGAGATGCTCCCTGAAGCACCTGGTCCTGGGGAACAGGGACACTGTACAGCAGAGCATTACAGGATGTCTTCTTCATGTGAATATTACCTCCAAGAGCAGGAGATACAACTCACTTTCCTAACACACAGAAACAGACAAAGAGAGTGAGGCAAAATGAGGAAACAGAGGAATATGTTCCAAATGAAAGAACTGGACAAAAACCACAGCAAGAGTCCTAAACAAAACAGGTAGAGGTAATATGCCTGCTAGAGAACTGAAAGTAATGATTATAAAGATACTCACTAGACTTGAGAAAAGGGTGGAAAACATCAGTGAAACCCTTAACAAAGAGATAAAAAAGAACTAGTAAGAGATGAAGAACACAATAAATGAAATTAAAAATACTTGATGGAAACAGAGGAACAAATTAATGACCTAGAAAACCAAATAATGGAGAGCAATCAAGTTGAGTGAGCGAGTAGGGAAAAAAATATGCAAATTGAGAATAGTCTCAGGGAACTCAGTGACTCCACCAAGTGCAGTAACATTCACATTACAGGGATCCCAGAAGAAGAGAAAGAAAAGGGGGTCAGAAAATTTGAAGAAATAATAGCTGAAAACTTCTCTAATATGGGGAAGGAAACAGATATCTAGATCTAAGAGGCACAGAGATCCTCCCAACAAAATCAACTCTAGGAGGTCCACACCAACATATACAGTAATTAAAATGCAAAAAGTAGTGATAAAGATGAAATATTAAAAGCAGCAAGAGAAAAGAACACAGTTACATACAATGGCAACATGATAAGGCTATCAGAGGATTTTTTAGCAAAAACTTTGCAGACCAGAAGACAGTGGCATGATATATTCAAGGGGTTGAAAAGGAAAAATGTGCAGCCAAGAATACTCTGTTCAGCAAGGCTATCATTCAGAATAGGAGAAACAAGGAGTTTCCCAAAGAAAAACTAAAAGAATTCATGACCACTAGACCAGCCCTACAAGAAATTACAGGGGACTCTTTAAGTGGAAAGGAAACACCATAAGTGAGAATATGGAAAGCAAGAATCACAAAAGCAGAAAAAAAAAGTATACCTGTAGAAGTCAATCAAGGGATTCACAAAATAAAAGGATATAAAATATAACACCATATTTCTAAAACATGGGAGAGACAGAAATAAAGAATGAGTTCGAACTGAAATGGCCATCAACTTAATACAGACTCCTATGTGCAGAATATATTATATACAAACCTAAGGATAACCATAAATCAAAAACTATGCAAAGAATGAAGATATGCAAAGAATAAAGAGAAAGGAATCCAATTACATAACTAAAGAAAGTCAGCACACCATGGAAGAGAGCAAAAGAAAGGATCAGAGAAAAATTATAAAAACAACCACAAAACAAGTAACAAAACGGCAATAAATGCATATAATTACTTTGAATGTGAATGGACTAAAGATTCAAATCAAAAGACAGAGTGACAGAATGGATTAAAAAAAACCAATACCAATTTAAATGCTGCCCACAAGAGATTCATTTCAGACCTAGAGACACCTGTAGATTAAAAGTGAGGGGAGGGAGAAACATTTATTATGCAAATAGTATCAAAACAAAGCCAAGAGAGCAATACTGGACAACATAGACTTTAAAACAAAGACTAACAAGAGACAAAGGAGGACACGATATAATAATAAAGGGGACAATCCAACAAAAAGATATAATAATTGTAAATATTTATGCACCCCAAATGAGAGTACCAAAATACACAAAACAGTTAACAAACGTAACAGAACTAATCAATAATAATACAGTAATAGAAGGGACCTGAAAACTCCACTTACTTCAATAGATCAATCATCCAAACAGAAAATCAACAAGGAAACAGTGGCTTTGAATGACACACTGAACCAGATGGATTTAACAGATGTATTCAGAACATTCCATCCTAACACAGCAGAACAGATTCAAGTGCACATGCAGCATTCTCCAGAATAGATCACATATTAGGCCACAAAACAAGTCTCTACAAATTCAGAAAGACTTAAGTGATAAATTTATCTTTTTTTACCTTAATGTTGCAAAATTAGAAATCAACCTCAATAAAAAATCTGCAAAGAGCACAAACACATGAAAGTTAAATAACATGCTACTGGGGACCTGGCTGGCTCAGTCAGTACAGCATATAACTCTTGATCTCAGGGTCATGGGTTCAAGAATCACACTGGATAAAGAGCTTAGTTAAAACAAACAAACATAAAATACATGCTACTAAACAATGAATGGGTCAACCAAGAAATCAAAATTACATGGAAATATGAAAATGAAAACACAATGGTCCAAAATCTGTGGGATGCAGCAAAAGCAGTTCTAAAAGGGAAGTTTATAGCAATACAGGCCTACTTCAAGAAGCAAGAAAAGTCTCAAACAATCAAGTAATCTTACACCTAAAAAAGCAAGAAAAAAGAACAAGCAAAACCCCAAACCAGCAGAAGGAAGGAAATAAAAATGATGAGAGCAGAAATAAATGACATAGAAACTAAAAAAACAATAGAACAGATAATGAAACCAGGAGCTGGTTCTCTGAAAATATCAACAAAATTGATTGACCTCTAGCTAGAATCATAAAGAGAGAGAGAGAGCTCAAAAATTCACAAATGAAAGAGGAGAAATAACCAACACCACAGAAAATACAAACAATTGCTAAGAGAATATTATAAAAAATTACATGCCAACCAATTGAATAACCTAAAAGAAATAAACTCCTAGAAACATACAACCTACCAAAACAGAAGCAGGAAGAAATAGAAAATTTGAACAGACTAATTACCAGCAATGAAACTGAGTCAGTAATCAAAAAATTCCAAACAAAAGTCCAGCACCAGACAGCTTCACGGCATTCTGCCAAACATTTAAAGAAGAGTTAATACTTATTCTTCTTGGGGCACCTGAGAGGCACAGTTAAACATCCAACTCTTGTTTTCAGCTTGGGGTCATGATCTCAGCTTGTGAGACTGAGCCCTGAGTTGGGCTCCAGGCTAGGCGTGGAGCCTGCTTAAGATTCTTTCTCCCTCTGCCCCTCCCCTACAAACCAAACTTATTCTCAAACTATTCCCAAAAAAATAAGAGTATGGAAAGCTTCCAAATTCATCCTATGGGGCCAGTACAACCCTGATACCAAACAAGATAAAAACACCACAAAAAAAAAAAAGAGAGAGAGAGAGAGAACTATAGGCCAATATCTCTGATGAACAGATGCAAAAAATCCTCAACAAAATTCTAACAAACCAAATCCAACAACACATTAAAAAAATCATTCACCACAATCCTGTGAGATGTATTCCCTGGACACAAGGGGGATCGAATATCTGCAAATCATTCAATATAATACACCAATAAAAGAAAAGATAAAAACCATATGGTCATTTCAATAGATGCCGAAAAAGCATTTGACTAAGTACAATATTCATTCATGATAAAAATCCTCACAAAGTAGATTTAGAGGAAACATACCTCAACATAATAAAGGCCTGTATGAGAAACCCACAGCAATCATTATATTCAATGGGGAAAAACTGACAGCTTTTCTCCTAAGGTCAGGAACAAGACAATGACGTCTACTCTCACAACTGTTACCCAACATAACACTGGAAGTCCTAGCCACAGCAATCAGACAACAAAAAGATATAAAAGGCATCTAAATTGGTAATGAAGAATTAAAACTTTCACTATTTGCAGATGACATGATACTATATATAAAAAACCCTAAGACTCCACCAAAAAACTACTAGAACTTGATAAATGAATTCAGTAAAGTCTCAGAATACAAAATCAATGTACAGAAATCTGTTGCATTTCTATACACTAATAAAGAGGCAGCAAGAAGAGAAATTAAGAAAACAATCTCATTTAGAATTGCACCAAAAATAATAAAACACCTAGTAATACTCAACCACAGAAGTGAAAGACCTGTCTCTGAAAATCATAAAACACTGATGAAAGGAGCTGAAGACAATACTCACTAAGAAATAGAAAGACATTCCATGCTCATGGATTGGAAGAAAAATATTGTTAAATAACAAATAATAACGAATATTGTTAAAATGTCCACAAAGCAATCTACAAAGCAATCTACATATTTAATGTAATCTCTATCAAAATACCAACAACATCTTTCACAGAGCTAGAACAAATAATCCTAAAATTTGTATGGAACTACAAAAGACCCTGAATAGCCAAAGCAATCTTGAAAAAACAAAAAACTGGAGGTATCACAACTCCAGACTTCAAGTGATATTACAAGGTTGTAGAAATGAAAACAATATGGTAATGGCACAAATACAGACACAAAGATCAATAGAACAGAACAGAAAACCCAGAAATAAACTTTATCCACAATTACACGGTCAATTAATCTTTGACAAAGGAGGAAGGAATATGCAATGGAAAAAAACAGTCTCTTCAACAAATGGTATTGGGAAAACTGGACAGTTACATGCAAAAAAATGAAACTAGACCACTTTCTTACATCATACACAAAAATAAATTCAAAATGGATTAAAGAACTAAATGGGAGATGTGAAACCATAAAAATCCTAGAACAAAACACAGGAAGTAATTTCTTTGACACTGGCCATAGCAACATTTTTCTAGATATGTTTCCTGAGATAAGGGAAATAAAAGCAAAAATAAACTATTGGTACTACAAAATAAAAAGCTTCTGCACAGCAAAGGCAACAATTAACAAAACTAAAAGGCAATCTACTGGATGAGAGATATTTGCAAATGACATATCCAATAAAGGGTTAGTATCCAAAGTATATAAAGAACTGATATAACTCAATACCCTAAAAACAAATAATCCAAATAAAAAATGAGTAGAAAGGGACACCTGGGGGGCTCAGTGGGTTAAAGCCTCTGCCTTCAGCTCAGGTCATGATCTCAGGGTCCTGGGATTGAGCCCCACATCGGGCTCTCTGCTCGGCAGGGAGCCTGCTTCCCCCTCTCTCTCTGCCTGCCTCTCAGCCTACTTGTGATCTCTCTCTCTGTCAAATAAATAAATAAAATCTTTAAAAAAAAATGAGTAGAAAAAATGAATACACATTTCTCCAAAGAAGACATACAGATGGGAAACTGACACATGAAAAGATGCTCAACATCATTCATCACCAGGGAAATACAAATCAAAACTACAATGAAAAAAAAAAACCTACAATGAGATTATCACCTCACACCTGTCAGAATGACTAAAATAAAAACACAAGGAAAAACAAATGTTGAGGAATATATATATATATTAAACACACACACACAGAGAGACACACACACACACACACAGACAGTGGAATATTATTCAGCCATAAAAAAATAATGGAGTCTTTCCATTTGCAACAACATGGATGGAGCTAGAGAGTATAATGCTAAGCAAAATAAGTCAGTCAGAAAAAGACAAATACGTATGATTTCACTTATATGTGGAATTTAAGAAACAAAGCTAACAGATGAACAAAGGAAAAAAAAGATACAAACCAAGAAACAGATTCTTCTTTTTAATTAACATATAATTTATTATTTGTTTCAGGGGTACAGGTCTGTTAACCATCAGTCTTACACAATTCACAGCACTCAGCATAGCACATACCCTCCCCAATGTCCATCACCCAGCCACCTCATCCCTTCCCACCCCCTCAGCTGCCTTCAGTTTGTTTCCTGAGATTAAGAGTCTCTTGGTTTGTCTCCCTTCCCAGTCCTATCTTGTTTCATTTTTCCCTCCTTTCCCCCCATGACCCCCTCCCCTGCCTCTCAAATTCCTCATATGAGAGAGATCATATAATTGTCTTTCTCTCAATAATTTATTTCGCTTAGTATAATACCCTCTAGTTCCACCCACATCGTTGCAAATGGCAAGATTTTGGGGTTTTGATGGCTGCATAGTATCCCATTGTATATATATACCACATCTTTATCCATTCATCTGTTGATGGACATCTGGCTCTTTCAATAGTTTAGCTACTGTGGACACTGCTGCTATAAACATTTGGGTACACATGCCCCTTTGGATCACTACATTTGTATCTTTAGGGTAAATACCCAGTAGTGCGATTGCTGGGCCGTAGGGTAGCTCTATTTTCAACTTTTTGAGGAACCTGCATACTGTTTCCCAGAGTGGCTGCCCCAGCTTGCATTCCCATCAACAGTGTAGGAGGGTGCCCCTTTCTCCACACCCTCTCCAACATTTGTTGTTTCCTGACTGATTAATATTAGCCATTCTGACTGGTGTGAGGTGGTACCTTACTGTGGTTTTGATTTGTAAAGAACAGACTCTTAACTACACAAAACAAACTTACAGTTACCAAAGGGAGTAGGGGATGATATAAGTGATGGGGATTAAAGACTACATTTAACACGATGAACACTGAGTAATGTATAGAATTGATGAATCACAATACCGTGTACCTGAAACTAATATAACACTGTGTGCTACCAATATTGAAATTAAAACAAAAACATAATCTTAAAAAGTACATTTATGTGTATTCAGACAAGTACTGTGTGATTCTACATATGTAAACTACTTAGAGTATTCAAAATCACAGAGACAGAAAGTAGAGTGGATTGTTGCCAGGGGCTGGCGTGGGTAGGTAATGGGAATGAGGAATTATTAATAGGTACAGAGTTTCAATTTTACAAGATGAAAAAGTTATGAATATGGGTGGTGGTGGTTGCACAACATTATAGATGTACTTAATACCACTTAAGTATATATTTAAAAATGGTTAAAATGGCAACTTCTGCGTGTATTTTAACATAATAAAAAATGTTCTTTAATGGACTAAAAATAAAGTAAGGGATGAGCAAAAAAAAAGTACATGAAGAAGTGAGCAAGAATATCCATACAAGCGGCGCCTGGGTGGCTCAGTGGGTTAAAGCCTCTGCCTTCGGCTCAGGTCATGATCTCAGGATCCTGGGATCGAGCCCCGCATCAGGCTCTCTGCTCAGCGGGGAGCCTGCTTCCCCATCTCTCTCTGCCTGCCTCTGCCTACTTATGATCTGTCTCCTCTCTGTCAAATAAATAAATAAAATCTTAAAAAAAAAAAGGAATATCCATACAAATTCTGGAAACACAAAGTAAGGAACAGCCCCACTCAATTATTAAAATAAGTTATAAAGTTACTGGGATGTCTGGGTGGCTCAGTTGGTTGAGTGGCTGCCTTTTGCTCAGGTTATGGTCCCAGAGTCTTAGGATCGAGTCCCGCATCAGGCTCCTTGCTGGGTAGGGAGCCTGCTTCTCCCTCTGCCTCTGCCTGATTGTGCTCTCTCTCTCTCTGACAAATAAATAAAATCTTTAAAATAAATAAATAATAAAATAAAATAAATTATAAAGTTACAATAATGAGGGGAGCCTGGGTGGCTTAAAAATGTTACAATAATTAAAATATTATACACTATAGATGAAAAGGTATACAGTTTGACAGAAAAAAACAAGTCTAAGGATAGACTCAAATCCTTATGGATTTCTTGATTTCTTTATTTCTCTCTTTCTTTAAAGATTTTATTTATTTGAGAGAGAGAGAGAGAATGTGCACAATTAGGGCAGAGGGAGAGGGACAAGCAGACTCCCAGCTGCGCAGGGAGCTGTATGGGGGGATCAATCCCAGGATCCTGAATCATGACCTGAACTGAAGGCAGCCGCTTAACTGACTGAGCCAACCAGCTGCCCCTATGTCTCTCTCTTTTTTAAAATATTTATTTATTTTTTTTTAGAGAGGAGAGTATGCGTGCACATGTGAGCGAGCCCAAGGGGGAGCAGGAGGAGCAGAAGGGGAGGGAGAGGAAGGGAGAAAGAATCTCAGGCAGACCTGGTGCTGAGTGTGGAGCCCAATGCAGAGCCTGATGTCACAACTCTGTGATCCTGGCCTGAGCTGAAATCATGAGTCCCACGCTTCACCAACTGAGCCACCCAGGTGCCCCTTTATTTCTTTATAGAAATTGAGTATGGACTTCCGCCGCTGGGGTCAGGCTCCACCCAACTCGCCAGGCATCACTCGCGCAGGTGGAGTCAAGATGGAGGAGTATGCGCGAGAACCTTGCCCTTGGCAAATTGTCGACGACTGTGGTGGGGCCTTTACCATGGGCACCATAGGTGGTGGTATCTTTCAAGCAATAAAAGGTTTTCGAAATTCTCCAGTGGGCGTAAACCACAGACTACGAGGGAGTTTGACGGCTATTAAAACCAGGGCTCCACAGTTGGGAGGTAGCTTTGCAGTTTGGGGAGGCTTATTTTCCATGATTGACTGCAGTATGGTTCAAGTCAGAGGGAAAGAAGATCCCTGGAACTCCATCACAAGTGGTGCCTTAACAGGAGCCATACTGGCAGCAAG
>CM053603.1:81187963-81217807 GCA_028646535.1 Procyon lotor
ATAAATAATCTTTAAAACAAAACAAAACTACACATAATAAAGTTGATATAGAAAAACATTCAAGAATAGCTAAGACAGTACCAAAAAAATATGAAGAGAGAACAGCCTTATCAGACATTAAAAATACTATATAGGGGCGCCTGGGTGGCTCAGTGGGTTAAGCCTCTGCCTTCGGCTCAGGTCATGATCTCAGGGTCCTAGGATCAGGCCCCACATCGGGCTCTCTGCTCGGCGGGGAGCCTGCTTCCCTTTCTCTCTCTGTCTACTTCTTTGCCTACTTATGCTCTCTATCTCTCTGTCAGATAAATAAATAAATAAAATCTTAAAAAATATATAGCTTCTATAATTAAAACGTTGTGGTACAGAAGCATGAATATACTAATAGGTCAGTGACACAGTACAGAAAGTCTAGAATTAGACCCAAATATATATGAAAATTTTGTATAGGACAAAGGTGGCATCTCTAATCACTAAGTAAAGGTGGACTTTTTTTTTCAGATGACTTTTTAAATTGTGGTAAAATACACACAACATAAAATTTACTACTTTTTTCTTTTTTTTAAGTAGGCTCCACACCCAACCTGGTGCTTGAACTCATGACCCCCGAGATCAACAGCTGCATGCTCGGGGTGCCTGGGTGGCTCAGTCAGTTGAGTGTCCCAATTCCTGACCTTGGTTGTGAGTTCAAGACCCATGTTGGGCTCCACACTACGTGTGGAGACTACTTAAAAAGTTGCATGCTCTACCAATTGAGGTAATAAGGTACCCCTAAAACTTAGTATCATAACCATTTTTTAGTGTAGGGTTCAGCAGCATCAAGTATATTCACATTTCATGTAACTAATCTCCAGAACTCTTTATCATCTTAAAAAACAAACTCCATAATCATTAAACAATTATTCCACATACTCCCATCCTACTAGTTCCTGACAACCACCATTCTACTGTCTCTATGATTCTGACTACTTTAAGTAGAATATAAGTAGAATCATACAGTATTTGTCTGTTTGAAACTGGCTTATTTCACTTAGCATAATGTTCTCAGGGTTCATCCATGTTACAGTATGTGTCAGAACTTTCTTCCTTTTTTAAGTCTGAATAATATTTCTTTGTATGTATATGCCACACTTCGCTTATCCATTCATCTGCTGATGGTCAATGGGTTGCTTCCATCTTCTGTAAACATTGGTACACAAATACCTCAAGACTCTACTTTTTCTTTTATGAAATTCCATTTGAGGGAGGGAGTGCGTGTGCATGTATCCAAGCGGGGGGTGGGGGAGGAGGGCCAGAGGAAGAGAATCTCAAGCAGACTCCGCACTGAGTGCAGAGCCTGACGCAGGGCTTGATCTCATGACCTAAGATCATGACCTGAGCCCAAACCAAGGGTCAAACGCTTAACCGACTGAGTCACCCAGGCACCCCAAAACTCCATTTTCTTTTGAGTATATACCCAGAAGTGGAATGCTGAAACATGTAGTAATTCCATTTTTAATTTTCTGAGGAACTTCCAAACTATTTTCCATGGTAGCTATCCCATTTCATGTTCAACCAACACAGCGTACAAGGGTTCCAATTTCTCCACATCCTCACCAACACTTTTTATATTCTCTCTCTTTTTTTTTTGATAGATGCCATCCTAAAAAATGTGAGATTATCTCCTTGTGATTCTGATTTGCATTTTCCTAATAATTAGTATTTTGGAGCATGTTTTCATATGCTGGTTGGCCATTTGTTTATCTTCTTTGGAGAAATGTCTATTCGAGTCCTTTATCCATTTCTGAATTAGGTTGTTTGTTTTTTGATAGAATTTTTTTTTTTTTTTTTTTTTTTTAGTTTTTGCTTATTTCTTGGCGAGAGAAAGAGAAAGAAAGCACACAAGCAGGGGGAGCGGCAGTCAGAGGGAGAAGCAGGCTCCCCGCAAAACACGGAGCCAGATGCGGGACTCAATCCCAGGACCCTGGGATCATGACCTGAGCCAAAGGCAGAGAGAGGCTTAACCCACTGAGCCACCCAAGCGTCCCTAGAATTTCTTTATATATTCTAGAATTAGCTCCTTAAGAAATATACGATTTACAAATATTTTCTCCCATTCCACAGGGTGTCTTTTCACTCTGTAGATGGTGTCTTTTGATGCAGAGAAGTTTTAAATTCTGATGTAGTCCAATTTACCTATTTTTACTTTTGGTACTTGTGCTTTTGGTATCAGGTTCAAGAAATTTTTTAAAAAAATATTTATTTATTTGTGAGAGAGAGGGAACAGGAGGGTCATAGGGAGAGGGAGAAAGAATCTCAAGCAGACTCCACGCTAAGTGCAGAGCCCCATGTGGGGCTTGATCTCACAACCCTGACATCATGCCCTGAACCAAAACCAAGAATCAGATGCTTAAACAACCACACCACCTTGATGCCCCAGTACAAGAAATCTTTGCCAAATCCAATGTCATGAAGTTTCTTCCCTACCTTTTCTTCTAAGAGTTGTGTAGTTTTGCTCTTAAAATTTAGGTCTTTGATTCACTTTGAGTTAATTTTTGTGCATGGTATAAAGAAAAGTCCACATTCATTCATTTTCATGTGGATAACCAGTTTCCCCGACATCATTTGTTGAAAAGGCTGTCACTCCCCCATTAAAAGGTCTTGACATCCTTGTTGAAATTCAACTGCCCATATATGCAAGGGTTTGCTCTGGACTATTATATTCTACTGACTAACTGTTTGATTACTACAAACTAACTGTTTGAGTACTTTGCAATAAGTACTGAAACTGAGAAGGGTGAGTCCTCTAGCTTTGTTCTCTTTCAAGATTGTTTTGGCTATTTAGGGTCCCTCAAGATTCCATATGAATTTGAGGATGGATTTTTCTATTTCCATAAAAAACATCATTGGAATTTTGATAAGGATTGTACTGAATCTGTACATCACTTTGTGTATTTTAACAATATTCAGTTTTCCAATCCATGACCAGGTTGTCCACTTGTGTCTTCTTTAATTTCTTTCAGCAATGGTTTGTACTTTTTGGTGTACCAGTGTACCAAGTATCTCATTCTTTTTCATGCTATCCTAAATGGAATTTTCTTCATTTCCTTTTAAATTGTTCACTGTGTTAGTGTACAAAATGCAACTGATTTTTGTGTTGGTTTTTTATCCTATAACTCTGCTGAACTTATCAGTTGTAACAGGTTTTTATATGCAAAATCTTTAAGATTTTCTACATATAAGATCTTATTGTCTATAAACAGAGACCATTTTGCTTCTTTTTTCCAATTTAGATGCCTTTTATTTCTCTTGCCTAATTGCTCTAGCTAGGAATTCCAGTACTATGTTAAATAGAAGCGGTAAATGCAGACATCCCTGTCTTATTCCTGAACTTAAAAGAAAAGCTTTTATTTTTTTTAAGATTTATTTGAAAGAGAGAGAGAAAGACAGAGGGCACGCACGCATGCACAGGGGGAGGGGCAGAGGTAAAGAATCCCAGGCAGACTCCCCGCCTAGTACAGAGCCCAATGTAGGGCTCAATTCCATGACCCCAAGATCACGACCTAAGCCAAAATCAAGAGTCTGACGTCCAACTGACTGAGACACCAGGTGCCTCTAGAAGAAAAGCTTTTAGTCTTTCACCACTGAGTATGATGTTAGCTGTGGGCTTTCAATATATGGCCTTTATTATGTTGAGGTAGCTTTGTTCTGTTCTTAGTCTGTCGAGTGTTTTTGTCATGAAAGAGTGTTGGATTCCCTCAAATGCTTTTCTGTACCAGTTAAAAAGATGAACTTTTTAATAAAAAGTGCTAGGCAGCCATTTTGAAAGGGATAAAATTAGAGCCATATCTCACCCCATACACAAGAATAAATTCCCAAGGATTAGAGATCTGGATGTAAAAAAATGAAGCCAGGCATCTATCAACTTAACCAAGTGGCCAAGTAAACATCACTGATGATAAAATATATTGACATGAAACCCCTTGATATGATGTTCTGTGAAAGACACATTATTCTTTGTGATATTTTTACCCAAAATGCCTAACTACACTTCTATGAGACAACAATGGACAAACCCAAATAGAGGACATTCTGAAAAATACATAATCAGTACTCTTCAAAAGTGTCAAAGTCATGCAACAAAGAAAAACTGAAGACTGTTAGACAACAGAGAAGACTACAAATAACAACTAAATGCAATATAGAGGGCAACCCTCTCAGGTCCCCCTCCCTCTTCGGGAGCTTGGTACTATCATTCAATAAACTTTGTACTGTGGCTCAATAAAAAAAGATACCAAAAAATAAATGCAATGTGGGAACCTGGACAGGATCTTGGACCAGAAAATGTCAATGGTGAAAAAACTGATGAAATTTAAATATGGTCTGTAGTTTAGCTAATCATATCATACCAATGTTAGTTTCTTACTCTTAATAATTATACTACAATTATATAAAATACTAGCATTAGGGGAAATGGGCTGAGGGACATAATTAAACTCTCTGTACAACTTTTACAACTTTCCTATAGGTCTGAAATTAGTTCAAAATAAAAAGGTTTTTTTTTTAAAAGAAATAGAAAAATAATTACACCATTAAGAGTGATAACCATCAAAAGAACTAAAAGTAGATGTGATTATGTTTATTTACCAATCCATGATCTTAGGAGTTAGGATAGTTCCCCAGAAGAGGAATTCATCACTGCAAAGTGATACTAGGGTGCTGATAATGGTCTGTTTCTGGATCAAGGGTGCTGGTTACACATTTGTTATTTAGTTAGTGAATCTTTGGATTCTGTGGAATTTTAAAGATCTACCACTTTTTGGGGCACCTGGGTGGCTCAGTGGGTTAAGGTTTTGGGGCACCTGCCTTTGGCTCAGGTCATGATCTCAGGGTCCTGGGATCAAGCCCCACATGGGGCTCTTTGCTCGGCAGGGAGCCTGCTCCCCCCTCTCTCTCTGCCGGCCTCTCTGCCTACTTGTGATCTCTCTGTCAAATAAATAAATAAAATCTTTAAAAAAAATAAAAAATAAAAATCTACCACTTTTCAATAAAAAGTGTGGTTTTTTAAAAACATGAGTTTAACTCTGGAGAATGGGACTAAAAATATGAAGGGAGCCTTTTTTTTTTTAGATAATTTTAAAATTAATAACAACCAAATATTACTAGAAGTCAAAAACACAAACTTGAGACCCTAAGCCCAGAAGAATCCAGAAAGCACAACTGGCCTACTTTATTTCCTCATCTTTACCCACCTGATCTCCTAGAGCACACTCTTAGGACAGAGTAGATAAAATAGTAAGTGTCACACACAGTAACCACTAGAAAATGTAAACAGTGAGAACTTCCAATCCTGAACATAAAAATATTACCTAACACAGACTAGTTACACAGACTAGTTAAAATAGATGTAGATTAACTGTGTAAAATTCATCAAAACTGCTTTAGTCACAACACAAAAAGTTGCTTCATATTCTGCCTATTGTTCTAGGAAGCCTAACAAATAACTAGATGATGGGTGAGGATTATTCTACCTTTAAGGTAGTTCAGACAATAAAAAAAGAACCAGAAAAAGTTTCACATAAAAGTATATCAAATTAATGTAATAGTTTTCTATTTTCTTTGAAGGCCAATCTGAGTCAAACTGTTTCTTTCCAGAGTGAAATACTGGGAGTGAATTTTACAGAAACAAGAATAAGTACTAAATAAATCAGAGAGTTTCAACACTAAGAGAGATAGCCAGTCTGAGTTCTGTTCAGCAGTTTGTCCAAATGCTTCAATATATGCCAAGAGTTAAAGGCGAAGAGGAAAATAAAAAATCCTTCTGTGCTATATATTCTACTTTGATAAAGATATGCACTATCAATCTTACTTTTAAATACATTTATTTTCTTGTTACCTATTAAATTTCCCAGACACACATAGCATCTGTGACTATGGAAAACACTCCTGCTCTGTGACTAACAATCAACACTGCCACTGCTATCTGCAATTATATTTTTATTCTTCTGACTTTCTAGAAACACTTTTAGCCTTTTTCTCTTCTCTCATCCCAACATCAAAATTTTACATCATTTCATTATATCCATTTTTTCTTTTAGCCCACATATATTTAATTTTTGAACAATTCAAAAGGACATGTGACACATAATATAGACCTTACAACAAAATAAACTTATTCATGTAATGAATAAGTTAGGTTAATACCTTATCTAAGTATGTACTTATTTTTATTTGCAGCAAACCCGTCAGTATAATAGAGTCACACAATTCATAATTAAGATTTAACCAATTAACTGAAATACAGCTGAATTTAAAATACCACATACGTTACACAGAAACTATTTTTTAAATTAGTAAACAGTGATGCAGTGAAAGGATGAAATTCAAATATGACCAGTCAAAAACAATGGCTAATTTTCAAGTCACTCACTCACTTATATTTGGATGAATTCACAAGACTCCAGAAAAAACAGAAACTCTACTGGAAAGACCAATGAGGAAGAAGCTATAAAGATTGTTGGGTTCTTGCACAAATGTTAAAGTCCTAAGACGGTATTTTAGTAAGGCAATATAGTAAAGTGACTAGCACTAGAGTCATACAGATTCATGTTTCAGCCCTAGTTTTGCCATTACTGCCTTTCTGATCCCAGTAAAATAACTTGTGTTCTTATCTGTAAAATGAAAGGCATTAAACATATATCCCACACTTGGGGGGAGAATTAAGTGAGATCTTTATCACACAAGAGGTGTTAGGTAAAGTAAGCCATTATAAATCATAATGAATACAAAATATTCAGACTGTGGATCTTTATCTTCTTACTTAATCCTAGGAAATATATCGTGGTCTTATACATTTTGCAAATAGAGGAATGGACTTATAAACAGGATTTAATTTTTTTCAACAAGCTGCTTATATCAGTAAAATCTCTTATTTTCTTTACTTACTATGATCTCTCTCACATCTCTCTTGAAATTTCTTTGTTATGAAGAAGTGTTTTGTTTGTAGTGACCCCTTTTTAAAAAGTCATTTCCTTAATATTAATTTCACAAGTTTTTGCTTAGCATTTCAGTTTCTTGAAACTTATGTCACTTATGTAGAGAGGAAATTCAATTGTTTTGAACTCTTTCCCTGGAGCACAACTTCAACTAGTCTACAAAAATAGTAACTCGAAACAGATCTTCTTCAGAGCTGTTGTATCTAACAGTCCTGGTTATCCCAAGAATACCAATGGATCTGATACAATAACAATAAAAGAAGATAATTCGATTCAGGAAGAGAGAATACTTTAGTAGCTATTTTTACAGCAACTGGGATATAGTATGTTTGGGATAGTATGAATTTAATGGCAAGTTTAGTCAGAATGTTAACATTAGTAAATATTTTACCGCTTTTCATACATAATGATGGTATTTTTCACAGTGATTTTCAGTTTATGTTTCCTGAAATACCTGCACAGGTAATATATTCTGTTGCCTGTAAATACCATTTGTCCAACTTAGAAATACATAATCATTATGCTCACAAAATTTTCTACTTATAAAGATATGATAGCTTAAAAAGTATTAATTAGTGCAGAATTACTTATCTGATGGGTTTTCCAAATACTTATTAACCTGAAAGTCACTTTATTGACCACCATTTGTTAGTTGTATGTGTGCTGAGTGCAACTGCTTATCACCACTTTTCTCTCCTTTGAAGAGCATTTAATAAATTGTTCTCTTTTATAGGTAGTTTTATATTACCACCATAATTCCAAGGATGTTGTGAAGAAAAACTTAACACACTGATTTTTTTAAGTGTCCACTCTTGTGTGGACTATAAAAGAGAAGTTAGTGCTTCCAGTATCTTGGTTTTTTGGTTTTTCTGAAGGCAGCATCTCATCGTATGCTTCAAAGGATGGAGCCTCTGAGAAAGTGGGAATAGGTTTACATAACCACTTCTCTGCTTTTATTGTTATTTTTTTTTTACTTTATCTTTTTATTGAAATATAGTTGACACACAATGTTACATTAGTTTCAGGGGTGTAACATTGTGATCCAACATCTCTATACGTGGTGCCACTCTCTCTGCAAGTGCAGTTACCATCTGTCACCATATGACACTATTGTACTTCCACTGACCCTACTGTCTCGGCTGTAGCTTCATCCCCATGACTTACTCATTCCACAACTAGAGGCCTGTACCTCCCACCGCCCTTCACAGCTTTGTGCCCAGCCTCCCAACCCCCTTCTGCTTCTAGTTTCAATTAAACATTTTATGTTGGCAGTTTTGAAATATGTGCTATTTTTCCACATTTATAGGTTAGCTATTTTACGATTTGATTTAATGTAACTAGGGCTGAATCCATCCCTTTAACAAACTCATTCTTCCGTAACAACATACTTACCTCTTTTTTAAAGTAAAATAAAATCTGTTAAAAATTATTGTTTTTGAGTGTTAAAAAAAAGAATTTTGGTTCTCCAAATACTTTCTCTCTTTTTTTTTTTAAAGGTTTTTGTTTATTTGACAGCGAGAAACACAGCGAGAGAGGGAAGGGAACACAAGCAGAGGAAATGGTAGCGGGAGGAGCAGGCTTCCTGCAGAGCAGGGAACCTGATGTGGGGCTCGATCCCAGGACTCCGGGATCATGACCTGAGCCGAAGGCAGACGCTTAACAACTGAGCCACCCAGGCGCCCCTCCAAATACTTTCTATCTTTCTACCAAGATAAATTCTATCTTTCCCTGCATTAGCTTTTTTTTTTTTTTGAGAGTGAGAGAAAGCTTAAGCAGGGTTGGGGTGGGGGGAGGGGCTGAGGGAGGGAGAGAATCTTAAACAGGCTCCACGCCCAGCACACACAGAGAGAGCCCTGCACAGGCTAGATATCACAACCCTGGGATCATGACCCGAGTCGAAATCAAGAATGGGATGCTTAACTGACTGAGCCACCCAGGCACCCCTCCCTGCACTTAGAATTTTTGAAGGGCTAAAGTTGTGTAATGTTCCCTCGTCAACTCAGTGCCTCATATAGCGCCTGTAACATAGTAAGCACTCCATATCTGTCTGCAGAGTGACTCACGCAAAGACTAGCTGGTGGGAGTCACCATCTCTCCATGCTTATCTGTCTGATGGTTCCCATGATCCCTTAAGAATGAGGAAGGTTAAAGGGGCGAGGGGGCAATGGGCTTGAATTTAAAAGGACAGTAAACAGAAAAACTAAGGGAGACAGAAAGTACTGAAAATTAAAAATTTAATTAGATCATCACACCTTATTCCAATGGGGAAGAAAAGATTTTAAAGAAATCTACACATTTAAAAAACAAAGATGACTCTGGCTGTAATGCTTAAGCATCAGAAACAGAAAAAGATTAGAAGGAACGTCAATGGGAAGCTATTACTGCAGGCCAGAGAAGAAAGAAGGGAGGCCCAGACTATGGTGACAGTAGGAACTGAAAGACAGAGCTGTGGATTACCTCTTTGCTCCAGGCATTCTATTAAGAAAATTCTCTCAGATTGCATGGGGCGAAATAAACACTGGTATTCTATGTAAAAGGGGCATTTCATAAATTTAATCAATGAATTAATAAAAACCAAAGCTCAATCTGAATGAGATTAGAGAGAATTCCTAACTGTTCCAAGCAAACCTTCGGCAAGGTATGCAGCTCCAGATGAAATCCCCACGCAGCTTCGGGCAAGCGTTCAGAAACTACGGCCAGCAGGAGAGGTTGTCCTAACACTAAAGACAGGATATGCAGTACTGCTATTCAAAAAAAGGAGAGGGGGGCCTGGGGGGCTCAGTCAGTTAAGCATCTGACTCTTCATCTCAGCTCAGGTCTTGATCTCAGGGTTCTGAGTTTGAGCCCCACTTTTGACTCCACACTGAGTGTGGAGCCTACTTAAGAAAAAAAAAAGAGAGAGAGAGAGAGGTGATCCTGTCAACCTTCTTGAAGTTAAACATAACTCTAGCCAGGATTCTAGAATCAATCCTGAGATAAGTTTGGGAACATAGGAAAGGTAGTAACCAACATTTACTGTGTATGTATCCTTTCCAGTAGAGTGTTAATTAGGGACATACGGTAACAGAGTACTGCTCTTTTCCTGACAGTTACTGAACTGATAGGATTTTTTAGTGAAGTATATAAAATCATCTGGTAGGATTTTTTTTAAAATGAAGTACGTAAAATTATCTGGGTTTTAGGAAGGCAATTGTTAAAGTTTCTTGTATATTTCTTGTGAAACTTGGAAATATTTGAGGTGAATAATGCTAAATTAGCTGTATTTCTGTCTGAACAATCTGAGCCAAAGAACTAATGAAGTTTTTTTTTATCAACCTTAAAAGAGGTCTCTAGCAGAGTAAACCTCTGTTCTTAGCCCTGCCTAGTCAACATTTAAGTAAGATCTGCAGGAAGGCAATGTCAGCATTATCAAACATACAGTTTATCAAATATATGGATAAATAAATAAGTGCATATTTATCATATGACCAAATCAGTTTTTTTTAAAGTCAACAGAATGGAACCAATCTGATAAGATAAAATTTAATATGGGTAAATATAAAGTCCTACCCCCCAAAAAAATCCTAGTAAAGAACTAGAAGAACATAGACAAACAACTCAAGAACTTTAGTAGACTACAAAGTCAATAATAATGGGTAATGTATACAGCACTTAAATGCCAGGAGCCATTCTAAATGCTTTACATAATATGTGTTCAATTACAATCCTATGAGACAGGTACTACTATAAACCCCATTTTAGGAGGGGCGCCTGGGTGGCTTAGTCGTTAAGCGTCTGCCTTCAGCTCAGGTCATGATCTTGGGGTCCTGGGATAAGCCTGGCATTGGGTTCCCTGCTCTGAGAGCCTGCTTCTCCCTCTCCCTCTGCCTGCAACTCCCTCTGCTGTGCTCTGTCAAATAAATAAATAAAATCTTTTTTAAAAAATGCAGTAAATTATATTTTTTTAAAAACCCAATTTACAGATGAGAAAACTGTGGCCCAAAGAATGTTTACATAATTTATTCAAGGTCACCCAGCTGATAAGCTGTTGAGCTAGGATGTAAACCCAGGCAGGCTAGCTCCAGAGTTTCTCTTCTTAGCCAGGACATTATCATGAATTAACAGGGCAATGTGGCTGACAAAGAAGCAAATTTATTCTTAAAGTACATGTTTTAAAATCAGAGAGGTAACTTACGATCTTCTCCACTGGTTAGTATCTGTGGGTACCACATTTTTTTTTTTTTTAAAGATTTTGTTTATTTGACAGAAAGAAACACAGTGAGAGAGGGAACACAAGCAGAGGGAATGGTAGCGGGAGAAGCAGGCCTCCCGCCGAGCAGGGAGCCCGATGCGGGGCTCGATCCCAAGACGCTGGGATCATGACCTGGGCCGAAGGCAGACGTCAACGACTGAGCCACCCAGGCGCCCCTGTGGGTACCACATTTTTAAGAAGAGTATGGATGAGGGGCACCTGGTGGCTCAAGTCATGATCTCAGGGTCCTGGGATTGAGCCCCGCATCGCATCAGGCTCTCTGACCGGCAGGGGGCCTGCTCCCCCCCAAACCCCCCCACCCCCGCCTGCCTCTCTGCCTACTTGTGATCTCTCTCCCTGTCAAATAAATAAATTTTAAATCTTTAAAAAAAATAAAAGACTATGGATGAACTGAGAAAATCCACAAATAAGCCATCGGTAATGTAAGGAGCCTCAAATCAAAACAATAAAATCATCAGAAGAGGTTCAAGGCTGAGAATATTTTGTCTAGAGAAGAATTAATGGAATATAATAAGTATCTTCAAATATCTGAAAACCCACTTATGGAAAAGACAGAACTAGAACTAGCGAGGATGGAATTTTGGGTTCAGTAAAGGAAATCATATACCCAAATACCCTATGTCCAAATACCTATGCCTCAGAAACTAGGTAACTACGAATCTTCTCTCCAGAAAAAAAAAAACAAATGCATGTAATTTTGCATCTTGTTCTAAGAATTCATAAATCTACTTTTAAATCCATTCATGCCCCACTCCTACAGTAAGATGTCTCAGATCAAAATGGAAAGGATTCAAGTATGAAAAGGCAAGTATATATATAAATCTATTTATTACAACTTATAATTCTAGGATTTAAAAAACTCAACTCTATGCTTTCTAGTTTCTTCTGAGATCCATTATGGCACATTTTGCAGTATGAGTCTAAAATATGATGACAAAGTCAGAAAAAATTTGAAGTAAAATTTGCCAAGTGACAATGTGAACTGTGAGTAAATTCTTAGATAGTATGGCTTATTATTTAACCTTCAAAAGAAACATACTTAAGTTTAAAGATAAAAAATAATAAGATGCTAATGTACTACTCAACATCTAGTATAATGCCCAAATTAAGAATTTCCCTGCTCTGCTTTTAAAACTTCATTTTAAACTCCCCCTTCTTATCCTTTGTTCTGGGTTAACTGTTAAGACTGACAGACAAAGAAACAACAGACTAGAAGTCAGAATACTTAGGTTCTCATTCACTACCTTTGCTATGAATTTAATTTTTGCTTAGTCTGTCTCCTCACTGTGTTCTAAAACCTTTCAAATATCTAAAAGGGCTTTAAAATGCTGTAGTGCAATGTGAAGATCATGCATTTTTTATAAAACATAAATTATCAACAGCAAGAAAACAAAGCCAGTCTTTCTAATATGTTTAAAAAAAAAAAAAAAGCAAATGTACATTCACATTTCAATGCCTAATTATAAAAAACAATCTTTGGATCCTTTAGGGTAGCTTTTAGTGTATAATTTTCATTCACAAGTGCTTTTCCCATTAAGGATAAACATCTGTACATCCAATTTCAACTTGTATTGAGAGCAACTCAGCTTAGACAGTTAAGATTTTTGGCTGCAGGGAAAAACCTGAAAGTGCTAGTCTATACTTTTAAAAAGAGTTGGGGAGAAAGTTACGTGATCCCAGAATGGTAATATGAAGTATTATACACTTGAAAATTCCACTTTCCCTCTTAAACAACTAGAAATAAAGAGAGCTCAAAAGTAAGTTTAGTAAGTGTTGGGCCTTCATTAAATATAGGTGCCACACTGCTGAAACTGCAACTGTACGGCCAGAACAGCTACAGACACCATATCTGCCAGTAGACCAGACTCTAGTTCCAAGCACAAGATGTTCTAATAAATAACAAAAGCATCTGGAGCCAGTACACAAGGGTGATAGAATCCCGGGTCTAGGCATTTGATTTTTCTCCTGGTGTTACCGGAGAATGGGCACTCCTATTAAAGATTTATTGTAGTAACAGGATAGTGATAAAGCTTTAGCTAAATTATAGGCTAACCAAGGAAATGAGAAAACAACATGCAACTTCAGATCAACTAAATTGTTTTACATTTAATTCTGAACACAGACTGAGTCAGGATTACACTGTAAAGAAAACAGATGGATAACTTTATATTTATTAGGTGAAGATAATTTCAAACCATTAAGAGAAAAGAAGAGTGGCCCAGAAAAAATTGGGCTATAGAAGTCAAATGAAAATATACAAAACTAAGATTTAGGGGAGAAAGGGGAAGGAAGAGAATGAGCTACTGGCTTACTAAAAAGAGAGCAAATAAGTGGGACAGGGAGTCTGAGCCCTACGAGATAGAATGAGGAAGAGAAACGTATCAAAGACTCAAGGGAGCTTCAGCAGTAAATATGAAAAGGGATGAGCCTATTAACTGTTTCAGAAAAAGAGAAACAACAATACGGGGCACTTTTCTGTACCGGCATTCATGGTAGACTATAATAAAAATGCCTAACTCATGCAGAGCACTTAATATGCGGTGAGCTCTGTTCCAAATGCGTTCCACAAGCTGGTGCATTTACTCCTCGAAACACCTGGAACAGGCAGTTACTACTATTTTACGGATGAAGAACTGAGACCACACAATGCAAGGTAACACAAGCTGGTACCAGAGACTGAGCGCTCATCCACTTAGCCGAAGTGTGTCTCGGAGACAGCCTACAAAACCTTTACACGGCTCTGTGGACAAGCATCTTAGCTCTCTGGAATCTCTCAAAGGAGTGTGGGCCCCCAAAGCGATCCTCCACTTTAGAGAAAAGTTCCCTTTTTGCGGGACGTAAGGTTCTCTGAAGCACAGAAAGCTTTGTAACTCTGAAATACACCTGGTAGAGACAGACGGAGGCGTGTGAGTCAGGAACGGCGGAAAAGTCAGAAAACCCGCCTCAGAAGCCATCGTTGTGCCCTGAAGACCTGAACAGACCGAGAAAGTAGAGAGCAGCCCTCCCTCTCTCCCACGAGCGTGACACGGGGACTGGGCCTCCTCCCAATGTGCTGGGGGGAGGGGGGAGGGGGAGGGGCTCTCCGGTTTCCCACTCCCCCCACCCCCTCCCCCGACACTCAGGGGTTAGTCGGCCAGGCCTGCGAGAACGCCTGGGAACAAACAGATACGACTCGCGGTACCGAGGGGGCCCAGACACGCAGGGAGGGAAACCTGCCCGGGAACACGAGGGGCCGGCTCCAGAGGCCCTCGGCACGCGGGCCCGCGCCCTCGCCCCGGACCTTACCGCGGCTCGGCTGCAGAGGACTAGGCGGCCACTCAGGGCTGTTCTTCCGAGCCTGGGGCGCGGCTTTGGCGCCGCCGCTCTTGTGGCGCCCGCGCTTGGCGGCGGCCGGGTCCCGGCGGACTCACACTGGGGGAAGGGGTGGGCGATCCGCGGCCTGCCCAGTCCAGGCCCTGGAGTTCGAGGCCCGGGGACGCCGACCGTGCATGCGCCCGCGAACCTGCCCAAAAAGGAAGGGTCAGAGCGCACCCGCGTGCCGAGCAGCAGCGGCGGCTGCAGCCCCGATCACAGGCTGCCTCGTCCGCCCTCACCCAACCCAGCCGCGGCCCCGCTTCCCCCGCGCGAGCTTTGGCGGCGGAGCAGCACGGTGAGCTCCGATTGGCTCTCGGGGTGCGTGACGTAAGGCGCCTCTCCCCACGGATTGGCCAGGTCGGCGGTGCGTGCAAGGAGTAAACAAACCCCGCCCCCAGGCTTCCCAAAGAGAGGAGGGGGCGGCGAGGTGAAGGGGCGGGACCTCAAGCGCTTAGCCCGGGTCTCCAGTTGCTTACCCGAGCTTCTCAGTGGGTACCTCGCGGTGGCCCCAACAGTCCGCTCTCCAGCAGCCTGCAGTGCGGGCTGCAGGCCTGAGGCCTAAAATTTATAGACACGCCCATTCCCCCATCCCTTCCCCCGGGCTTGAGTCGGAATCTTGACTTTTCCATCTAACCCCATCCCCCAGGCCCCAAGCAGGAAACCCCCATCTCTCTTGGGGAAAACGGAACTAAGGCGGTTAGGTTTGGGTCCCCAGGCCTTTGATCGCTCGCCCCCGGGGAGCACCGAGGAGGAGCGTGGGGACAAGTGACTTTGGGGCCACGTGTGGGCCACCTCGTAATTAATTATCCAGACAATGAATTAGAGACCACTGGGGATGTGGTTCTTCAATACCCAGGCAAGTAAGATCCAAACCAGGCCAGGTCACCATGTCGTTTAGAAGCTGAAGGGAAAAATTGCGGCCCACACCCCCAAATACCTGTCCATTTTGTTCAAAATTAAAACTTTTGTCTATTCGGTGCCTATGTGGAAAATCACGTGTGAGCTTACATTCTAGTGGATGGGAAATAAAATATGCGAAAGAAATGAGCAAAATGTAAACTATCACTTGATAGGTGCTATGGGGGAGGGGAATGAGTAGAAAAGGTCTTTGAGGGATGGCTTGTATTAAATAAGGTGCTCAGGGAAGGCAACAGAAAAGGTGCCATTTAAAGGAAATATCTAAAGGAGGTAAGAGAGGTGAGAGAGCACCTTTGGACTTTTCTCCGGGGTGGGGTGGAGAGACAATTTCTGCATAATTGTACATAGATAAACTCCTAGGAGTTGAAGAATGCCAAATGCAGTATTTTTGGAGCTGATTCTAAAATGCAAAAGCCCCAGTAGAGTGTTTAGCATGCATTTTCCAGTAACAAATCAATAGTATTTATTAAGTTTCCACAGAAATTTTGTTAAGGTTTCGAGTTAACAAATTCTTTTCAAACACTCTAGGCACAACGAAACAAAAATGGGCAAGACAGGGGGGGAAAAAACCCTTCACCCTCAAGAAACTCATTCTAGCAGGAGAAATGGATTTTAAACCACTTCAGCACAGTGTGCATAAACAACCATGATAGACACACAGAGCACTTGGACTAATCAGGGAAAGATGGGTGGATGTTATTAAGTACCTGTAACTCTCTCATGATCTTCTTAACAAAAACTCCATCCTTAATTTTGGAGGAGGGCTAGGGCTGTCAGTGATTCTCTAATCTCTTTAATTAAAAAGTTTTGAAGATGAGAGTCTGAAGGCAAAATTAAGTTGAACCATATGAATTGCTAATATTTGACAATATTCATATGGCTCAACTTACTCTCTTGCAGAGTTAATATGAGGATTTTGCTCTGTAATAGACATATAGTAAGTGTTCAATAAATGATGGCGATTATGATCATTAGATAATACTGCTTTTGAAAAAAAATGGATTTAAAAGTCAATGTTTCATAACACCTTCCAACACTGTGAAGTGAAATGGGCAGTGAAAGTTTCAAATTTTCCATATACTAGTTTGATCTAGCTGTGAATTTCCATGACCTAATCAGGGTATGCTGTAAAAGACACTAAATGCTAGTTTCACAGCAGGCCAAGAAATTCAGAATAAGGAACAGCTTGGTTTTAAAGCCAAAAACTGAAAATTCTCCAGAACAGAATAAATTGTCAAGTTGCTTCAGGGAGGAAAATTCATGTAAATCAATTTTTCGTTCCCACTCACAGTTCCAATTTAGCAATTTGCACAACACTCAGCTCTCTTCCTTCTCATTTCCCCATTAAGGGATCTTATTTCCTTTGAAAAGAAAAATAAAGCTTCCACTATCTCCCATGCCAGAGAGTAGATGTCTGAGATATGACAGACCACACACTGATTCTGCAAATACTTATTAAGTACTTATTGTATGCCAAGACCAGTGCAAGTCATGGGATATACACATATAAATGCCCAGAGAACTCCATTCATGGGTATTCCTTGCGCTTGGAATAATTCCCCATTTCATCCACATCTCACCTACATGAGCCTTCTCATCTAAACCGAGATTACTTTCTGTAAGGGTTCCTCTGCCTCCCCACCTCCAGCTCTTTTCCCATTCAACTGTGTCTTTTAAACAGATACTAACTACTCATTTAGGATCGGTATCTTTTAAACTCCTTGATATTCTGAGCCCTGCCATCCTATTCACTTGCCCTATCCTCAGTGCTTAAGAGGAAGCTCAGTAAGTTCTTACTGAATGGATGAGCCACAGCCCTGCACAGTTGGAAAGAGGAGAGAAGCATAAATAAATAAAGTCTCTACTTATAAACAAAGTAGAGACTTTGGCCAACAAAGAGAGGGCCATGGAAGACACAGATCTGCCACAGTTAAACCTGAGGAACTTGCCTGTGCTTCCCCCTCTTCTGCTTTCTGCAGGCGCAGCCAAAGGACTTCTGGACTAGTGCCTCTCAAACTTTCTCGTGCACAGGAACCACCTGAGATCTTATCAAAATTCAGACTCTGAATCAGTAGGTCTGAGGTGGGGTGTAGAGGCTGCATTTCCAATCAGCTCCGACCGGGTGCTGGTGCTGCCACACCAAACACCACACTTTTGAGTAACAGGTTCTTAATGACACCTTTTCATTGTACAAAAAGATCTGCAGTTGTCTGGACAGTTGCAGATACTGGCTTTTTTTTTTTTTTTTAAACAGCATCCTGTCGTCACACCTAATCCATCCAGTGACTGACAAAAGAAAAAACACTTAAAAGGAAAATGTGTTAAATCAAGGCCTTGTCTTCCAGAGACTGTCCTCTAAGTCTTGAATTTCCTCTGCCAGGGGCATAACCTTCTCCTGAGTTCATTTCTGGAACAACTTAGTTGGTTTGGCTAGTGGAAGGATTTCATAGTCACCCTTAATAAAACTAATCTCTTAATATCAAACCTAAAATCTTTTATGATATTTTATACATTGTAAAATTTAAATGTGAAGTAAAAGGAATAATGATAAATCCTCATGTACCAGCATAAGAAATAGACCATTAACACCACTGGAGCTCTGTGTGTGCCTCCCCAGTGTGACCCTCGGCATTTCCCTCCCCATAACCCTATCCTGAATTACAATCTTAATGGTTTTCTTGACAATTTTAGCACATATGTATTTATCCACGCAATATATTGTTTAGTTTTGCATGGTTTTGAACTACATATATCTGGTCAAACATTATTACTCATCTGCAAATTACTATTATTGGCTCATTTTGTTTGAGTCATCTGTCTTGATCTAATTCATTCATTTTCACTGAATGTAAAAAGTAACAAAATTTATATAATCCAGTCTCTGATAGCCATTTTTTTATTGTGACGTAATTAATGTTCTTGTACACTTCTCCTTTGTAGATGCGAAAGTTTCCATAGGGTTTTAGTTATGTATGGGGGTGAGGGTCAAAATATTTAATGAGTGGTAATACACAACTCTTTGCTTGTTCTCCTTCCTCACTCCCCTCTCTGAGATAAATTCTTCTGTGCAGGTGGTTTATTTTGGGAAATGATTCCAAGGAACAGGAGTATGGGCTGGGAAGCTTGAAACATTAAGGAGGAAAAGCCAATCCAAGTTATGTTTCTGAGAGGATCACCTGCTTGAGGCCACTGAGGTTTGATGGAGCAGGAGACTGTAAGGAGCTGTGAGGAACACACTTCAGAACTGTCCGCTTAAGAACTGAAGAGGAGCATTTTTTTTTTTTAAGGTTTATTTATTTGACAGAGAGCAAGCAATAGAGCACAAGCAGGGGAAGCAGCAGAGGGAGAGGGAGAAGCAGGCTTCCCACTGAGCAGGCAACCAAATGCAATGCAATGCGGGGCTGGATCCCAGGACCCTGGAGTCATGACCCAAGCAAAGGCAGACGCTTAACCAACTGAGCCACCCAGGTGTCCCACAGGAGTACGTCTATACACTGTCTCTCATCCCCATTGTTTAAAAGTCGCACCACAGGGTGTCCGGTCTTTAGCACCTCCTGGTTTGACCATGGCTGACAATGACAGAGTAGATTAGAATCAGCACCAATCTGGGAGGCAGAGAAATCCCAGCCCAGAAAACAGGAGTTACGGTGATACAAGGTGATGTCAGGTTATACCTGGACTGCTGTTACAACTGGAATAAAAAGGTGGGCCAAGAGGATGTGAAGTGGACCAAAAGATGACCAATACGGATATAAATAAATAAACAAATAAATAATAAATGGAGGATAAGAGACAGCTCTCCCTTACGGTAGAATTCCAATGAATAAATGTAAAGAAATAATGGAAATAGAAAATCACCATTATTAGGCAAATAGTACAGGAATGATGGTGGCCAGCAAGAACTAACCATGGATGCTCAAACTAAGGAGTGAAAGTGCAATGGGAAATAGGGTATTTACATTGGTCTGAAACTATCTCCTCACGAGATGCTTATTAGTTACAAAGGGGCAAATAGTAACCTTATGATGGAAAACCTTGGCAGATACCACATTTATCAATTGATCAAGGTTAACATCATCAACAAGAAGACAGATAGAGTGTCTTCCTGATAGAATGCACTGAGAAGGCCACATGGCTTCTGCAGCACTACAACAAAAACTCACACCCTTAACCTAATCACAAAAAAATTTCAGATCATCCCAAATTGCAGGACATTCTATAAAGTAACTGCCAGTACTATTTGAAAATGTCAAGAAAAAAAAGAGATTGAAGAACTGTCAGATTGAAGGAGACTAAGGGGACATGAAAATAAATGCAATGCGGGGTCCTTGATTAAATCCTGAGCCAGAAAAAGGACAGTAGTTGGAAAATTGACAAGATCCAACTAAGGTCTGTAGATTAGTTAATCCTCTTATATCAGTGTGAATTCCCTGCTTTGAGTGATTATATTATGGTTATGTAAGATGTTAATTAGGGGAAGCTGGGTGATGAGGGGAACTCTGTGCCATTTTTACAACTTTCTTGTTAAGTCTAAAAACTATTTCAAAATAAAAAGCTAAAAAACTAAATACTGGGGGTGCCTGGGTGGCTCAGTGGGTTGGGGCCTCTGCCTTCGGCTCGGGTCATGGTCTTGGAGTCCTGGGATGGAGCCCCGCATCAGGTTCCCTGCTCGGCGGGGAGCCTGCTTCCCCCCTCTCTCTCTGCCTGCCTCTCTGCCTGCTTGTCATCTCTCTCCCTCTGTCAAATAAATAAATAAATAAAATCTTAAAAAAAAAAAAAAACTAAACTAGGGGCGCCTGGGTGGCTTAGTGGGTTAAAGCCTCTATCTTCGGCTCAGATCATGATCTCAGGGTCCTGGGATCAGGCCCCCATCAGGCTCCCTGCCAATCAAGGAGCCTGCTTCCCCCTCTCTCTCTGCCTGCCTCTCTGCCTACTTGTGATCTCTCTCTCTGTGAAATAAAATCTTTAAAAAAAAAAAACTAAACTAAACTAAATACTGGGGGATCCTATTAAAATACAGCATCTGATTTAGAAGATCTGGACTAAGGCCTGAAATTCTGCTTTTCTGAAAAGCACTTTGGTGGCACTGAGAATACTGGTCCCAACAACCTATTTGAGACTTTTCTTCCTCCCATTGTGTTGAAGTGAAACTGACATGCAATAAACTGGGCAAAAAGTAAATAATATTGTGAGTTTGGGCATATGTACACACCCATGAAACCACTGCATATCAAGGCAATGAATTGTTGAGAGTCTATTTTACATGGGTCTCTCAATTCTGCTTATCTTGCAAACAGAGACACCGAGGCCTTTGTCGCAAAATTGTGTCTCCCGCCAGAGCAGAGGGCAGTTTTGTTTACTGTCCAATAGAATAAAATAACTTCCTCCAGAGCAAGCATCCGACACATATACTTGCAGTGGATTACAAAAGCCCATTACAAAAGACTCAAGTTTCCTAACCATCCGATTCCTCAGCCGTACCGCACACACACTGTGTGCCCAGCATCAACCTGGACTGCTCCCTGTAAGAGCTGAGAAGCAAAGGAAACCAATGCAAATATGAAGGTTGTGATGTTTGCTATGCCTATGAGTAATAAAGTCCTTGGTCTCTGACCCAGGAGTCTCCTATCTTCTGCCAATATCCATGGAACTGTGGGAGGCTAACTTAATAGCTTCCAAGTAGAGTAAAATTTCAAACTCTTCTCAGTTCTTGACAGTGTTTGCTGATGAAGCTGAGATGCTGACAGAGACTGGACTTTCTAGGGGAGACAGGACCAGAGCCTCGTGGACTGGATTAGAAGATATGAGAATTCCCTGGGACCCAGTAGCCATGTGTCTTGCCCAAGTGGTGGGTGAGGGGGAAGGGAAATTAGCAACTCTAATGTTTCCGCCCTACAAACTCCACCTCTTGATGGGTTGTTTCTTTTTCTAAGTAGCAAAAAAAAAAAAAAAAAAAAATCCATTATTACCCCCTACCATCTCCATTTTTTCCTACAATTCTTTTTTTCTTTAAATAAGATTTTATTTATTTATTTGACAGAGAGGTATCACAAGTAGGCTGAGAGGCAGGCAGAGAGAGGGGGGGAAACAGGCTCCCTGCTGAGCAGAGAGCCCAATGTGGGTCTCGATCCCAGGACCCTGAGATCATGACCTGAGCCGAAGGCAGAGCCTACCCACTGAGCCGCCCAGGCACCCTTTTCCTACAATTCTTTACAATTGCAAGATTCTTGAAAAATATTGCTATAGAATAAATTTTAGAAAAGCTAGCTCTACATTTCTCCATAATGCCCCCTGTCCTTATCCTCCTTAGATTCATACTATTTTGACCTAAAATAAAATTAAAAGAAAACCCCTCTCTTGCTTTTTTCTCCCCCCCCCCCCAGGACCCTGAGATCACAACCCGAGCCGAAGGCAGGCTTTAACCCACTTTAACCCACTGAGCCACCCAGGCTCCCCCTCTTCCTTCTAATAAGTGAATGTTTATCATCCTTCAAATTTCCTACCTTGGAATGATACCATGGGCCTCACTATGGTCAGGGAATGGAATCCAGACTGTCTGATCCTTCACCATCCAGATTTTGCTGTGCATGTGTGCAAACCCAAAGCAATGAAGAGAAAAAACACTAAATAAAAATGGCCTTAATACATAATATTTACAGAAAAAATCATTTACTGTTTCATTGTAGTTTCCCAAATCACTTTAGATAATTTTCAGAAGGGATTTCTAACAACTGCTAGGTTAGTTCTATCATGTTAGCATTTGAAATTATTTTTCCTCATTATTTAAAATCTTTCTGATTATTTAAAAATACAGTATACTTTCACAACAAATTATGTCATTTTTCCCACCACAAAGAATTAACCCTCTTTTCTAGTAATTTCCCTTGTGCAAGAATGTACAATATGAATGATAAGCCTAACAGCTTCCCTAACCATATTAAGCTCAAATTTATCTTGTTGTTAACATATGTTTATTTCTCTGTGCCCTTCCCTTTTTTAAAGACTTTATTTTTAAGTAATCTCTATACCCAATGTGGGGCTCAAACTCACAACCCTGAGATCAAGAGTTGCATGCTCCACCAACTGAACCAGTCAGGTGCCCCAATTTCTCTGTGACCTTTGTATGTGCAGAAACCAAACGAGGGAATAGTATTAAATAAGAATTTCCAAGTAAAAGTAAAAAACAAATCCAAAAGTAAAGTAGAAAAAAAATATGGGAAAAATTCACATACACATTTCTATTGCTATGCATCCCCGATTGTATTTGTAGATCTTAACATTGATTTATGAGGTTCCAAATGACAATTTAATAAAACTAGAAAATTTGTAAATAACATCAGAGAAATAAGATTATGAAATTTGCTGATTCATATTAACTAGAAAATATATTGTCTTGCACAAATAGGAAAATTTCAAATTAATTCTCCACAAAATCATTCTGAAACACAAGTCAGCTTATTTCAAATAAAAGAAATTACAAACATTATGATAGCTATGGACAAAATATGTATTTGTACACCCTACTTAACATTCTAGGTAAAAGTATCTTTGAAACTTTTTTGCTGTTATACAGTATTAGTACTATATTACATAATGAGTCAGAAGGAATGTGAGAACTCTTCTGCTCAGTACATTATAAAATCACATTCAAGTGCAGTATACATTTTGCCTAGAAGGATTTAGAAATGCTACTTGATGATTTCTTTAGTCACCGTACTGATTTTAAAAAGTTTTTTTAAAAAGATATTTATGTAAAGATATGGCTCATTTAGCAAACACCCCAATTAGTAAAAGGACAAAAGACATGAACAGACATTTCACTGAAGAGAATAAACAGATGGCAAAAAAGCACATGGAAAGAGGTTAAACATCCTTATTAATTAGGGAAATGCAAATTAAAACCACAATGAGAAAACCTCACACCTCTCACAGTAGCTAAATAAAAAAATGTGACATCAAATGCTGGTGAGGATATGGAGAAACTGGATCACTCACACATTGCTGGCTGGAATGTAAAATGGTACAGCTACTCTGGAACAGTTTGAAAGTTTCTTGTAAAGATATGGCTCATTCAAATTAAAACCTTACATTATTTATTTTCTAAATAGTATCGATATTTATACAGACATAGCCATTTTAATAAACCAAATTTATAATAAAGGGGGGAAGGCAGTAGAAATAGCATTCAGAGAATTTCAGAAATATCTGATTCTTCAGTTTCCTGTTTCTAACATTCCCACTCCCAAGATCATTCCTGCATTACCCTAAGGGCAAGGGTTCCATGAGAATATGGTGACAATATAGCGAGTGACTTAGAACCAGTGCTGGTACCAAAATATTTATGGCTACGAGGCTCCAAAACTTAAAAACAAACAAGGATCGCCTACTTGACTTCCTTGGGGTTACCATCTTGACTGGTTTGAACCAGAGGACCTGGCACTGGGTATGCAAGAAGATGATTCTGGGACCACGTAGGTCCAGAGTATATTTTTAATTCTAACTGAGAAACATGATCTAGATGTCCCAAAGGGATGCAGAGTCCTTTGGGGGTAGATTCAAGCCTTCTAGGCTATGTCTGGATGACTCTAGAATCACTTCAAGTTGAAGAACTCCAGGGTCCTCTCTTCAGAGAATTATAAAATTGTTGCCAAACACCTGAGTTAGATTATTTTTCATTAAAGACTGGTCCTCAGTATAAGACCTCTGAAGAAGGGGATGTGTCTGAAGTTATTTCTTTCTAACATGAGAGGGTTTGGCGTTCTTAAGATTCAATCTGTGAGCCGTCTGCACTCAAATACACAAAACCTGTGAATGGAAAGGCTTCAACTGTACCTTAGAAAGTTGATACAACTATGTGTATTTATAGATGTGTATCTCTACACAAATACATACAAAAATATATAAACATATGAAGAATTTAAAAATAAACAATAGGAGGATTCCAGCTCTCATAGGCTAACCCTTGAACATGGGGGTTAGGAATGCTGACCCCCTGCAGTCCAAGATCTGTATATAATTTTTTACTCCCCCAAAACTTAACTACTAATAGCCTAGTGTTGACCAGAATCCTTACTGATAATCTAAACAGTCAATTAACACATAGTTTTTGTATGTTATATGCATTATACACTGTATTCTTACAGTGAAGAAAGCTAGAGAAAAGGAAATGTTATCAAGAAAATCATGAGGAAAATACATTTACAGTACGGTACATATATTTATGGAAAAAATCTGCATATAAGTGGACCTGCACAGTTCATACCCATGTTGTTTAAGGTTCAACTGTCGTCCTTGATCCAACAAAACTTATTTTACTTGCAGCAAATAAAAGCTGCTCCCTATCAACAAATGTATGTAAATCAAGGATAAAATATATATGCAAAAAAAGTTGCACATACTAAGTAAAAATTCACCCCATCAAGGAAGGCACAGAATTAAGTTCTGTGGAAGTAAACATGGTTTCTGCTTTTTCTTTTTTAGATTTTATTTATCTGAGAGAGAATGAGAGAGAGAGAGAGAGAGAAATGAGAGAGGGTGAGAGGGAGAAGCAGACCCCTGCTGAGCAGGGAGCTCCATGTGGAACTCGATCCCGGGACTCCAGGATCATGACCTGAGTCGAAGGCAGTCACTTAAGTGACTGAGCCACCCAGGTGCCCAACATGGTTTCTGCTTTGGGGGAACTTCCAGTTTGATAGGAGTCTTACACAGACCCAGATAAAAGAGAGTGATCATCTCTTTTGTTCAGAGATGAAAAGGAAGCAAAAAGGCAGATTAAATCAAGATGCTCTGAGGACTACATTAATCCTATCCTATACGGAAGTCATAAACCCACTCATTAAGACCACAGAGGATGCAGGCATGGGGATAGGGGGCGAGTGGGTAAAAACAGCAGAAGACAATTACAACATAAGATTTTTCTTTTTTTTTTCCCCATTAACTGGTAAAGTAGAAACCCTATTTATTTTAAGATACAAGCACCTCTTTTGCTAACAACCATTTCCTAAATTAAAATGAGGCAGAGAGAAAAGGAGCATGATAGACACACTACATTTGCTGAGTCTTCAATTTTCTTCTAATAGTCTATATTAGTGGTTCCCCAGTTGGGGGTGATACTGCCTCCTGGAGGCCATTTGGCAGTGTTAGGAGACATTTTTTACCACAGTAACTAGGGGGATGCTACTCGTAGCTAGCAGGTAGAGCTGCCAGATACCCTATAATGCACAGTACAACATCCCAAGACAAAGAATTACCTGTCCCAAATATCACTAATGCTGAGATTGAGAAACCCTATTATGGTGGGATATAAAAAAATTAAAATTCAGTAAGTCTAGGTATGAAAGCAATTAGTACCACTCTAAGGATTGTACAGAAACATTTTCCTCCTTGATAAGATAGCTACAGACCTCCTAAGAATATCAGATTGATCCATATTGGGAAAATAAAACATGCTGAGGAATCTTAGCACAAATTTTTTTAAACTGCAAATATTAGCATGTAAATGAAAATAAACTTGGAAGATAGAAATGATAAATGTTTTGCTCAAATGATTTTGAATATCGACTGTTTCTACAACCACAAAAAGCAATTTTGGTCACGTTTCTGATTTAGGTCAAATCTGGCAAAAGATTTACTAAGCCGTGTCACTAAAAAACAGCCAGAAGTAGTAAAAATAAAAGGTTAATTCTAGACTAACAAAAGAAAAAATTAGCCACTAATTTTTGAGGAGATGATCAATTCCGAAGAGACATGTTAACAGTTACTTTTTCACATTATCTAAAAGGTAATTCAGGTATATCCTAACACAAAGAGACAATTCTTTCCTATGAAGTCATACCCACTGAGAAGCAGAATCTGTAGGAAACAGTAAAACAATGGAACAGCTTGTATGTGATCTGATTTTGATAAAAGGGCCTATAACTGGTCATTAAGCTTTGTAAAAGGGACATAAGAAAAACGAAAAGAATAAAAAGAAGAATATTATCTACATAATGGAATCTGACTTGTTACAGTAAATGAAAATACCTCCACTTCAATAACTATCTTAATTAGTGGAATTAATGATACTATATATTGGCTATTATGATTCCATAAAAAAATGTTAATACTTCAAGAAGACAAAGTTCACTGAAATGGAATTTGCAGAAATGCAATGTGACCTCTAATTCTATCATATGTGTCACTGAAATGGACGTATATGATGGCAACAGCAAAATTCCCTGTAACAGCTACTTTTTAAATTACATTAGTATTTAACAAGCTCTATAACAGTAGGTCTTTATGTGATAAAGCCTGTCCAAGAGGGAAATAAATTCATTATTGCTAGAAGTCAAAGTGGAACCTAGCCCCAGTAAAGGGAGGGCCAAATAACCTGAAAACAAGTTGGAGGGTAGTCTACTGCCACAGGACGATTTTATCCCGGGCCGAAACTACTTACAACTCTTGATTCTTTTACATTTGTCTCTATCAAGAAAGCTTGAGAATGTGGAACTGTCCCTGCTCCTTCTGGTAGGGTGCTGACCCGGTCACTGTCCGGCAGTCATCTGCATGACTACCTCGGTCAGCTACCCACTGCTCCTGTCTCACAGAGATGAGTAGACTGAATAAAAATAGAAGATACCTGGATAAGTAAAATACCCCAGTGAAGGCAAATCTTATGTCACCAAAGAATTAGGGCACTTTCTTCAAATTAAGCTCTGTCAATTAGGCACTTAAAAGCAAAAGACATTTATGCAAGCATCTCAACAACAAAGACAAAGAACAGGAAGAGAAAAGCAAGATTTATAACCACTATCTGCATTTTGTTAAAAAAAAAAAAAAAAAAGGTTACACTCTAGCCAGAAGGTTTTGGCAGAAATTCTTTTTGAGGAACCAAATATTTCCTCATTCCTTATGAATCATTACCCTTTGTAGTTTAATTCACTAAAGTTATTTTTTCAATACAAAAAGAATGCTTAGATTTTGGTTAAACAAGGAAAAATTAAGGCAGTGTCTTTAAGCCCAATAAAGGAAAAAATTGACTAACAAATAAGCCTATCTGAGAGAGTCATATTGAGCTCATTATTTGGATACAGTATTGAACAATTATGGCTTTAAATATAAAATACTAATGTTTCAAAATTCCACGTTTCCTCAGTTATTCTTTCTTCCTTGCTACCTGAAGTTCATATAGCCCATTTAATTTTAAAGAATTAAAGGAACATTTGTCACTTAATTTTGGAACAAAACATGAATGGTGCTTGACCCAGAACTATCAGCTCAGATAGTAAACAATTATGTCCGTATGTATCGCTGACCCAGTATAAAAAGGAGGATCCACAGCTGTCAAAATATGGCTGGAAATGGCTCACGGCCTTTGGAATTTGCTACAAAACAGAAGATACAAAGTTTTGAGGTACTGTTGCTTTACAATCTTACCAAGGTTTAGATTTAAAAATGAGGGATTTTTTGGTTTTATGTTCAAAAAAGCAGTTTGCAAAGCTCATGGGAAATCTCAGTCATCGTTGTATTGGTTATCGCCCCTGAGCTGTGTCTCATCTGCGTGTCCTATCAAGCAGCCGAATATGGTTTCAGTCATTCCAGTTAGTGCTACATCTTGTTATACCAATTCATGGAACGCTTCACTGCTTTGACCCAGTTTTCCATACTTATTTCATATTCTTGCCATTTCTTCTGCGGCTTGAAAACTACTTCACTTTGCCTCAGTTTCTTTAGTTCCTCCTTGTCAGCCCAAAACCCTATGGATAGAAAAAATTACTCTCAAATTTTAGGGCAAATAAGGAGTCCATGAAGTTTATCCACAAACCTGTGTAAACTGGTGCACAGGTAAACAACTATTGTTTTAAAACACAATTTAAAATATTTTGGTGCTTTTGAATTTTGTTAGATTGACAATCCCCAAGAATAAATAAACCAGGATTTTAAAATCATTTGGTTTCTATCAGCTTTATTTCTGTATGGCGGGGCACCAAACCATTTCAAAACCAACCTCACCCTATTGTCATTTAATTTCATAACTTGCTATTAAGTTTTCAAGTAAGAAATTGTGTATTTTCCTTTAACATAATTAAAAAAAAAAAACAAAGATAATTTGGGATTTTTGTCTTATATCTTGAGGTAAGAGACAACTCTCTGCGATATGCATTAAATCCAAGTTGAGACTGAATATAAGTAGTTTCTTTTTCAAACTATTTTATTTCACACAAGTTACTTAAATCCCACTTCCTGATAATATTGTTCTGGCATATATTGTTTTTCATAAAGAAGATCATGTGACTTATAATAAAAAGCAGCAAGAAAACACATTTATAACTGTGACCATAAGTAGTCTAAAATGGCTGAGGTGTCTTATTAATTAACCTGGTATATTTCACTTACTCTGAAGTACTAACAGAGTTGACAAGTCTTCTTGAGGTATATTTTCTCTTATCAACAAAGCAGACACAAAATTCCTTCCTCTCAAATTTTCTCTCAGGTCACATTCTTTCTAATTGACAAAGTCAGCATTTTAGATTTCTCTATATTTAAAGATATTAATTTACAGAAGTTATTAAAAGACTAAAAATAGTTTTTTTTAGTATACTAAAGTTAGATAAGTCTAGTCATGAAAACAAGCATGTTCTTAAAATCCTTATTTCCAGAATTATTTACTCTTCAAGGCATATATATTTTTTTGAAGATTCACCCTCCCTTCCTTCCTTCCTTCTTTAGCGTGTGATCTAGGGGAGGGGCAGAAGGAGAAGGAGAGAGAAAATCTCAAGCACTCTGCACTGAGCACAGAGCCGAACATAGGGTTCGATCTCACAACCCTACTGTGTCAGATCACGACCTGAACTGACATCGAGTCAAAGCTTAATTGACTGAACCACCCAGGTGCCGCATGACATACATATTTTTTAAAGTAATTTTATTAAATATGTATCAGACTTATTTCCTGGGTGAATTTTGAAAATCCAGAGGATGTGCATAGCCTTCAAGTCTCAGATTCCTGAAAGAAAAGCAATCCGTCAGAAATCTCAGTTTTTCTGAGACAATAAAAACTACTCCCTGTAGTTAATGAAGTCTCTTTGTATTGGAAAGATTTGAAATTAAGTATAGATACAACGAAACAGCTAAAGCCCAAGCCACTATGTTATGGTTTTTTTTTTTTTTTTAAGATTTTATTTATTTGTTTGTTTGTTTGTCAGAGAGAGAGAGAAAGCACAAGGAGGGGGAGAGGAAGGCAAGGAGAAGCAGGATCCTTGCCAAGCAAGGAGCCCAACTCAATCCTGGGACTTAATCCCAGAACCAGGTTCATGACCTGAGCAGGAGCCAGACACCTAACCGACGGAGCCACCCAGACATCCTGCCACT
>CM053603.1:81218307-81233279 GCA_028646535.1 Procyon lotor
AAGTATAGATACAACGAAACAGCTAAAGCCCAAGCCACTATGTTATGGTTGTTTTTTTTTTTTAAGATTTTATTTATTTGTTTGTTTGTTTGTCAGAGAGAGAGAGAAAGCACAAGGAGGGGGAGAGGAAGGCAAGGAGAAGCAGGATCCTTGCCAAGCAAGGAGCCCAATTCAATCCTGGGACTTAATCCCAGAACCAGGTTCATGACCTGAGCAGGAGCCAGACACCTAACCGACGGAGCCACCCAGACATCCTGCCACTATGTTATGCTTAAGAATAATCTGTATGTGGGGGTGCCTGGGTGGTTCAGTCAGTTAAGCATCTGCCTTCAGGCAGGTCATGATCGCAGGGTCCTGGGATTGAGCATCAAGTTCCTTGCTCTGTGAGGAGACTGCTCCTCCCTCTCCCTCTGCTGCTGCTTGTGCTCTCTTGTTTTGTCAAATAAATAAATAAAATCTTAAAAAAAAAAAAAAAAGAAAAATCTGTATATGTTTGTTACCTAAAATATTTAAAATGTTCAAGAGAATCTGTTAGATTTAGTCTTATAAGATGAAAAGGCACAGAAGGATTTTATTTACCTTATAAATAATATCAGAATGTTTATGAACATTTGATTTACTACAAATATAAGCTTAATTTATTCATTTTGCAAGAGTTGGTTAAGTACAAAAGATTTTCTTTGTTACACTTCTAAGTTTTCTCAAATAGGCAAATGAAATTATTAAAAAGAAAGTCAGGAGCACCTGGGTGGCTCAGTGGGTTGGGCCTCTGCCTTTGGCACAGGTCATGATCTCAGGGTCCTGGGATCTAGGCCTACATTAGGCGCTCTGCTCAGTGGGGAGCCTGCTTCCCCCGCTCCCCCTCTGCCTGCCTCTGCCTACTTGTGATCTCTGTCAAATAAATAAATAAATAAAATCTTTAAAAAAAAAGTCAATTGTATTAAATTTGTATTAGTTGAAATATACCAAGGAATTTAACTAAATTTGTAAATGGAAATATTATTATTTAAGGGAAAATTATTTTGTTCAATTTGAATTAACCACATATTAATCAATGAGAAAATGAAAGTGATTGTTTCCATTTTATTCAAAGTTAACAGATTTTAGTAGAATAAAGTTTAAGTTGAACTTATCAAGATTTCACACTTTTTGGATTTGTAAGTTTAATATGTTAAATACTAGCCTAAAACTTTTAACTACAAAATATCCTGTTTTGTACAAATACTCTTGCCCTTCTATACAGGAATGTATTAAATACTCCCAGTGCCCCAAGTCAGCATCCCGCTTCCTAGGGAACCTTCTAATTGGCCTCCCTGAGTCCATTCTTCACCCTCCCAAATAATCCTCTCACTAAGTACCTAAGTGGTCTGTTCAAATATAGATCTATCCGCGTCCCTCCCCTGCTTAAAATTCTTCAGTGGCTCTCCAGTGCCCTCACAATGAAGTTCAAACTCCTGCGTGAGGAATCTACCACAACTGGACCTCTGTTCCTCTACAGCTTTTCCTCTTGCTTTTCCCCTGTCAGCACTTACTGTAATGGGCTGGGACATTTGCACAAGCTGCTTTCTTTATTGGACCACTCACCTCTCGTGGCTCCTTACCTCCTCTCCTGGCTGTCTGTTAACTCCTTCAAAACCAAGCCACTTCTGGGAAGCCTGCACCACTTGCTTAAAGCTAAGGCTGTTCACTGGGTTTATCAGAGAAGTCTAATAATTGGCTGATTTGCCTGACTGTAACTAGAGACTCCCATAGCAGGGACTCTTGTCTTTTTTTTTTTTTAAGATTTTATTTATTTATTTTACAGAGGGACATCAAGAGAGGGAACACATGCAGGGGGAGCAGCAGGCAGGGGGAGAAGCAGGCTTCCTGCTGAGCATGGAGCCCGAAGCGGGGCTCGATCCCAGGACCCTGGGATCATGACCTGGGCCCAAGGCAGACACTTAACGACTGAGCCACCCAGGCGCCCCAGGGACTATGTCTTTTAAACTCTTTGTTCCCAGCATGACTATCAGGTAGCAGGTTCTCAACATATTTTCAATAAGTAAAAGAATGGAGTGGTTTCTAATGCCAAAGAAAAGCCTATCTACTCAGGAAGTTTACCCAGAAACCTTTCCTTTGCTGAAGACAGAGCAGTTGAAAATTAATTCTCCTTGCCTCATAATTCTGACTGAAGGAGTGAAGGAGGGAGGGAGGGGAAGATCCATCCACAGAGGAGGTGAGAGGAGTATTTTGTGAGTGATGTGCATATGTGTATGGAGCTTAATAGACACCAAGGTTTTCCAGACTCTCTTTATGATTCTGGAATTTGGGAAGAGAAATGCTATTGGCAAGAAACAGCTTGCAAGACAGCTCTCACTTTTATAAAATCCACACATACCAACAGCAAGGCCAGCCAGAGAAGCTGCACCAAGGCAGGACATGTCTATGTTGACAGGTCTCTCTATATTCGCATTAATCAGGTCTGAAGTCATCTGCATAACAAAATTGTTCCTACAAACTCCTCCATCTGCCCTGTGGGGAGCAAGATATTTGAGATAAATATTTGATATTTGAGATAAATTATTCCAGAAGCATAAAAACATTAAAAATTTAAAAAGGGCCATATATATTTTTTTAGATTCTTGATGTTATAAGTTCAACTTTTTAATTCCAAAATTATATCATTCCACATTGACCTGAAGATAAAGGTCCTCAGTAGGTAATCTTCAAACACTTTTCCTTAACTGTAACAACAATCTTCCCACTCGCCCTGTTTGTCAAGACTAGTCCAAAATAGGCCAAGTAAACTAAGACAACATAAAAATTCATTTGGACATACCAGCACCGAAAATTTGATGCTTCCATGCCAAAAGGATAGCCACACATCCAAAAAAGAGATTTTAAAGATGTTTATAATATACATACATATATTAGGATCCTCCTAAATTCTACATTGTGTTATATTATCTATAAATCCAAAAATAGCTTCCCTTTTCTTTCCAAATTCCTATGACCAAGAATTTTGTTGCAAAGGAACTAGGCATAATTTTTGTAAAATCCTGAATAATCATAATGATGATTATTATAATGATGAAAATACTAATAGCAGTTACTACTCAGTTCCAATTTCTAATTAAATCTATTGAAAACAAAGTTTACATACCGGACTTTTCTCACAGGGATATGGATCTCTTTCTGCATCAACTCATATAACTGTTTGTTTCTAGTAAAAAAATCAAGATAACTATTTAGGAAAAATTCATAGCATGATAATTCTCTATTTTTTCCAATCTAGAAAAATAAAAACTGTGGTTTTATTTATGTGGCATTTATAAAATATGCAAAAGAAAACATTAAACCAATATATTTAAATATATTATGCTACTGGAAGTTGATAATAAATGCTCAAACAAGCAAGAGGTTTAGGGCCTTGTGGTTTTCACCTTGATAAAAGGGAGCATATTTTTTGTCTAGAAATAAATTTAATATCTATTATCCTTCCTACAAATAAAAATTTAAAGCATTCATTTAATAGAAAGCGATTAGGATGACATGACATGAATAATATCTAATAGAATTCATCAAATATACAAATAATCACTTTGTAATCACATTTTTATTTTAAACATTCCAAATGTTCCGTATTCATGACAGCCACATTCTTAACTTTAATAAACTACAACTGTGCCATAATGAAAAAACCACAGGGAAAGATACAAAAAGAGTAATTTTGGTGATTCAATCTTTTAGCATAATGGAAGTATTATTAATTAGAATAATTAGAATTCTCCTTTATCAGTAAGGATACAAAAATCTCTGAAAGTCCAAGTTTTAAATCTTTTATGCTTAAGAAATTAGATGCAGTTGATCCTTGAATAACACAGGGATTAGGGATTCCAACCCACCACAAAATCAAAAGTCCGTGTGTAAATTTTGACTCCCTAAACTTTACTAATAGCCTACTGTTGGCAGGAAGCCTTACTGATAACAGTCAATTTATACATATTTTGTATGTTATTTGTATTATATACTGTTTCTTCAATAAAGTAAGCTAGAAAAACAAAAATGTTACTAAGAAAATCATAAGGAAGAGAAAACACATTTACAGTTCTGTACGTTGTTTACTGAAAAACATTCACGTATAAGTGGACTTGCACAGTTCAAACCCATGGTGTTCAAGAGTCAACTGCATTTTTAAAAATCATCTATTTTCAGATATCAAATCTAAATGGTACTGGTTCTATTACATCTAAAAAAAAAAAGAAATGCTAAGGGAATTAGCAATAAGAGTAGATATGTCATAAACAGTATGAATTTAAAGGTATAAAGAGTTAAAATTAAGAAATTTCATAATTTAGTTTGGCAGAAATTAACGGAAGGAAATAGCAATACTGCATGGAGAAGGGAGAGTTTTGGGCAGGTTTTGATACCTGAAAGCTATGGACTCCAATATTGCTCGCACGAGATGGTATTTACTGGTGGAAGGCTTCAAACCCATAAAAGAGGCACATGCACAAGGGTCATTTAGTGGAGCCTAAAGAAAGGGATATAAAGAATTTTATTATTGTTCTAAATTGTATCTATAGACTTGAAGACATAATATGCAATAAAAATATTGCCATGGTAGAAAAAAAGAATGCTTAGAGTTAAGCAGTTTTAAAATAAATGACAACCCCATAATATGTGAACTATTAGGATAACTCTTTAATAAGACCTAAGCAAGGCTGAGACATAGGTTTTGGACTTAGCTATACCTTCTGTCTGAACTCATATGAAGAGAAGGGACTGAGGCAGAGTAACATAAAATTATTATTTTTTTTGAGAGTAACAAACTATTAAATATCTTTCTCTATAAGAAGAAATGAAAAGCAATCCTAGTATTTCCCCCTTTCTCCATCTGTAAAGTTTTTACACCAGAATTATTTTTGTAGGGTGTTTTTTTAAAAATTTACATTAGTCTTAAGATTAAAAAATTATAATGCAGAAAATGTGTTTTTCAGTGTCATAACTTACACCTAGTATGTTGTCAGACATTCAAACTAAACTCTTCTATTTCTCAGCTTAATAGTCTTATTGCCTCATAGGAGAAATGACTCAGCCTAACGTCTGTCTTTAAAAGAGCTAAAGACTTGAGCTGGAATTCTGTATCTGTCGGATGAAGTTTGTCTTTATCTTTGCATCCCCAGAAATGCAAGACAGAAAGATGAAGAGCAAAGACCCCTGCCAGAGCTTATAATCTCACAAGGAAAGACACAGAAGAATGGTTTCAACGTACGACATGAGGTCACAACAAAGGGAAGTACTAGTGTTATAAAGGAAATGATAGTCCCCAGGAAAAGTGCCTTCTAGCTTCAGGGCCTTGAGACATCATCTCATTACCTGGAAAACTTTCTATCACCACTTTTTCTGGTTAATCCTACTCCCCTTCCAAATCTTGGCTCAGATTCCTCTGGGAAAACTTCTGATCCCAGAAACAAGACCAAGCCCCCATCATCGTTTTTATTTTTGTTTTTAAGATTTTATTTATTTATTTATTTGACAGAGAGAGAGAGAGAGAGAACACACAGCAAGGGGAGCAGCAGGTAGCAGGGAGCCCAATGCGGGACTTGATCCCAAGACCCTTGGATCATGACCTGAGCCAAAAGCAGATGCTAAACTGACTGAGCCCCCAGGCACACCCCCCCATCATCACTTTTATGGAACCCTATAGCATCACATCATATCATATATTTATAATCATGTATATTGTGTGAACATTTGTTAAAAGTCTATCTTCCCTGTGGAAACTCATTCCTGTATGTCTGCAGGGCCTTGCGCTGTATCTGGCCCCCACAGGGGATCCTCACACATTTGTTCAGTCAATGCGCAAACACTATTCTTCCTCATTACTTAATTGAAGAAATTCCATATTACATCTTATCCTTCCCGTGGCTGTGATTTTCCTCCTATTGTGATTTTATTCTGATTATTTTTCAAATTTATTAACGTGTTTTGGTGATTCACTCAGTAAAAGCTTATTTTTACAGTCACGCTGGCCTCTATCAGGTAGCGCTGCAGAACAAAGACAGGTCGGATTCAGCCAGCTCAATGAGTCCCTAGTAGTGCGCATGTATTTACTGCATAAAAATATTTTCTTCTAATATGCCACATAAAATCCTGGTACGACTGGCCTGAAATCATTTTTGTAAATATAGCTATGCACATAATTTACAATTAATTAGTAATGGGCCAATCTGAGGGGTAATAAATTCCATAGAAACCTAAAAATTCCTTTTGATTACAATTACCCCGTATTAGTTAGACCAAGTGAGTCTGTCTTTGGGATGATATGGTAGGAAAAACATGGCAAAGTTCTTTGGGCCTGGTCACACCTCACCAGGGCAGACAGCCTCCAGCCACACTTCCAATCTGTCGCTGTCAATCCCATTGAGTAAGTCTCCCAGACCATCAACCAAAAAGGAATAGCAGGACTCAGTAAAGTTTTGTTTGGAGGCCTAAGCTAACCTAGTAGATTCCTGCCCAAGGCATAGACTGCTTGCCACCACAGGCCCTTGTCACCACTGGATCATAGCCTAAAATGCTGGGGCCTTGCAGGATGGTTAACGCCTCTTGCCCTTTGTCAACCGTGAACCTAAACACAAACTCCTCTGGCATCTACGGTGTACTCCCAGTGTCACATGAACCAGCAGAGCAGAATGGTTAAGAACCTGGACTCTGGAATCAGAGGACCTGGGCTCTGAAACCAGCTCTGCCACTCACTAGCTGTGTGAGACCACGGAGGCGATTTCACAGCTCCACGGCAGTTCTCCCATCTTCGGAATGGGAGGATAAGAGCATCTTCTGTTTTACTGAGTTATTGAGGATTAAATGAGATAACACGTGACATTTAGAACAGTGCCTGACACAGGGTAAGAATTCGCCACAGTTTTATATTACTATTATTTCTTACCCAAACCCTTCCCATTACTGACTTTCTTTAAAACCCTTTCTGTACCTTCTGAATCCTTCCTTCTATTGTAAATAAATTCTCCGAAACCGTAACCAACTCTGAGAAGTTCTCTCTACTAGTTTTGTGGTTGCTGTAACAAAGCTGGCTCTGTGCTGGGCAAATAGCTCCAGCGATAGCTATCAAGGGGAGGATGTTCAAGCCTGCGGACCACAGGTCCCAGAACGCACTAGGCCCCTATGCATCTACTATTAGGAGACACTTCCCTTCCCCCATGTTTGCTTAGGACCACATCAACATCACGTTTTAACTCCCTTCACCTATCCGCTCCAGTCAGAGTCTCCAATTTCTCAGAAAATCTCAAAAATCTCAGAAAAAGACCATCAATAGGGGGAACTGAAGCTAAAAGGCACAAAACGGAAGAAGGTTGTGTCTATTTCCAAATTATGGAGGAGCAGAAAGTATGAGGAAAATGACAATTAAGCGGAAGTTAGGAGGAAGGAAGAATACGGAGGAAAGCTGGGAATGAGAAAAGGAGACCCACAGAGAAGAAACCACAAAGAACATTAAGAACTGCAAAGTCAGGGGCGCCTGGGTGGCTCAGTCATTAAGTGTCTGCCTTCGGCTCAGGTCATGATCCCAGAGTCCTGGAATCGAGCCCCGCATCGAGCCCCGCATTGGGCTCCTTGCTCAGCAGGGAGCCTGCTTCTCCCGCTACCATTCCCTCTGCTTGTGTTCCCTCTCTCGCTGTGTTTCTCTCTGTCAAATAAATAAAATCTTTAAAAAAAAAAAAAAAAGAACTGCAAAGTCAGTTGCCGACTTCTTTCCAATACCAGTGAATCATCAGCTCCTCTCAGGTAGGAAAAGCAAGCCGGTTCCCTGCAAACCTAAGAACCCTCATTGGAGCATGACTCCTCATCCTCTGAAGACCGACAGGCACTTGGTTCACAGCCCTGTCCATCCTATCCCTGCCACCATCATGCAACTTGCAAGTTAAGCAATTTGCCACTGATTCCTGCCTCTGATGCCTATCATGGAGACTCTCCATTAGTATCTCCCCCCCACAAACCACAAGCCCTGTTGGAGTGAAGCCACAATGGCTGCACCGACTGATGCCACCCCCAGGTTATGGCCCCCGTGTTCTAGCCCACCCTGAAGTGGCTGTCCTGGACTTCCCACTTTCCTCAAGTGCCCCAATACCCCGTTCTCAGAAGAGTCCCTGGAGAAATTGAGACTATTGGGATCTTTTAATATCTTGCCCTCTGTTATCTATGGCTATAACAATATTCTAAAATTAAAGGCAGTATGGCAGATACTTGACCCTTCCCTCCATTTCCCCCATCCCTCATTTTCTTTAGTTGTTGACATAGGCTGCCTATCAGTGATCTCCCTCCTATTTTCCAAACAGCTTAGTATCAATGCACTATTGTTGTCTGAATTACCTTTCGATTTCCACTGAAGAGTTTCAATGCTACACTGGGAAATATTTGGTCTGCAGCCCTCCCCCACCTCCTCAAACCCAACATATTGCCAAGCTGTAGTCATGGCAGGATAGGGACATTTGCTATTAACATGAAATTAAAAACCACATCTGTGAGAGTTTTGTCTCATCTTCTGGGCCTTAGCAATATTTTTTTATAATCATATACTTGAAATTATTTTTGGAGGCATATGGACTGAGGCACAAGTTAAAAACAGAGGTGCCAAGATAAAGCCACTATTAAGTTCCCCAGCATATTTTTCAAAAAGGGAAGAATACACAGCAGCCTAATTAAATCCTACGTTGGCTGATGACAACTATTCATCTCAAGCTTCCTCCTGAAACCTCAACCCAACAAATATTCTTCATCCCCTGTCCTAGGATGGATGCTATTTAATCTCCTCACATCACCCTAAAGAGGACACCATACAATCTCTATTATGTAGTTTACAAACCTTTAGTCCTTTAGGGTAATGTATATAGAAGGAAATTATTACAGACATTAAACTAACGACCATTAAAAGTCTAGATTGGAAAGATGGCATTTTTGGAGATTAAAACACCCTGATCTAATCCTTTTTCAGCAGCTTCTACATTATATTAAACAAACTTGCAAATTTGGGGCTTTTTTAACTGATTGAGAACAGGATGGACTAGAAGTAAGAGACATTTTTATTTTCTGAAAGGAAAGGAAACATATTTAGAGGAGGATTAAAAGGACAGTATAAGGGGCGCCTGAGGGGCTCAGTGGGTTGAAACCTCTGCCTTCAGCTCAGGTCATGGTCTCGGGGTCCTGGGATCGGGCCCCACGTCAGGCTCTCTGCTCGGCGGGGAGCCTGCTTCCCCCTCTCTCTGCCTGCCTCTCTGCCTACTTGTGATCTCTCCCTCTGTCAAATAAGTAAATAAAATCTTTAAAAAAAAAAAAAGGACAGTATAAGATTTCCCAAAAATAGAATTTTGTTCATAATAATATATCTAAAAGTTTTTTAAAAGTTTTTATAACAATATGTTAAAATCAAAGGGAATATCAAAGAGCTTTCACTTAAATACTAAGTTAAATATTACAAAGCCAAGTCTCTTACTGGGTTCACTTTTGGATGAGGCAAAGTAACCAATACTCCCCCACAACAGTTAACCAAAGAAATTTTGATTTTTTTTTTAAGTTAATGAAACTTATAAATAATTTCAAAATATACCCATATGTATGTGTGTGTGCATGCGTGTGGATGTGTAATCTTTACATTATTTTCCTAATTCTCAATGGAATACTTCCTCTAAGTAAAAAATGCCAATATATGGATATATACTGGGAAATGGCTACTTTCAGTTATGATAAAGTAATCCTAAGTCTTATGTAAAAGTTCTATACTAAACCTGCCAACTTCGCGTTTCTACACGGGTGGAGCTCCAGGCTGAATGTGCTGCATTTTCTCATTCCTGCTAAGTCATGGCTCCTCAGCCCTAGAACATACCTTCACTGTCATAATGTTCAGTGCCCAAAATTTTCAGATAAGGGAGTGGCAGGTACATAAGTTTGAGTGTGGTTATGAGGAGAGAAATGTCTGTAGTTGCCACTGACTAAAAAATTTTTTAAAAAATTAAAAAAAAAATACCTGCAATCCACTAAAAGATGGAACAAAACAGACTCCTTCAGAATCTTCTAAACTTTTGGCCATTTTTTCAGTCTCAGCAGCATCTGTGAAAAGATCTGCAAAAAACAAAAACAAATAATTAAAAAACCCGTAAAACAAAACAGAAGGGCTAGGGAGCGATAAACAGAATTATGTTATATGACTAGTGTCAACCTACACCCAAAATTTACTATGAGTTCAGTGTGAAAGGGTCAACAAAAAGCCAATCTGCTCTAGTACTATCTGGGCTCACACGCTTCATAGGTTTAGGGGCTTGTGGAAGGTTTTAGAAAGGCTCTGTATGGAGCACACCTTACTTTTTCCTCTAAAAATATTTAGGCTGTTTACAAGGCATTTGGGTGGCTCAGTCTGTTGACCGCTTAAAATTCTCTCTCTCCTTCTGCAACCTGCCACTCATCCCCCCTCATGCATGCTCTATGTCTCTGTCTTGCTCTCAAATAGATAAATCTTTGAAAATAAATAAGGATAGTTGGGCTGTTTAAAAGTCAATTCTGTGTGTTTTTTGGCATTAAAATCAATTATTCTCAGGGTGCCTGGGTGGCTCAGTTGGTTAAAGCCTCTGCCTTCGGTTCCAGTCATGATCCCAGGGTCCTGGGATTGAGCCCCGAGTCGGGCTCTCTGCTCAGTGGAGAGCCTGCTTCACCCTCTCTGTCTGCCTGCCTCTCTGCCTGCTTGTGATCTCTCTCTCTCTCAAATAAATAAATCTCAAAAATATTTTTAAAAAATCAATTATTCTCCTGAAGATAACACTATTCCTAGTTCTCTGACAAAAAGATCCTCTCTACTGAGTCAATTGAAAAACTACTCCATCTAATGAGTTCAATCAGGAGCCACCAATAAGTAGATATATTAATAGACAATCTTTAAGAAACAAACCAAAAAAATCAAGATCTAATTAATTTAGTATACTATTTTTACTGGAGTATATAACATACATATAGAAACTGCACAAATCCCGAGTATATAATTGGGATGAATTTTCAGAGTGGATATACTCTGGTAACCAACACCCAGATCAAGATACAAACTTCTTTTGTTTAACATAATGTTTATGAAATTCATTCATGTTGTTAAAAGTATTTGCACTTCATTCTTAGCCCTGTACAATATTCCACTGAGTGACTACACACAATTCAAAACTGTTCTATAGCTGATACGCATTTGGTTAAGTTTGTAATTTCTGGCTAGTAGAAATAAGCCACTTTGAACACTCACAGACATTCTTTTTGGTGAACATATGTATATGTTTATGTTTGATATATATGAAGGGATGAAACTGTTAGTCCTAAGGTCCACACATTTAGTACAAGCTTTAGAAGATACTGCCAATCCATTTTCCAAAGTGGTTATACCAAATTAAGGCCCCTGACAACAGTAAAAAAATTCCAGTTATGCCATATTCTTACCAATAAATGATACTGTCTATATTTTTCATTTTAGCTATTTTGGTGGTATTGCATGGCAGTTTGATTTTGTTTTCTCTATTAACTAATGAAGTTGAAATCCTTTTCACTGACCATTTGGATATCTTTGTGAAGTGACTCCTGAATAAGCATGTAAGACAGACATCAGAGATCAGATGATAAAGCTCAAAAATCAGTCACCATAAAAATTGATGGCTTTGTACGGCTTTAAGTAAATTGGCTTAATTATATGTTTTTTTATTCTTATAATGAAAAATTGATTAAAGACAAGAAGTTTAAGGAACACCTATGTTAAAACTCAAGTTAATTAGGATTGTTCAATAATAACTACAAATTTTATTCAAAATGAAGTCTCAGATCCATTAGTCACATTTGTTTGGTCAAAGCATTTATATAACACATCAAAATATCTCTAGTACTTCAAAAACTAGTATTAAAAAAATAACATTGGTTTTCCGAGCACCTGGGTGGTTCAGTTGTTTAAGCATCTGACTCTTGGCTGCAGTTCAGGTCATGATCTCAGGGTTGTGAGATGGAGCCCTGCATCAGGCTCTGGGCTCTGTGCTCAGCCCAGAGTCACTTGAGATTCTCTCACTCTCCTTCTGCCCCCACCCCCACTCGCATGCTCTTTCTCTCTCTCAAATAAATAAAATCTTAGAAAAAAAACATTGGTTTTGAAATCTCTATGCTTTAAAAATCATATCCATATGTCTGTATTTTTAAATCAAAATTTGGAAAACATATAAGATGGCTAGTTTGAGGAAGTTTTTCGCAACAGGCAAAGAAATGGGGGAAAAAAAGGAATTTAGTTTATTTACATTCTTCACTGGTTGTTCCATACTTGCTTAAAGAATTTCTCTAAATAATCTTCCACTTAAACTGTTCTCAAATGAGCTTACTGATGGAAAATCTTTGAGAGTAAGCAGATTTCACTCTGTCTCTCCCACTGAAAACAGCTGAGGATCTTGGATGGAATGCGTGGAAAAGTTATCTGAGGACTCAGAAGAATAAGGCTGGTCAGGGAACCCTAAATAACACCAAACTGGTGGTGAGTTTCCTGTTTTTATTTTCTCTGATGTTTCCTGGCCTAGATTCAGGGACAGCCTAAAACCTCACACCTGGGTCTGTATACTAGGTGCAAATATAAAGAGTTTCTACAGAACCCTCTTTCTGGTCTGAGACTCAGGAGTCTCTACAGGACAGAAGGTGAGGAGGTACTCTGGATTTTGCTTTTGGATTTTTTTTTCATTCTACCTGAACAAAAGAGAAAAGAGAAAAGGCAGTGAAAAGAGAGGGAGAGAGGGAGAATGAAAATGAACTTCATGGATCTGTGAGACAATAAGAAATGGCCTAACATTTCTGCGATTTGAATCCCAGAAAAAAAAGACAAAGAATGCAGTCCACAACAACTATCTGAAGAAAAAAAAAATAACTGTAAACATCCCATAGTGGATGCCAGATATAAATCTATAGGTTCAAGAAGTTCGGAACATTGCAACTGGATACACACGAAGAAATTGATGCCCAGGCATATAATAAACTGAAAATTAAAACCTGAAGGCAAAGAAAAAGTCTTAAAAGCAACCAGGGTATATATTGGGGAACAAACATTCAAATGACTGGAGGCTTCTCATCAAAACTATGAAGGTCTAAAGGCAGTGGAACATCTTTTTAAGTACTAAAAGAAAAGAAATGTCAACCTAGAATTCTATTAGTTTCTTTCTTTACTTTTCTTTTCTTTCTTTCTTTCTTTCTTTTCTTTCTTTCTTTCTTTCTTTCTTTCTTTCTTTCTTTCTTTCTTTCTTTCTCTCTCTCTCTCTCTCTCTCTCTCATTCATTCATTCATTCATTCATTCATTCATTCATTCATTTGAAAGGAGAGAGAGCACAAGAGAACACCAGGGGCTGGGAAGGGCAGAGAGACAAGGAGAAGCAGACTTCCCGATGAGCAGGGAGCCTGACCTGGGACTCTGTGATATTATGACCTGAGCTGAAGGCAGATGCTTAACCCACTGAGCCACCCAGGTGCCCCTCAACCTAGAATTCTATATCTCAGTAAAAATATCCCTCAGAAATAAAGACAGTCTCTGATGAAGAAGAATTAAGAGAATTTAACAGAGTATAAAAGAGATGTTTATATGCAAAAAAAACAAAAAAAGAATCTTGACTTAAACTTCACACCTTGTAGGAAAATTAATTCAAAACTGTTATACATCTAAATGTAAAACATAAACTATAAAACTTTTAGAAGAAACCCATGGGAGAAAAATCTGTGTGACTGTGTGACAAGAGTTCTTAGATATGATATTCAAAGCATAATCCACAAAACAAATCCACAACAAAATCCACAAAACAATTGATAAATTAAACTTAACCAATTTAAAAACTTACTCTGGGGGCGCCTGGGTGGCTCAGTGGGTTACTCTGCCTTCTGCTCAGGTCATGATCTCAGGGTCCTGGGATCAAGCCCCCGCATCAGGCGAGAGCCTGCTTCCCCTTCTGTCTCTGCCTGCCTCTCTGCCTACTTGTGATCTCTCTCTCTCTCTGTCAAATAAATAAATAAATAAAATCTTTTAAAAAAAATAAAAAATAAATAAATAAATAAATAAAAACTTACTCTCCAAAGGACATTGCTAAAAAATGAAAAAAACATATGCTACAATCTAGAAGAAAATATTTGCAAATCATATATTCCAAAAAGGACCTATATTCAAAACCAAAAAGGAACTCTCAAAACTCAACAGTAAGAAAACCCAATAAAAACTGCACAAGAAATGTGAACTGATACTTTACCAAAGAAGAGATATAGATGGCAAAAAAAAGCACATGAAAAGATGTTTGATATAATTAACCATTAGAGAAATGCAAATTAAAAACAGAATAAGATAACATTGCACACCTAGTCTAATGGCTAAAACTAAAAACCAAACAAACAAAAAACAAAAAATGACAATACCAAAACCAGCACAAACCAGAACAGCACAAACACACACACATTATTGGTGAGAATGTGAAATGATATGGCCACTCTCAAAAACAGTTCGGCAGGTTTTTGTTTTTGTATGTTTTACAAAGATAAACTCACACTTAGTTGTGTGTATGTTTACTTACTTTTTTTTTTTTTTTAAGATTTTGCTTATTTATTTGTCAGAGAGAGAGAGACAACACAAGCAGGGGGAGTGGCAGACAGAGGGAGAAGCAGTCTCCCTGCTGAGCAAGGAGCCCGATGTAAGACTTAATCCCAGAATCCTGGGATCATAACCTGAGCCGAAGGCAGACACTTAACCAACTGAGCCACCTACGTGCCCCATGTGCGTATGTTTACATGACATATAACATCGTTTCTTTATATGAGCCAGCAATCTCACTCTTAGGTATTTATCCTAGAAAAATGAAATCTGGGGCACCTGGGTGGCTCAGCTGGTTAGGTGTCTGCCTTTGGCTCAGGTCATCAGGTCCTGGTCCTGGAGTCACAGGATTGAGCCCTCTCAG
>CM053603.1:81233379-81276912 GCA_028646535.1 Procyon lotor
GTGCAAAAGGTCAAAAGCTTCATGATACGTAAGACTTCTAGTTCAGTCCCCAACTCCTGCAACTCATCCAACCAGATTATTTGCTGATGTAAAAGATGCAATGAGGAAAGAAGCTATGGGGAAACGGGATCGCCATTTCTGGTAGAAATGCAGAATGACACAATTCCTACAGAGAGGAATTTGGCAACATCTAACAAAATCACAATGTATTTATCCTTTGATGTAGCAATCTCACTCCCGGGAACTTATTATAAAGACATACCTCCAACAATATGAAAATGCATATGCACGAGGTTATTCACTGCAGCCCTTTTTTGTATTTGCAAAATACTGGAAATTACTTAAGTGCCCCAATACAGGGGATTGGCCGGTTAAATGGTGTACATACGTATAGGGGAATACTGGGTAGCTGTGAAAAGAAGGAAGATTTCTACGAACTGATGGGAAGTAATTCTCAGGATATACTTTTAAGTGAAAATGGCAAAGTGCAAAAGAGCATATACAACTTACCTTTTATGTAAGAAATTAAGGAATATAAGAAAAGATGCATGTATCCTTAATATTTTTGCAAAAAGAAATACAAAGGATAAACCAAAAACTAATGAAGTGATTATAAGATGTAAAGAGACAGGAAGAAGGAACAGGTGAGAGTCAACTTCTCTGAGCATATCTTATTTGACTTTGGAAATGAAACTAAAATTCCACATTAAAAATACATTGATAATGTTTTTAAAAAGGATGCAGAGAGGGGGAAAACTAAAACTGAATGATAACAGAAAATAAACCCAATTCTATTTCAAATTAATAAAATCACTGAAGGGAGAAAAAGAACTAATCAAAGTAACTTTTGAATAGTGTATTTTGACCAGACATCCTTGATATAAAGGAAAAAACCTGCAAACAATCCTGAGCAAATATTGTTTGTTATAGTGGGATGGGACTAGTAACTCTGAAGCTCTTTTGTGTATATTTTAAGATTGAGTATTATGTATTGAGTATTGTGTATTGAGTTTTATGTATTATGTATTGAGTGTTATGAATACATAATATTAATGGTGTCGGGGGCCAGGGTTCTCAATGTGGACAAAGGGATAGAAAAACATAGAGGAGAAAAAGCTAAGCAAAGATGATTAGGAACTAAACTGGAACTGGAGGTATGCTGTAATTTTGAAAATTTTTAACACATCCTGGAGGGTGTGGGTGGCTCAGTCAGTTAAGTGTTGGCTTTTGATTTTGGCTCAGGACATGATCTCAGGGTCGTGAGACTGAGCCCCGTGTCGGGCTCCGAGCTCAGTGTGGAGTCTGCTAGTTCTTCTTCCTCTGATCTTCCCAGTCGTCTCAAATAAATAAATATTTTAAAAATTTTTTTAACACACGCACACTTCTAGCTTTGCTGAAATCTGCTGCTAATCACTGTTTTGATTTTTATTTATTTTAATTTTATTATTATTTTTTTAAAGTAGGTTCCACATTGTACTTGGGGCTTGAACTCATGACCCTGAAGTCACATCCTCTACCAACTGAGCCAGCCACATACCGTGTCAATCATTTTTTCTTTAAAGATTCCATTTATTTATTTGACAGAGAGAGAGAGACAGTGAGAGAGGGAACACAAGCAGGGGGAGTAGGAGAGGAAGAAGCAGGCTTTCCGCCAAGCAGGCAGCCCGATGTGGGGGTCAATCCCAGGACCCTGGGATCAGGACCTGAGCTGAAGGCAGATGCTTAACGACTGAGCCACCCAGGCGCCCCTCAATCATTATTTTAAAATACCATTTACCATTCACAGAATTAGGGCTCATTGGGAAAGTAGCTAATTCCTGGGTAGAAGTGGGAAAAACACAAGATAAGCTTAAAACATCTTGTGTGAGAAACTAAGAAAGTGCTAAAAAAAAAAAAAAAAAAAGATCGATATGGACATTTATTTAAAAGACACAGAAGACAGTTTGAGGAGATTTGCACTGGTTAAATCTGGGACAAAGTAAACATGAAAATAAGTAAGAACTATAAAATTATAAACAGTTGAATGAAATAAGAAACCATGAGTTTATAGTGATTGTAAGTAAATAAAAGGGGTAAAGGGAAAGCTTTTCATTACAAAATAGAATGCTAAGTAATTAACATGGAAGGGATAATGGAGTTAGCAAACAGCATTCTGCAACCATCAGAGTGAAGACTGATACAGGCAAGAATTATCAATGAATTCTAAATTTAGGGGATGGGAGAAGTTTGAGGAGAAATGGGACGTCTTGCTAGTTTTAAAGTATCTCCCACACATTATTTATTACAAAAGGAAAAACAGTACTTCTACAGTGGAGAAATTGGAAAACATCTTATGTACAGGAACAAAATTTACCAGAACCAAAACAGAGCTAATGGGCACCCTGCATCTCCAGGTATATATTCTAAGAAAGATACAGTTATCATTTATGTATGGCTTCAGCCAAAACTACATAACATAGATGTAGTCATGAGACCCCAAACTGAAGGATATTCTAGAAAATAATGGCCTATGTCTTTCAAAAATGTCAATGGCGTGAAAAACAAACCAACCTGAGGAAGTGGCTCCAGATTAAAGAAAATTATACAATAAGCAATGACAGACTGGATCTCATATTGAGTAAGAATTGCCATGAAGGATGTTATTGGGACATGTGACAAAATTGGAATATGGACTCTAAGTCTGGTAAAAGTATTATACCCAACGTCGACTTTTCTCAAGTTAATAACTGTACTTGAGATGAGTAAGAAAATACTCTTGTTCTTAGGAAATACACCGTGAAATACTACAGGGAAAGGAGCATGATGCATGCAATCTGTTCTTAAAGAGCTCAAAAAATTACATAGATATCTATCTATATCCTGCAGTATATAAGATGGATGGATGGATGGTAGGTAAGTAGATAAAGCAATCATGGCAAAATGTTAAAAATTAGCAAACCTGGGGGGTTCAGTCAGTAGAGCGTGTGACTTTTGGTTTTGGGGCTGTACTCTAAACCCTTATGTTGAGAATAGAGATTACTCAAAAAAATAAAATTAAATCTTTTAAAAATAGCAAATCTGGGATAAAGGCTGTACAAAAGTTTTTGTGCTGTTTTACAACATTAAGATTAAAACTGTTTGAAAATAAAAAGTTAAAACAATTCTAATTTTCACCTCTGTATATATATCTCACTGTATATATACCCAGTGAAATATATAGAGAGTACCAATTCTTGGGTATTTTTTTTTTTTAAAGATTTTATTTATTTATTTGACAGAGAGAGAGAGATCACAAGTAGGCAGAGAGGCAGGCAGAGAGAGAAGAGGACGCAGGCTCCCCGCTGAGCAGAGAGCCCGATGCGGGGCTCGATGCGGGGCTCGATCCCAGGACCCTGAGATCATGACCTGAGCCGAAGGCAGAGGCTTTAACCCACTGAGCCACCCAGGCGCCCCAATTCTTGGGTATTTTTAAAAGGGATTTAGTTTATCAGTTCTACTGCTTATTATTTCTCAGTTTTATAATTTGTATGTCCTTATATGTTTTGGCTGGGAAGTTTATTATGTTTCTCTTCTTTTTCTTATTAAGCATTCTTCATTTTCCTCTAAGTACTGTTTCTACAGAGTTAGTCATTTTCCGTATTTTTTGGACACTATCAAATTATGTTTAAAGGTTTTCCTTGGCTTTATGCTACTTAAGAAAAGACACTTCAAATTTCCATGTGGTGAAGTACCATTTAAATACTGTTTTTGCTATTTATTTCTAACCATATTATGTAATAGGCTGAGATGTTCCACTCCATTGCTTTTCAAAGTATGGTACTGAGAAAAATGACTGTGTGTGTGTGTGTGTGTGTGTGTGTGTGTGTGTGTGTGTGTGTGTAAAAGGATTTCACTAAACTTGAAATGAAAACACAAATGAACAGAAAGAAGAATGAAGAACAGAAAAAATGTACACTCCGGAAAAAAAAAGAAAGAAAGAAAGAAAAAATGTACACTCTGTTGTCTATTTTTGACTAGCACTTTACTCCATAAATTACACATCATAGAATTAAAATCACTTATGGGAAGAAGGGAAAAAAAGAATACCATTTTGAAACTTTTAAAAGAAATATTACTTTCTTTTCTTTTTTTTAGGCAGTGGGAGGCAGAGGGAGAGGGGAAGAGAGAGAGAATCTTAAGCAGGCTCAACTTGGGGCTCGAAGCAGAGCTCAGTCTCACAACCCTGAGATCATGATCTGAGCAGAAATCAAGAGTCAAATGCTTAACTGATTGAGCCATCCAGGCACTCCACTTTACTTTCTTTTATAAAACAACCACACATTACACATAAAATATTTAAGCCTAATTTAATTAGGGGCTCTTGTTAGTGTTAAGATAATTTCAGTCTCTTAAATAGATACTCGAAACTATGTTCTTAATGTACAAAAATAAAGGTTTTACATTACAGTAAGAAATCTTTTATCAGTTTGGTATAAGAACAGTTAAAAAAAAATAGAACAGGGGCGTCTGGGTGGCTCAGTCGTTAAGCGTCTGCCTTCAGCTCAGGTCATGATCCCAGGGTCCTTGGGATCCCATATCGGGCTACCTGCTCAGGGGGAAGCCTGCTTCTCCCTCTCCCATTTGCCCTGCTTGTGTTCCCTCTCTCGATGTGTCTCTCTCTGTCAAATAAATAAATAAAATCTCTAAAAAAAAAAAATTAGAACAAAGTCTGGGCTGCTACCAGGGAAAAAAAGCTGTTTTTTTTTTCCTCCTGGTAGCAGGAAAAAAAAACCTTATTTAGGGGCACCTGGGTGACTCAGTCGTTGAGTGTCTGCCTTAGGCTCAAGTCATGATCCCAGGGTCATGGGATAGAGCCCCACGTCGGGCTTCCTGCTCAGTGGGGAGCCTGCTTCTCCCTCTCCCACTCCCCCCACTTGTGTTCCCTCTCTCACTGTCTCTCTCTCTGTCAAATAAATAAATAAAATCTTTAATATATACATATATACATATATATAATAATATATAATAATAATATATATATATACACACATACATATATATGTATCTTTAAAAAAAAAAACTTTATTTACACACTCTTTTTTCCATGTTGAGATCTTTGATCTATTTCTTTCTGGCTGGAGTATCTCCTTGGGTAATTTTCTTAGAAAATATATATGCACAGCCAGGAAATGTCCTTTTCTTTTTTTTTTTTTAAGATTTTGTTTATTTATTTGACAGAGAGAGAGAAAGATCACAAGTAGGCAGAGAGGCAGGCAGAGAAAGAGGGAGAAGCAGGCTCCCTGCTGAGCAGAGAGCCCAATGCGGGGCTCGATTGTAGGACCCTGAGATCATGACCTGAGCCGAAGGCAGAAGCTTTAACCCACTGAGCCACTCAGGCGCCCCGGAAATGTCCCTTTTCCACTTAATATGAATGCTATCTTAGCCAGGCACCAGAACCTTGGCTCGTTATTCTTTTTTCTCTATACTACGGACATTTTATTCACTTTCCAAATTTTACAACTATCTTCCATGCCAGTTTGAGCATTTTTTTCTCTATACATCAACTGTTCTTCCTATCTTAAAGCTTTTCTTTATTCTTGGGAATCAGATAATTCATACACACATGACTATCTTAGTTTGGATTTTTTTTTTTCTAACTTAGTAAGCTATTTCAGTCTGAAAACTAAGGCCTTTCTTCTGTTTAAGGAAATTTATTTTCAATTTATTGCTTCAATTCTTACATTTTTGTAATTCCATTTCCATAATTACATTTTCATATACCAAAAGAGATTACTATTCACATGTTTTTTCCTCTGATCTTTCCTCTGTGTCTCTTATCTCTCAGTTTTATCTTCTATTTCTTTTTTGTTTTTAAATTCTTCCTGAATCCTATTTGGATTTTTAGCACTCTATTTTATGCTGGTTTTGTTTGTTTTTACATTTTATATATCATGGTTTTGTTCTTCAAAACTCCTTTGTTTTCCAAACATTTCTTTGCAATATTTTCTTTCATCCCTTTAAGTCTGACTTCTGTTGGTGTTATTTTAATCTTCTGTTTCTTCCATTATGTCTGCCTTTGTAGGAGTTACCTGTTGCGGCTGTTCACTCCCCTTCAGGGTGCTATATGTTCTTACACTGTGCTTTCTTTCAGGTCAGGCTTATGGGGTTGTGAGGCAATGAGAGGTAGGGGAGTGAACCTTGGCGCTCAGGTTTCTGGAGATATTAGAAAGATTACGCCTCCCCCCCCCCCAGGCTGGAACAGAAGCAGTTCAGACCAAACAGTACCAATGTCCACTGTTGGCAAGCTTTCCTAGGGACTGGCCACGCCAGCTCTCTTCCCCACATGCTGTGGGGATTTTCTCCTGGCTCAGTAGGCCTCAGCTCAGCCATCCTCAGCTGGATGTTCACATAGAGAAGATCCAGAGCATCTTTTTTTTAAAGAGAGAGGAAGCGAGTTGGGGGGTAGGGAGCGATAGGAGATGAGCAGAGGAGAGGGAGAGAGAGAATCTCAAACAGGCTCCACACCCAGCAAGGCACTCATTGTGGGGCTTGATCTCACTGGCCTGAGATGATGACCTAAGTCATGAAATCAATAGTTGACACTAAACCAACTGAGCCACCCAGGTGCTCCAAATATCCAGAGTGACTTTAGCAGCCTCAAGCAGTTTCACCAATAACACTCAGGTCATGCCCTCTACAGACCCTGCCATCTGCACTGTCTACTTGAGAATTCGAGTCTTCATTCATGCTGGGCTCCACTTTAGCTTCAGCAATAACCCATACTCCTCTCCCCCAGCAGGAAGAGTAGGAGGCAGGACCATGAACTAAGATCCTATTTACCAGTAGTAATATGTATCTGTTCACCACCACCTAGAAACAGTTCATATATGAGAAAATGTTTATCTCATCGCTTCTAATGAGGGATACTTTATCTCTCTTGGGAAGATACCCAGAGAGGAATCAGTTTCCATGTTTCCAGTAAACAAGAGTCCTGGGTAATTTGAAATGCGTTCGGGGAAGTCTTATGGGGAGCAAGCAGATGTGACATATAGCAATTAAAAGTGATATTGCTAAGGGAGAAACTGTCCCCTGACCTGTGTTACTGGAGGACAGCAGAGATGGCAACTGCCTCAACTGCAGAAATGAAACAGGGCATTCTTTAAGTCCCTTAAATAGGTCATGCTTCTCCCTGCTTGGGGCCTCCCTCACCAGTCCTCCTGGCTTGGACTGCCCCCTAACTTAAACCACCAATCTCACTTATGCAACCATACTTTTTTTTTTTTTTTAAGCTTTATTTATTTGAGAGACAGAGAGAGCAAGCAAGGAGAGAGGCAGAATGGGAGAGAGAGAGACAGCAACTCCAGCAGACAGAGCCCAAAGTGAGGCTTGATATCACGACCTTGGGATCAGGACCTGAGTTGAAATCAAGAGCCCAATGCTTGGGACACCTGGGTGACTCAGTTGGTTAGGCGGCTGCCTTCAGCTCAAGTCATGATCTCAGGGTCCTGGGATTGAGCCCCACATCAGGCTCCTCGCTTGGCAGGGAGCCTGCTTTTTGCCTCTGCCTGCTTTTTCTCTCTGTCAAATAAATACGTAAAATCTTAAAAAAAAAAAAGAAAAGAAAAAAAAAGGCCAATGCTTAATCAACTAAGCCACTCAGGCTTCCCTATGGAACCCACTCGTATTATCCCTTCAGGAACAGCTAACATCATTCTTGAAAGAAGCCTCCTGATTCTCCAGACTGGACAAAGCTCTCCCTTTAAAAAGGGATCACTGAGGGCAACCCTGTCGGGACCCCTCTCACTCTTGAGAGCTTTTTCTGTATCTTCACTTAATAAACTTCTATTACCTCCACTCAATAAACTTCTATCACTTTACTCACTCTCCTTTGTCTGCAAGATTCATTCTTCAACTCTGTGAGACAAGAACGTAGCTCTCCCGCAACATTTTGGTGCCAAAACCGGGGTTCATTTCCACTAAAGGGTGCAGGAATCTCAGGATACTCTGGGGACCTCGTGAAGAAGAATCACCCACATCTACAGGTATTGCAGGCATGTCTGATCGCAAGTACTGGGCTTGGCATCTGGCCTAGAGAGGCAACTAAAAGTTCAACCTAGAGATTCCTTATACAAGTTCCAACAAAGCAGATTCTAAAAGATCTATATGATCATTCTTACTGAGCTTATGTAAATAATTATTCTGTTTGTTTAAAACTGGACTTGTTTTCAAATAAGTTAGTCTTGTTTGGCTATCTCTGGGAATGAGGGTTATTACAGAGAGAAATTATGTTTCAATAATACACCTTTGCTGATGCTAAATTTTAGTTCTGATTGTCTTTGAATGTTGTTTGCCTAAGCCAGACAACTTGAGGTAAACTTCAGAGAAATTGCCACAACAGCTCGTGCATAGACAATCTCCTTGATTGTTATTCTGTGGGAATAACAGGATCCCATGCGCATATGATTACCTGAACAACTGGGAAATGAGATAAATTCCCCAGTAAGTGTATGACTCACCTATCACCTTGACCAAGTCTATGTGGCTGGGATGACAAAATCATTCTTTAAAAGCCAGAGGGTACCCGATGGGGATACTGGATGGCCCCACTTTCTTTATGATTAGATTGGTTGATGCACCTGGGGATGCCCTTATCTCTTGAAACAAGTCTTCTCCCACTTGCCAGTGACTCCTTGTAATTAGAATATTGTTAAGGCTGGACCTCAAACAAAAAGGGCTTCTTGATGGTTTCATCTCTCATAGTCTTTCATCCTAGAAGCCACCTCTACTGACATACAATTGCAAACACAGGCTTTAGCCAAGCATGCGACAGCCCTCCTGGTAAAAAGAGTCTCAAAGCTCACTATGGGGTTTCTAGGACTTACTTAGGACTGCAATATAAAATAAGCAAAACAGTATGCTTGCTCAGCAGGACTCTAAATGATACTACCCAGACACTGGATGCACTCAAGCCAAGAAATAAATGAAGTCAGAGAATGACTTTTCGAGAACTGTGCCACTGTTGACTGTACTAATGCTACACCACTTGGGGTGCGAAACCTTTCTTCACATGTGTTTTAACATTACAGTTAACACCTGCAAGGTGTCTCAATTAATAGGGGACACGTGTGATCGATTAAGATCAAGCTATCCACTGATCTATTTGACAAAATCGGTAATTGGGGATCTTATTTAAGGGATGTGATCATAATTCTGGGCCTAATAAATGTTCATCCTTTTGCATGTGCTGGTGCATGTGCCATTTGCTGCCCATCATGACCCCTGGAGCCATACCACAATCCCCTGACCAACCCCTAGATAGATTCTAACTGCCATACAGCCTGCCACCCCAAAGCAGCAGGAAGCAGCCAGTAGCCACCATCCCATTCCTGAACGGCAGTTAAGGTTACTATTCCAGGGAGAGGAATAAGGGACAGGTGGGGCTAGGTAGGGAGAGACAGATAGGGGGCTCTTTGATCAGGTCACAGAAATCCCGAAAAAGTGGAGATGGGGGGAAACTTGCAATAAGGGGACAAACTGGACCACTCTGCCCTAGGTGTGGGGGGTGGGTGTCTTTATGATAATCACCTGTGACCAACAAAGAATAACGAGACCCGAGAGGAGAGGTGGACCATTGAAGGCGTTATCACGGGGCGCCTGGGTGGTTCAGCGGGTTAAAGCCTCTGCCTTCGGCTCAGGTCATGGTCTCAGGGTCCTGGGATCGAGCCCCGCATTGCGCTCTCTGCTCAATGGAGAGCCTGCTTCCTCCTCTCTCTGCCTACCTCTCTGCCTACTTGTGATCTCTCTCTGTCAAATAAATAAACTCTTAAAAAAAAAAGGTGTTATCACTAGTCCTTGCTCAATGATGTTATCAATAGAGATGGTAAAAGGATGTAAGTTCCTCGGCTTGCTTTCTGTAAAAGATCAACACTAAAGGCCCTCGTTGGCAACCCTTTCTGGACTCCTATCTCTAGAGAGCTTTTTCTCTATCTTCACTTACTAAACTTCTATTATCTTCATTTAAATAAATAAATAAATAAATAAATAAATAAATAAATAAATAAATATTTAAAAGGCATCATTGATCCTACAACTACTCCTTCCTGGGACTTAACGCTAATATATTTTTTCAATTTTTCATTTAAAACACGTTTTTCCTGGAACTCCTGGGTGGCTCAGTAGATAAGCATCTGCTTTAGGCTCAGGTCCAGACCTGAGGGTCCTGGGATTGAGCCCTGCATCAGGTTCTCTGCTCGGCGGGGAGCCTGCTTCTCCTTCTCTCCGACCCCCCTCGTGCTCTCTCTAGCTATCTCTGTCTCTCTCTCAAATAAAATCTTTTATTTGACAGAGAGATCACAAGTAGGCAGAGAGGCAGGCATTTCTTTACTCCCCAAATAAATAAAATCTTTAAAAAAAAAAAGAAAAAAAAACCCTTCACATCTTTCCTGCTAGACTATAACTGCTGTGAGGACAGCGGGTGTCTGTGTCATTCACTCATGTCCCCCTAGTATGTCCAGTTAGTTCCAGACACATTGTCAGCACTCAGTTACTTGTTAACTCAATACAAGCTGGAAGACATAAAAATTACAAGATTAAGACAGCAAAATAGAACAAAGAGTGAAGGGGAGGAGAAATGGACCAAATCAAAAAGAAAAGAGATGACCATGTGGGAACCCAAATGTGCCAGTTAACAGGAGGCTAAAGGGAAAAAGGAAGAACTGGCCTGTGTGAAAAAGACTTAGAAAATAAATCCACAAATCAAGGCAAAACTTGTTTAAAACAGCTTTTACACCTGAGTCTGTTCAATCCACTAACCAAGTGGAAGAAAGCCATCATTCAGACTGGAGACACTCAGGACGCCACACAAAGATGTAAAGTTCAGCTCACAGATTCAAGGAAATGCCCGGGCTATTTAGGCTCTTACACACTATGTGTCTTCTGAACATGATTAAGTTTTTTCAGTATATCCATTAAAGTGACTTCTCAGAACAGAAAGAAATATATTCAAATAATTATCAACTTTTTGTGTGAATTTCAGATAGATACAGATGTTTAGCTTTACCGATGACTAAAATTTTAAAGTAAATAATTCAACTCTGAATTCTCTCTCCCTCCAGTTAGAGCAACAGTCCCATTTTCTTTCCATCCAGAGATGGAACTGGCCTTCAGGAGAGCCTGTGCCTCTACCAGAAATTTCATCACTTTTCTAGACAGGACCATTTAGTCCCATCTCCCAGAAAAGAGTTTTCATCATTTGAAAATCACAGCAAATGAGCCTCAACCCAGCAAAGATTCCTACAGAGAACATGCACATGATGTCACACAGAACTCAATAATTATTTTTTTTAGCTGACGAATGTGAAATTTTTCTGCTTTTTCTTTGCATTCTCTGGGAAGGAGTAAAATTAATAGAATATAACTAAAGAAGAAGAAATATGTAATTTTTTCTTTCCTCCTTTTTTTTTTTGTTTTAAAAGATTTTATTTATTTATTTGTCGGAGAGAGCACAAGCAGGGAAAGTGGCAGCCAGAGGGAGAAGCAGGCTTCCTGCTGAGCAAGGAGCCCAACATGGGACTCAGTCCTAGGACCATGACCTGAGTCAAAGGCAGTCGCCTACCAACTAAGCCACCCAGGCATCCCCATTTTCTATTTCTGATAATCAAGATAGACCTTCAAAAACAGTTAAAAGAGGTACATTTAAAGAAAAGACTTCTGGAGTATCTGGGTGGTTCAGCTGGTTGGGTGTCCGACTCTTGATTTCAGCTCAGGTCATGATCTCAGGGTCCTGAGATCGAGCAACCTGTCGGGCTTCACACTTAGTGTGGAGGTTTGCTTGAGATTCTCTCTCACTCCCTCTCCCTCTACCCCTCCCCTACATGTGTACGCACACACACACTCTCTCTCTCTAAAATAAATAAATAAATCTAAAAACAAATAAAGAAGAGACTTCTGAGTGACAAAAACTTTGGAATAAACTTTTTGTGTTAATAAGTAATGTTATGCTTATAATGCGGGTGAAGGCACATGGAAAAAGAGAAAAAGAAAGAAGAGAGATGGATTGGCATTTTCCTCCTAGAGTTTTATGTTTTCTGCCAATAGAATTGGCTCTGTCTTTACACAACTCGGCTTAGTTCAAATTAGCAAAGTAGAAAATTAGAGTCTGCTCCATAATTTAATCATCAGAAATACCCATTGTCAATTCTTTGGTATATAACATTTCACACCTTCTGCATGAAATATGGCTATAAAATATACAGGCTATTCATTATTTACAATAGCCAAAAAGTGGGAACAAGTCAAATGTCCATCCTCTGCCGAATGAATAAATAAATTGTGGTGCAGCCATATAATGAAATATTATTCAGCAATAAAAAGAAATGAGGCAATGGCACATGCCACAGCATGGGTGACCCTTGCAACATTATGATGAATGAAAATAGGCAGTTACAAGACACCACATATTGTTTAATTCCACCCATATGAAATGTCTAGAATAGGCATATCCATAGAGATAGAAAGTAGATCCATGGTAGCTTAGGGCTGGTGGGCAGAACAAGAATGCCAATGTCAATGCCTATGCCTATGGGGCTACCTTTTAGGGGGAATAAAAATGTTCTAAAATGAGATTATGGTGATGGTTGCACAGCCCCAAGACAATACTAAAGAAGTTTACACTTTAGGTGAATTATATGGTATGTGGATTATAGCTCAATAAAGTTGTAAAATAAAAGCAAGAAATATTTATATAGACTGTTCTGCAACTACTTCATCCCCTCTTTAATTTCTCATAGACACTGTTCTACATCAATAAGCTATACAACTATGCCACTATGTGTGACTATACAACGTCCCACTGTATGGATGTACTGACATTTACTTACTTTAGATAGGAACTTATTTCTAATCACGATATTAAACACTTATGTATGTACACATCTTTACATACCTGTATCACTGTTTTCTTTAAAAAAAAAAAAAAAGAATAGAACTGAGGGCAAAGGGTCTGCACTCTATATAAATTGAAACATGTTGCCTGCTTGTCCTATAGAAAGGCCATGCTAGTTAATGTTCATCACAAAGGAAAGCAAGAACAGTTTTTTCTCTATATGCCCATCAGTGCTGAACATCATCAAACTACTTAATCTCTGCCAATGGCAGGTGATATAATTTTTTATGTATATTTCTTTTTTTTTTACAATTTTATTTATTTGAGAGAGAGAGAAACAGAGCACGCATGCATGCACATGTAAGAGTTGGGGGAGAGGCAGAGAAGGAGAAGCAGACTCCCCACTGAGCAGGGAGCCCAGTGTGGGACTCTATCCCAGGACCCTGGGATCATGACCTGAGCCAAAGGCAGACGCTTAACCGACTGAGCCACCCAGGTGCCCCCTGAATAGCATTTTTTAACAGTCGTTTGATTTATGGTAGCTGTCTGTACATCTCTCTTTTGCTCATTCTTTCGTTATCTGTTTTTTAACCTTACTTATTTAATTGAGAGAGAAAGTGAGAAAGACAGAGAACAGGAGCAGGGGGAGGGGCTGAAGGAGAGGGAGAAGCAGACTCCTCACTGAGAAGGGGCCTGATGCTTGGCTTGGAGCCTAGCTTGACCCCAGGATTATGACCCGAGCTGAAGGCAGACGCTGAATTGACTGAGCCACCCAGGTGCCCCAATTCTTTCATCATCTTCATTAATTTTTCTGATGTATGCTACAAATTGTTCTTACCAACTTGTCTTTTAACTTTGCTTATGGCACCTCTCTCCTCACATTCTAATAATTTATATACTTAAATTTATTGCTTTTTTCTTTATGGTATCCGGCCTTAATGCCTAGCCTTTTGCCATCCCAGTGCTGTAAAAACTAATATCCCATATTTTCTTCTAGCATAGTTCTTTTCATGTGTCATTTGAATAATCCATCCATTCCCTACTCATTGGTAGTCCTACCGCACGCTTGAATTCTTTAAGTCTGGCCTGTGAAATGTTTCAAAGATGGCTTACCTAATTCTTGAGCCCAATTTATGATAGTACCAGTGTCTCCTGCATTGCTTTCAGCTAAACATACAACTTCTTGGCCAATCTTCCACCCAATTAGTGGATAAAAGCCTTAAAAACAAAGAAACAATGTAAGTCAAATGTAATAAATACATAATTCATTACAGAGACATCTACAATTTTGATTAACAGTTGGATTATCTTAAAAAATAGCCGAGTGGCTCTGACTTCAGTGATCTCACAAGTTTCTAACCTCATAGCCTCAGTCTCAACTGTAAAATGGTCTGCCTCAGAGAGCTCCTACGAGAATAAACCAAATTAATGCATAAAAAACTTAGTGTGTGCCTGGTACTGAATATGAACAATAAACATTAGCTTTTAGCAGCCATAGGCATATCTATGTTTCCACAGACACACAAACAGAGCCAACTACGCTGTTTTATTTATCTGTGAAGGTTCCTAGGTAGAAACCACCTAATACAATGATGAAATTTTCTAGCTTCCATTTTCCCAGTTAGGGGGAAAGGAAGAGCTTGCGGGGGGGATGGAAGGTAAGAAAAAGATTTTAAAACTACCTCTTCGCAACTATGTTAGGAGACCACAGCCCAGATTAAGAGCCCACAGGCCTCTTAGGGTGTAGTTCCATAATCTAAATTTCTTGGTTTACACATCCTAGGATGTCTTCCATCAGGGAAACCAATTTCTTGACAATAGTCATCAAATAGGTGTGGAATACTAGTTGAGAATTACTACCCCCCCCCAAAAAAAAATCACAAAAAGAAGAACTGCTAATATATTGGAGAAAATTTAGAGGCCTAGAAAAATGTTTTAGACAAATATAATAGATATTACAGGTAAATATTTAGTAAACTGACCAAAATACCATAATCCTGAGTTTCTATAATAACATGTCTCATTTTTTATGCTTTCAAAGAAAACAGGGAAATGGAAATTAACTGTCTCTAAGAATAACAGTGAAAAATATGTTAGAGAATACCTTTAATATAAAATGGGAAAACAATGTCACAAAAGATATTCTATCAATAAAAGGGATAAATTCTATTTACCTCTAACACAATGTTGAAGGTTATTTCCAGTATTAATATCCAAAAATGTCCCAGTTCCCATGGTTAGTTTCACGTCTCCTGTGTGGAAGCAGCACTCTCCAAACATGGCTGATTGCTGATCGGCGACCTGCCAAAAATGTTCAAATATAAGATGGTTGGGCCTCAGCACTGGCCCATTTCATTGTATCCCACGGCCTCCTATATTGTACTCTCATGGGTCAACATCTTGTTTTCTTTTCTCCTTTTCCTTAATTAAAAAGAAAAAAAAAAAAAAGCCCTGGAAAGAACAAAGAGCAACAACAAGCAAGAAGTCTCTTTAGGACTAACATTGCATGATAACTAATGTGCCTCAGGAATTTCTAGTAGGCAACCTACTTTATTATTTATTTTATTTTTTAAAAAAGATTTTATTTATTTATTTGACAGAGAGAGAGAGAGATCACAAGTAGGCAGAGAGGCAGACAGAGAGAGAGGGGAAACAGGCTCCCTGCTGAGCAGAGAGCCCAATGCAGGGCTTGATCCCAGGACCCTGAGATCATGACCTGAGCCACAGGCAGAGGCTTTAACCCACTGAGCCACTCGGGGGCCCCAGCAACCTACTTTATGACTTTTAAATATCACAGGAAAAATCTGAGAAATAAAGGTCAGAATAGAAATTGTCCAGAAAAAAACTAAAATTTTTCAACTTAAAAGTGGTCTCATTCATTAGTCAAAATAACTGACCTCACAAATTTCTGTTTTACTAAGAGTGATAGGTGTATGCTTAATATAAAGAGATATAGGTCAAAACTACACATTTCCAACCATACATTTTTGTTAAAAGAAAAATTATAACATTTTGTTAAAATAATTAAATGTAAATTGTTAAGTGACAATGTTCAACAAAGTAAATTTTAAAGCTCTAATTGGCTTTATTAATTAATGTATCCATTCTGGCAGAGGTAAGCTCCAAAGGGCTAAAGAAAAGGAAAGTTTTTAAAAGTAGAAAAAGAGCAGAGGAAAAAGGAAACTATTAGCAAAGAATCCATTGTTTTAGGCAAGGTTGCGCCCCTAAGGGGGGCAGTAGGGGTCTATCACTAAATTTCCTAATGCTAACAGAGAAATTTCCATGTTTACTGGTTAAGGGTTACACTTCTGGGGAGTTGAAACTACAGGTAGGTTAGCTATTAAGTCTTGGTTTACTAGCTTGGAGCTGTCATCTTAGGCCTGTGGTTTTCTTTTGAACAATTTCCTCCCTTTTGATAAGACTCTCAGTTTAACTGAGAGATGTGATCAAAATTTAAAGCATTAGCATCATTCTCCACCACCACTCCAGAGTTCTCACAGCTGTTATTGATTCTCTGTGTGGTATTCACAGGTCACGATGGTTTTTTGCTTAATTTCTGTGAAATTCACAGGTTACAACTTCAGGTTCACAATTTTTAAGTCAGTTGTCCTCTTCATTCCTTTTCTGATATTCCCGTCTTAGGGAAATCATTTGCTTGGTGCTTGGCAGTTAACATGCATGTAAAGCTTTTGAGAGAATACAATGTACCAGGGAGATTATTACGATAACTATAAACAGGATAATTCCCAGTATTTGGAGTGCACTTCAAAGCCATGGTCCCTAAGACCCAAAACAATTAAAATCAAATAAATCAAAGAAAGACCCCACTGAAGTTACTCTTTTAAGCCAAGCAGCTTGCTCAGTGATCTTACATAATTAAGTTTCAAAATCCCCAGAAGGGTTAATCCAGATACAGCACGTGGTGTTGGCCACAGCAGAGGTACCCCCTTGCTCGGCTAAAAGATAAGCTGTCTTATTATCAAGAACAGCCTTGGCTAAAGAATCTAAGGATGGTTGGTGGGCCTTTTGTGCTTTAGTAGCAGATTCTGCAGTAATTTCAAGAATTGAGGAGAATTTCCTGATCATAGGCTTATTTACATTTATCCCTAACCAGGGAAGTAGGGACCTGCCAAAGAGGAGTGAATTCCTGAATCATGAAAGCCTCCCGGGAGGTCCTTTCTAACTCAACAGTGTAACTTCAACAGTGTAACCCAATGAATCATCTTATTTTGCTTGTCAAAATAAGACAAGCACCCCCCTGTCAAAACAATGGCCTGGGGAGAAACAGATGGTGGCATTAATTTTCTAGGCTAATATGCCAGAATAGAAGAAAGGAGGAGAAAGGGTTGTACATTTAGTTAAAGTTTAGTCTTGATCCATCATCTTGGGCAGAAGCATTCCACTCAATATTAGCTACTCCTCTTCCTCATCAATTTGATTTGGAGATATGTCTCCAGCATCTATGGAGGACCTGGTTGGAGGTGGAGCCTTCACAAGCTGTGAGATGTGTACCCAAGGCTCCATCCCTTCTAGTTTTGCAGCAGTGTCAGTAATCAGGAGCACTTGGTAAGATTCCTCTTCCAATGGGGCTCGAGGGCCATATTCCTCTGATGTTTCCAGAATTCCCAATTCTCCTGGCTCAGTATACAAGGCTCTGATAGAATTCCAAGAAGTTTTGTAAGGTTTTCATTAAGGCTCATATGATTTGCCCAGTGAAGTGGATGCCTTGATCACTGGAGACTGTGGAAGGTATGCCCCAAATGGGAAACATGTTTTCTAATAGTTTCCTTGCTACTGTGAGGCCATCACAGCCTTGCAGCAGGGAAAGGCTTCAACTCATCCACAAAACATACAATGAATAACAAGAACATAAGGGTAACCCATAGTAAGGAGCAGCTGGAATGAAGTCCAGCTGCAGGTGTTCAAAGAGTCCAGAGGTGTAGGCCTCAGGCCCTGGGAAAAAAATCAGTTTTTTCAGGATGACCAGACAAGTCAGAAATTACTGGTAGATTATTTTTACAATATTACAGAGGTCTCCTGATTGATGTCTATTCATAATTTTGGGTCATCTTGAATGCCCTATGGTGAGTGAAGGAATGTAAAAACTCAAAAATAGGGTTAACCAGGGAACTGGGAAGAACTAAGCAGTCATCTGAGTTTTCCCAGAGTCCCAATTATTCATTTAATTGACAGCCAATATTTACCTACCTTTATTTCTCTGATTCAGCAGTAGACTGTTGCCATGTTATTGGACATCATGGCAAAAGTGTGGCAATGAGGGGCCTTTTTTTTTTTTTTAGAAGCAGAATGGGCTTTATGCACATGTGGCAAAATCTTAAACATAAAGAAGGCCTTTTTATTTGATAATGCTTCTGATATAATTTAACATATCACATAAGCTTAAATAGTTTAGTAAATTCTTCTTAAGTCAAAAAGACGTAAGACCGGGCGCCTGGGTGGCTCAGTCGTTAAGCGTCTGCCTTTGGTTCAGGTCATGATCCCAGAGTTCTGGGATCGAGCCCCGCATCGGGCTCTCTGCTCAGCAGGAAGCCTGCTTCTCCCACTACCATTCCCTCTGCTTGTGTTCCCTCTCCCACTGTGTTTCTCTCTGTCAAATAAATAAAATCTTAAAAAAAAAAAAAAAAAGACGTAAGCCAATGAAAAGTCCAAACAAACTTCATCCTCTTAAAACAGAGAGAAAACCAAATTCTAATTTTGCACCAGCTTAGTTTTGATACTAAAACTTATTCGTTCCAATCTTCAGTCAGTCCTGACAATTCCTTGCCAGAGATTGCTTTTTCACAAACTTTCTACAACTGTTTTTTTCCTCAAAAGAATATATCTCCATCCCTCATACCTTTTTTAAAAATCAAAAACATATATTTTACTTCCCTTGCATATGGAGATGTTTCCCTTATTATTTCTAGTAGTGTTAAGCAAATGGAAATTTTCTAGTAGTGTTAAGCAAATGGGAATAGCATTCTTTAGATTGGCAAATTTATAAATACATTTTATAATTTTTAGAAGCATTATGTCTTTAATTTTCCAATGCAGCATTAACATATCCAAAATATATTTTAGTTTTTCTGTAATAAGAAGCCATGAGTAGATATTTCTTTTTTTAAGATTTTTTTATTTTTAAGTAATCACTACACCCAATGTGGGGCTCGAACTTACAACCCTGAGATCAAAGTCCCATGCTCCACTAAGCCAGCCAGGCACCATAAGATAAACAACCTATGTTTAGTAATTGATATTTTAGTATTTCATCTTATTTACAAATGAAATAGATATTTAATGAATTCGAATTCAACTTAATTCATTACTTAACCTAACTTAGAAAAACTTTAGAGTGTTAAGTTACCAAAAAGATTGGGAGACTATTTAATAGATCACCTAAATTTTTTATTTGTAACTATTTACTTGTTTTTAATAAATATACTTGTATTACCCATAAAAACTTTATGGCACATCAAAGTCGGTCATTCTTCCAAGTTAATTTTTTTAAAATTTATTTATTTGAGAGAGAGTAGGGGAGGAGGAGAAGGAGAAGGAGAGAGAGAATCTTGAGCAGACTCTCCACTGAGCACAGAGCCGGATGTGGGGCTTGATCTAATGACCCCAAGATCATGACCTGAGCTGAGATTAAGAGTAGGATGCCCAGGGGCGCCTGGGTGGCTCAGTCTATTAAGCGTCTGCCTTCAGCTCAGGTCATGATCCCCGGGTCCTGGGATCAAGCCCCACATTAGGCTCCCTGTCCCTCTGTCTGCTGTTCTGCCTGCTTGTGCTCTCTATATCTCTGTCAAATAAATTAAAAAAAAAAAAAAAAAAAAAAGAGTAGGATGCCTAACCAACTGAGCCACCCAGAGTGCCCTATGCAGAGCTATTTTTGTTTTTAATTTGTGTTTTATTTATTTGTTTGTTTGTTTGTTTGTTTACTTATTTATTTATTTGTTGTTGTTGTTTTTAATTTGTAACAGAGATAATATTACCTTATTTGACTTTAAGTGAACTAAGCCAGAATAAAAGTTTTAATTTTAATGCTGATAACTCTAAAGACATGCCTACTTTAATATTCTTTAAAGATCTGTTTATTTTAGAGAGACAGAGAGAGAGAGAGCACACGCGCGTGCGTGCCCAAGCAGGAGGGGGAGAGGAAGAGAGAATTTCAAGTAGACTCCAAGTGGAGCACAGAGCCCAAAGTGGGCTCAAACCCGCAACTCTGAGATCACAACCTGAGCCAAAACCAAGAGTTGGTTGCTTAACCAACTACACCACTGAGGCACCCTAAGATATGACTACTTTAATTAAACCAACAACCTTAAAGTAGCTTTCATATCAAATATTTACCCAGATTCCATGAACTTGAGAAAATATTTGGATTGGTTTCTTTGAGAGTTTTAGAATGTCTAATCCTTACCAGTGTCTGCCTTCAAACCAAGTAAATAGAGCTCTTTTACAAATTCATTTTAGCAATACCATCCAGAGGTAGAAAAATATCTCACATTTACTATAGAGATAGACAGATGCACACAAAGACCCTATGTTACTAATACTTGTGGAGAAGATTTTCAATGTTTGTATTTGTCCCTAGGATTAATCTTAAGGAGATAGTGCTAGAGTTTAGGGAAAGAGCTCTTGCAGAAATTTGTATTTTTAAAAAGGCTTTTTTTCTGGGCGCCTGAGTGGCTCAGTGGGTTAAAGCCTCTGCCTTCGGCTCAGGTCATGATCTCAGAATACTGGGATTGAGCCCCACCTCAGGCTCTCTGCTCAGCAAGGAGCCTCCTTCCCCCTGCCTCTCTGCCTACTTGTGATCTTTCTCCCTCTGTCAAATAAATAAATAAAATCTTAAAAAAAAAAAAAAAGGCTTCTTTCTCTTTTTTCTCTCAGTGTCTAGTGATTGTGGGCTGTGTTTACATTTCTAAGACATGATAAGATCTATAACTTTAAGGGACAGGGTAAGAATGCAAGTTCCTCCAAGAAGGACTCTGGTTTCCTAGAGCCAAAAATTTACAATCTGTTTGAGATAAACAGGGGAAGTTTTGGGGTTGGTAAAGAAATAGGTAAACTTTGAATTCCCTCTAGAGCTACATTTCTAGTTTTATAATAAAGACTGCAACATAAGGGCAATTGCTTTTACTTTCTCCAGGAACTGGGTTGTAACTTAAATGACATTATAGGTTGATCTACCTATTCAACTTTATTATTCTGTTTGCTTCTTTTTCCCCTGGAGACATGGTTCTAATTTTAAGTATTTCTGGTGGTACAGAGTAACACCCCATGGGTCTGAGAAAGGTCCCCAGATAGGGTGCAAAGGATACTACCTTCCCAAGATCTAGAGTCACTCCAAATGATAGCCAAAGAACTAAAATCTGCCTGTCCCCTGTGGGCAGAAAACCAAGCCCAGTTATGCAAAACTAGATAAGGAGCAGGCAACAGTATCTCTGGGAGAGAAAGGATCAATAGTCAATGGGTCTGGATTTGGAAAGGAAGGGACAATGTGAAATTTTATTTTCCTCTCTAGGCTGAGCACTGCAGATAGAGATTTGGAAGGAACTGATTCTGGTAAGAATTTTCACCCTTTGCTGGCTTCTGCCAGGTTTTCCAGGATCCCCTCTGTAGGTTCTGGTATCTACCAGACTTTCTCCTTGGCTGTTTAAGGGAATAACATAGCAGTTTTACTAGAAGATCCCTCTGTTTTAATAACTCTGGGAGGGGCCCATATTGGGGGTCCTCTTATGAAGGTAAATACAGGGGTATATGTAAGGCCAATGTGGTCAAGTTTTGTTTATGGTTGTATAGTCCTTTCAGAGTGGAAAAAAATTCAGACAGAGGATTAGTAGAAGGAGTACTCCAAGCAGGATAGAGGGGAGGAGCAGGAATTACGCCAGTCTTACAGTCTTTAGTTTTGTGTACCTCTTCTTTCCTTTTTCACTAGCTTTTCGCAATGAGTCTTTTAATGAAACAATGTGGGAATTTTGAAACCTTTTGGAGGCTTCTGTTTGCCAATTAAAACAGGTATCCCATTCTGTTTAATTTGGGAATCCTTGCTTTCAAGTGCACTTCTTAAATGATTTTATCAAATTGGAACAGTCCCCATAATGATCATTGTATTTCTAGGTGGTAATTACCTGGAAGGCTGGAGCAGTTTGGTAGGATTCTTGGCACAAATGGAGTTCCCACATTTCTGTGCAGCTGTATCTAGCTACAAATGGGGTATAACTCATATTTCTACCTGGACTTATTCGGGGACCCTCAACCTGACAATTACTGAGCCAAGTTCCCCAGGACATGAAACAAGCTTAGTAAGATTTTGCCATTTTTGAGAGATATCTACAACTTCTAGAACTATAGTTCTTAGACCTAAAATAAGCAGGTGTGCTGGAAGGTGGCATGTTTGACTCTAGAACTTAAGGATTCTGTTAGCCAAGGTTTGAGTTCTCAGAGCCAAACCAATACCTAAAAGGGATGGGCCACTGGACCGGGGATCTTGCATGTTTTACAGAGTACCTCATTGTATAGAGGTTTTCTTGAGGTTGGTGGGAGAACTTGTATCAATCTAACCCATTCTGTGCTGAATTTACTCTATTTTCTTGAGGTGGCAAGTGCTCTAATAGCCTTCAAATGCTCACCCTGTGCCCACCAATTTTTCCAGTTTTTTGGTCTCTGAGATCCCTGTTAGCAATAGCCTTTATCTACACAAAACAAGACAAGTATGTGCACCTTAATGTATAAGCAACCACCATGAGGTGTTACTGTGTCCTGGCCAAGAGAAGGCCCTGGGCTCACCACAGACAATTTTTGTGGAACCTTGCTGGGGTTTTCCAGCAATTCTAAGGGAATTGTGGTCTGAAAGGGATTTGGCTTTGAGCAGACACTTTTCCCAGCTCAGTTGGACTCCAGGCAAAACTGCCAGTTCTGGGCATAACCATCTGGCAGCTCAGGCTGTAAAGGAAAGCCAATTAGATTGGGGGAGCTTGAATAAACTAAGAGTGGAGCTCAGAACCAAGAGGGAACTTGCCCATAGCCCTCAGAAACAGTGAGAAGGGCTCATGGGGTACCATGCTTGTGTTTCTCATTGTCCCCAGATGCTGCTGGAAGTTCACTTCGGATCTCATTGCTGCCTGCCACCAAATCTGTTAACAAAAATTCAACCAACTTTTTTTTTTTTTTAAGATTTTATTTTATTTATTTTAGAGAGAACGACAGAGAGAGAGAGAGAGAGAGAGAGAGCACAAGCAGGTGGGGAGAGGCAGAGAGAGAAGCAGAGGCCCCACTGAGCAGGGAGCCCGACCAGGGACTCGATCTGAGGACCCTGGGATCATGACCTGAGCCAAAAGCAGACACTTAAGTGACTGAGCCACCTAGGTGCCCCTAACCAAGTAAATTTTAAAGATCTAATTGGCTTTATTAACCAATTCATGAATTAGGCAGCATCCCATCTAGCAAGTACAGGGAACACCAAAGAGCTACAAAAAAGAAAAGTTTTTTGTTTTGTTTTTTTAAAGATTTCATTTTATTTATTTGACAGAGAGATCACAAGTAGGCAGAGAGGCAGGCAGAGAGAGAGGGGGAAGCAGGCTCCCTGCTGAGCAGAGAGCCCGATGCGAGGCTCGATCCCAGGACCCCGAGATCATGACCTGAGCCTAAGGCAAAGGCTTTAAACCCACTGAGCCAACCAGGTGCCCGGAAAAAAGGAAATTATTAGAAAAAAAAAATCCATTGTTTTAGGTAAGGTTGCCCTATGGGGAAAGGAAGGGGCCTATCAGAAAATTTCCTAGTGCTCATGGAAAACTCCAACATTGACAGGTTAAGGGTTATATTTCTGGGGGGTTGAAACTGCAGTTAGGGTAGGTATTAAGTCTTGGTTTAGGCTGTCATTTTAGGCCTATTGTTTTTCCTTCCCTCCTTCCTCCCTCCCTCCCTCCCTCCTTTCTTTCTTACTTTTTTAAGATTTCATTTTTAAGTAATCTCTACACCCAACATGGGGCTAGAATTTACAATCCCCAAAATCAAGAGTTGCATGCTCCACCAACTAAGCCAGCCAGGTGCCCCTCTTTTTAACAACGTACAGTAATATTTTAAGAACCAAAACTCATCTAAAGAACACTTTGTCACTGAACTTCAACTGTTCCAGCCATGCCTTTATCTAAACCTGAGCCCACCATTAAGTTGAATAAGACTGACCCTCTCTAAATGACCAGGAATTTATAACCTGGAGATAAATTCCCCTTCTCTCACCCAATTCCTCCACCCACTGTGGCAATCATCCACCTAGGGAGAGATGGTCTATATTTCCTGCATAAGCTATTACAGGAAACCAAAGTTAAGGTGGGAGTTTCCATAGAGCCCCTCAACCAACCAGGGGGCACATCCCTGAAATTCTCTAAATTCCAGATCTTTCATCCAGACAGAAAAAGCACAATCAAGAAAGAACCTCAAAAACCTGAAATAACTAATTTTTCACCTTCACAGTTTCTGTACTAGTCTATGGTGACTAAGGATTTTATAAAATATAAATACAACATTTTATTTTATAAGTTGTCTTGGCGCTGTTTGGTTATACTGTATCAAATACAAACTAAGCAATGGCCCTATCCTTGTTTTTTGTCCCAGAGTTATAAAATATAAACCAAACATCACTCAGAATACATTAAAAAATAAGTAACAGTTTTCTGAGAAACAATATACATAGAAGTCAGTAAAGATTAGAAAGTGCTTTCATGTCAGAACACTGGCCCAGTGGTCCCCCTTCCAGAATACAGAAAATACTCCTGATTATATCCAGGGCACATTAGCTTAAAAAGAAAAAAGTACTTTAATTTTATTCTGTAAGGAGCTCTAATGTCTCTTAAATCTAATCCAACTATTCATATATATATATTATTTAGTTTATACTATGCATGGAGAAACTCTCAAGTTTTCTACTTACCAAGGCTAGTATTGGTATGGGCACACCAAATATCTCTTCATCCACTGATCCAAAATTGTGGCTTCAAACAAAGTTGATGAAAAAGTCAGTCATAGCTCTAGAAATATTAATTCTAAAATTCAGCAAATTGATTTTCACATAGACCAAAAAGTTATATAATGAACATACAAGTATCTCAAACAAATAACAACAAAATGTTTTCCCCATTAAGGCAAAATGAATTTAGGGACAATTTTGCTAGTTTCTATATCTGATGTTCATTATTACCTCGTATCCTTCACAGGAGGCAGGATAGACAGTGGTATTGAAACCAGGGAAGTAAGGAGCCCGCTCCAATGCATCTGAGCATAAAAATACGTCATCAGAATCTAAGCTAAATTATACAAAAATTGTGATTCAAAAGAAAAAAAACTTTACCTTAAAAGGGTCAAATAATCCAGTTGCACTGGCATTTGAAAAATCCGTGGCAAATTCAGAACCTAAATTTACATTGAAAATAACATATTATCAAGTAGTATCAATCAACAACTATCCCTAGTTTATAATCTAGACCTTGTCTGGTCTCAAATTCATTCCAAAATGTATATTTCCAGTCCAAGTCTCCAAAGGAATTTTCCACTTAATCCTTTTGAACTTTTATATTTTACAAAAGCACTTTCATATACAACATTGTCACATCATGATCCCAATTTATTTTGTTATTTCTTTTAAAGATTTATTTATTTGAAAGAAAGAGAGAGAGTGAGAGCACTCGAGTTGGGGTGGGAACAGAGGGAGAGAATCTCAAACAGACTCCCCACGGAGCATAAAGACTGATCCCAGGGCTCAATCTCATGACCCTGAGATCATGACTGGAGCCAAAACCAAGAACCAGAGCTTAACCGAATGCCATCCAGGCACTCTGATCCCCAGTTTAAAGATAAGGAAAGGTTCAAAGATGCAATATGACTGCCCAAAGTTACCCAGCTGCAAAGTGGCAAATTTGTTACTGAACTTGAGTCTTTACCATTTTGAAATTAAAACTGTTCCTCTGCCTTCTGTTTGAGGTCTCATCACAATTTAAAAATCACCCTCCTCTTACAAATCTAAAATTTATCTACCTTTGCCAAAACATGTAGTTACTCAGGTACCAAGGAGCAGTATGTCTGGGATAAGGGAAGGGAAAAAAGTAACTTCCATTTTTTTTTAGGTGAATCATTTCTATCAGTCAAATTTCAGTTATTTGAAACAGATCTTTACCTTTTGTGAGCTTATGTAACAACCAGGTATCAATAGTCCCAAAGCAGCAATTATCTTCTTCAACTGCATTTTGCACCTAGAAAACACAACATCACAAAACTGACTCAAAAAGGCTAAATTATGAAGTGCACAATTAAGTGCCAATCAGTAAATACAACATAAGCCCATTTTTATAAGAATGAATATATATATATATATATATATATATATTTTATTATTTATTTATTTGACACAGAGAGATCACAAGTAGGCAGAGAGGCAGGCAGAGAGGGAGAAGCAGGCTCCTCACTGAGCAGAGAGCCCGATGCGGGGCTCGATCCCAAGAACCTGAGATCATGACCTGAGCTGAAGGCAGAGACTTCAACCCACTGAGCCACCCAGGCGCCCCAAGAATGAATATATATGTATAATATATATATTATATATATATAAAGAACAAATATTAAAAAATATATAAAAATATATATTATATATATATAAAGAAATTATTTTTAAATATACCCCAAACATTTCTAATCAATTACTATAAGGTAAAAAAGGGTTTAATTTTACAAGAAACATGTGTTACTTTTATAATGAAAAAACAAAGTAAATATACATATTTTTAGTTTAGACATATGAGTATGTCTACATAAACAAAGTCTAAAATGGGATGGTATACTATGGTCACAGTTCAAATCCAACCCACTGCCCACTTCTATATAGCAAGTTAAAAATGGTATTTAAATATTCCTGATTATAATGCTATAATTGTTTTTTAAAAAATAATACTTTGTGACATGTGAAAAGTATATGCAATTCAAATTTCAGGGTCCATAGATAAAATTTTACTGGAACATAGCCACACTCACCGCTTTCTGTGTTATTTATGGCTGTTTTCACACTACAATGGCAGAGTAGCTGTGACAGAAACCTTATCCCTCCAAGTCTAAATTATGACTCTGGCATGTTATAGAAAAAATTTGCTAATCCCTAGCATAAAGCATGCCAAAGGAAACAAAAGTATCACAACTTCTTTAAATTAGCCAACAGAGACAATGATTGTTGAGACATCATTATTATTATTTTCAATAGGGTGCAACGTGGGGTGCAAACTCACAACCCGAGTTTAAGAGTCACATGCTCAACCGACTGAGCCACCCAGGTGCCCTGAGGTATTACCAACATAGTGGAAACAATGCCCTACATCATACTTCACCTCTTCTCCAACTCTTTTTTTTTTTTTTTCCTTCTCCACCTCTTATTTGTCCTTCAAGACTAGCAGTTTCTGGCTTTGTCCAAGCCAGCTCTCTATGGAAATCTTCTAACCCTTATCTTACATGGTTACTTCCCTGTTAGACCGTAAGCTTCTTAAGAGCAGGAACTAAATTTGTAGGTCCAACACCTAGGAGGGTTCCTAGCATTAAGGATATGCTTAAAACATATCTTCTAAGTTAATTAGATAAAAAGAATAGCAAATGAATACTTTTAAGGATGAATTCTATTTCAACAGTAGGAAGGATCAATAAAATGAAAACACAAGACATAAGCTCCAAAAAAGTCATTTGTAGATTATTTATAATAAATATTTTAAGATTCCATTCAGGTTTTATACCACTTAAATATCGAGTGCTTAAAGTATTATCACTTTATTTCAAATTCTTTTTCAATTTAGAAACTGTGATTCTAAAATTTGTTCCAGATTAGAGAAAGATTAATCTGTATTTCAGTAAGCAGCAACAATGCCTGACAAGTAGTAAGTTCATCTGTTCATTCAAAAAACATTTCAGGTGCGCCTGGTGGCTCAGTGGGTTAAAGCCTCTGCCTTCAGCTCAGGTCATGATCTCAGGGTCCTGGGATCGGGGCCCCTCATCGGGCTCTCTGCTCAGCAGGGAGTCTGCTTCCTCCTCTCTCTCGCTTTTTTCTCTCTCTCTCTCTCTCTCTCTTTCTCTCTTTCTCTGCCTGCCTCTACCTACTTGTGATTTCTCTCTCTGTCAAATAAATAAATAAAATCTTAAAAAATTTTTTTCAGAGCTAGGTCCTCTGATAGGTGGTAGGTCCATACCAGGCTACAAAAACATAGAGTCCATATTAGGGCTTCCCAAGGTAGGAGGATCAAGGTCAATCCTCCTTGCTTTGGGTTAAGACTCCAAATGGCTCTACCCTGTAAGTAAGGGTAAACTAGAAAGGCTCTCACAGGAGATGAAACTCAGTTTTGAATCACCTCAATCATTAAATTGGATTGGGGTAATCCTGGTGCCTAGAAGAATGGAAGAAACAGGGCACCTGAGTGGCTCAGTTCATTAAGCAACTGCCTTCTCCCTCCGATCCTTCTTCCTCTCACACTCTCTCATAAATAAATAAAATCTTAAAAAAAAAAAAATGTAAGAAACAAACATAAATCCTATCCAGAGCAAGACAGTGCTATGTTAAGGCTATCATAATTTCTACATACATTTTTGCAAATACAATGTCTATATACATACACGTGCATACAAATAAGTAACCGAGCTCACTGAACTTATCGAGTTGTACATATTAAATATGTTCAGCTTTTTGTATGTTAATCATACATCCATAAAGTAGTTTAAATCTAAAAGAAATTAAATAATCAGGCATCCGAGGAAACAGGAGAACATGGAAAAAAGGAAGAGAGACAGAGTCCATGAAGCTACAGATCCTAGAACTAATAGTCATGGACTATATCCTAGAAGTCCTTGTCATTACTTAAAAAGAAATGGAAAGAAAAGTCATATTTCTACATCATATTGTTAGGGAATTACAAATCAAATCAATGAGATACTACTTCACACCTATTAGAATGGCTAAAATCCAAAACCCTGATATCAAATATTAGCAAGGATGTGGAGGAACAGGAATTCTCATTCATTGTTGGTAGGAATGTAAAATGGTATAGTCACTTTGGAAGATAGTTTGCCATTTTCTTACAAAGCTAACCATATCCTTATCATCTGATCCGGCAACTCCACACCTAGGTATTTACCCAAAGGGGTTGAAATTTATGTTAATACCAAAAACCTGCACACAAATGTTCATAGCAACTTCATTAGTGCCAAAAATTAGAAGCAACAATATGTCCTCCAAACAAGTGATTAGATAAACAAATTCAAACACATCCAGACAATGAAATACTAATCAGTGATAAAAAGAAATAATTACCAAGTCATAAAAAGATATGGAAACTCCATTGTTTTGATTTTTTTTTTAATTTTTTCTATTCTCTATTTCATTAATTTTCACACTAATCTTTACATTTCTTCCCTTCTGCTACTGTGGGTTCAGTTTGCTACCTTTTGCTAGTGTCTTAAGTTAGAATGTTAGATGCTTTGTTAATATAATCTCTGAATGTAATATAGTCTGGCTATAAATTTCTATCTAAATACTGATCTTGCTGCAACATATGATTTGGTATATTGTATTCTCTTTTCCATTCATCACAAAGTATTTCCTAATTTCTCTTAGGATTTCTTCTTTTACCCACTAGTTATTTAAAAGTATAGTTTGATTTCCATATATTTTTGAACTTCCCAAATTTCTTTCTGCTAATTCATTCTTTTTATTTTTAAGGATTTTATTTTTAAGTAATCTCTACACCCAATGTGGGGCTTGAACTTACAACCCTGAAATCAACAGTCACATGCTCTACTTACTGAGTCAACCAGGCGCCCCATCCATCTGCTAATTATTTTTAATTTAATTCCTTTTTTATCAAAGAAATATTTTTTATTACTTCAGTCCTTTTAAATTTATTGAAGCTTATATTATGGCATAGCATGTGAAGTATCCTGGAGAAGGTGCACTTAAGAATGTATATTCTGGGGGCACCAGGCTCAGTCGGTTAAGCATCTGCCTGCCTTTGGTCCAGGTCAGGGCCCTGGTATCGAGCCCCTCATCACATTGGGGAGTGTCCCTGCTCAGCAGGGAGTCTGCTTCTCCCTCTCCCCCCCTTGCTTTCTCTCTCAAATAAATAAAATCTTAAAAAAAATAAAGTGTTTCTCCTGTAGACAGCGTAAGTTGACTCTTGTTTTTTTATTATCCAATCTAAAATCACAATGAGGGGTGCGCTTGGGTGGCTCAGTTGGTTAAGCGACTGCCTTAACTCAGGTCATGATCCTGGAGTCCCAGGATCAAGAGTCCTGCATCGGACTCCTCGCTCAGCAGGGAGTCTGCTTCTCCCTCCGACCCTCCCCTCTCATGCTCTCTATTCTCTCTCTAAAATAAATAAAAAATCTTTAAAAAAATAAGATAAATAAAATAAGATCACAATGAGAGATCACTAATTACCAAAATAGCTAAAATTAAAAAAAAAAACCTTGATAATACCAATTATGATGGTATATGAAATATGAAGTCCTCTCATTGACTGATGGTCTGTAAGTAAATTGTAAAAAACTGTGGGAAATTTTTTTGACATTATCCACTAAAAGTGAAATACACACACACACACACACACACTCACACACACACATTCATGCCCTAAAAACTCCATTCCCATATATAGATATAGCAGAAATGCCTTTAAATATATACTCCAAAAGACAGCATTATTCATAATAGCCCCAAACTAGAAATAACTCAAATGCACATGAACAGAATGGATAAATGGATAGTGATAAAATCATATATTGAATACAAATTAGTGATGAAAATATAAGAAAATCTACACAGTAAAACTATAGTGTTGAGGAAAAAAACACATAAGTAAAAAAGTAAAAGTGGAAAGAAAATTTCTTGATCCAAGTGGTGTTATACAGATGTTTGCTCCACAATCACTGAGTCGTAAATTTTTGTTTTGTTTGTTTTTCTGTATGTGTCATGACTTACAATGAAAAGGTTTAAAAAACAGAGTAAAGATTCCTGTATCATCCTAATATGTAGTGGACACTTAATTTTCCCTCAGTCAAATTACTATCTTTATTCCTTTACTTTTTCTTCCTTGTAGTTCACACACATGCACACACACACATATACAAAATCTTTTCTTACCTCAACCAAGTTCTGTAAAATCCAGGCCAATCGCAAAGAAACGTGCTGGTTTGTGAAATTGAACAAACTGACTGCTAAAAGTCGTTTATTTCTAGTGAAAAAGTGCAGCAAACCGCAGAAATTCTGTAACAGCTATTTAAAAAAAAAAGATATTTTAAGAAAATGCATTTAATGATGTTTGATGTTTCTATATTAAATCTACATACAAAAACAAACTCAATAATAAACAAATCATTCAACTACTTAGAGGGTTTTTAGCACTTAAGAAGTAAAGCAATATTACCCTAAGTGGATAATTTGTATTCTAACACATGAACTATAACACAACTACTAAGACCTTCTTTAGCAAACACAAGAAGCTCAAGATAAAGTCTTTTAAAATAAAAGAGAGAGTCAAGGGAAAAGGCTATATTCTAGTTAGAAATATATTTTTAATGAAGTTAATATTAAACCATAAAGGAAACTCCCCTACACATTAAGTGCCTAAAATTTGGGATGTATGGGGGTGCCTGGGGGGCTCAGTGGGTTAAGGCCTCTGCCTTCGGCTCAGGTCATGATCTCAGGGTCCTGGGATCGAGCCCCGCATCGGGCTCTCTGCTCAGCAGGGAGCCTGCTTCCCTCTCTCTCTCTGCCTGCTTCTCTGTCCACTTGTGATCTCTCTCTCTCTGTCAAATAAATAAATAAAATCTTTAAAAAAAAATTGGGGATGTATGATTTTATTTAATACTATCTGTACTTACCTAAATCGAAGCTGAAATATATATAGCTTAAAATTTACTTCTTAGTAAGCAAAATCTTAAAAAGAAAAAGCCTTTCATAGAAAGCCAGCTTTGAGTTTTAAGGTTTGTCAGACATCGTAAAAAATAAATAAATAAAAGAACAAAAACTTCATCCTGCCACCTTCTACAAGAATGCAGACGGGAGGGTATGTGCTATGGTAATTGCTGTGAAATGTGTAAGCCTGATGATTCACAGACATGTACCCTGGGGCAAATGATACATTATACGTTAATAAAAAAAATGCAGATGGACAATTCAACTTCTGAAACTGGTGTTTTACAAAATATTCACTTATAATTTACCCACTTCTTGCATATTCTTCCTCTGTTATTGCCCATCCTTCTCTTCAACAATATATTTAAAGGGGCACCTGGATGGCTTAGTCAGTTAAGTGTCTGACTCTTGATTTCAGCTTACGTCATGATCTCAGGGTCATGAGATTGAGCCCCACATGGGGCTCCACTCTGGGTATGGAGCCTGCTTAAGATTGTCTCTCTCCCTCTCCCACTCCCTCTGTTTCTCCCTCCCCACTCACAGGCACATGCTCTCTCTCTCTGTCTAAAAAAATTAAAAAACATATGTATATATTTAAAGATTTTGGTTTATTTACTAAAATAATAAATGCAACAATCAAGAAAATGTATAAACTCAATTCTCTCTACATTTCAGTCTCGTCCCCTTTTTTTGGAACAATGAGTCTCAGTTTTGTTTTCTTTTTCCCCTTTCCATTTTGGTGAGAGCATTTAAGTTCTCTTAGCCCATTTCAGTTATATAATACAGTGTTATCAACTATGATCATCATGTTATACATTAGATCCTCAGACTTTATTCATCTTATAACTGAAAGTTTGTACCCTTTTAACTTCCTTTTCACCTTATTCAGTGTTCAAACCTTTTGTGTTTCTTTATATTTTGTACTGCTTATTAAAAGATAAGAGTTTCTGAAAGTATTTAAAAGGACCACCCATAATACTTTCTCTGATGTGTTATATTAAGGAATGCTTCAAACTGAAAACAGTTCTTACTCCTTAAGAAAACTATACTTTCCTCGATTAAAAAAATTACATTTAATATCCTTCAGGGATCTTCTATTAAAATATAGATACCTGAGGGAGGCACACAAAAAGTATGGAGAGTTCTTACACCTGCACTTTTATTTATTTTTTTAAAGATTTTTATTTATTTGACAGAGAGAAACACAGTGAGAGAGGGAACACAAGCAGAGGGAATGGTAGCAGGAGAAGCAGGCTTCCCGCAGAGCAAGGAGCCCGATGCGGGGCTTGATCCCAGGACTCTGGGATCATGACCTGAGCTGAAGGCAGATATTTAACGACTGAGCCACCCAGGTGCCCCTACACCTGCACTTTTAATCAACATACGAACAATTAACATTTTGTTCTTACATTTAACAAATATTTATTGAGTCCTTCTATGTACCAAGGACTGTGCTAGGCCTTGAGAAAGCAGAATGAACAATATAGGCAAGATCCCTGCCTTCTTGAAATTTACATTCTAGTGGGAAGAGACAGACAAGTAATCAAATCAGTAAGTGAGATAATCTAAGAAGACACGGAATGTAAAATAAACCAATATTGAATGTACCACCAAGAAAAAAAATCCTGCTATTTAAATTGCAATATAATGTTAAGATATAATTGATGGTCAAAATGATTTTGAAAAATTAACGGATGTAAGAAAATACGTCTTGCTTAAAAAAAATACATCTTGCTTGGGGTGCCTGGCTGGCTTAGTCAGTGGAGCACACAATTCTTGATCTTGGAATTTTGCGTTAAAGCCCTACACTGGGTGTAGAGATACTTAAATTCTTTAAAAAAAAAAAATCCTAGGGCACCTGGGTGGCTCAGCTCAGTGGGTTAAAGCCTCTGCCTTCGGCTCAGGTTATGATCTCGGGGTCCTGGGATCGAGCCCCGCATCGGGCTCTCTGCTCGGCAGGGAGCCTGTTTCCCCCTCTCTCTAACTGCCGCTCTGCCTACTTGTGATCTCTCTCTCTCTGTCAAATAAATAAATAAAATCTTTAAAAAAAAAATCCTGAAAAAAAACACCAACCAACCAACCAAACAAAAACACCTTGCTTAAAAATCACTCTTTTTAAATTGGAAAAAAAATGTATGTCTTACAACTCATATATTTCTGGTGAGAATGTAGATGATGCAGCTACTCTGGAAACAAGTCTGACAGTTTCTTGTGAAACAAAACATGCAATTACTATTTGACCCAGCAATTAATTATACCCTTGGGGTATTATCCTAGAGAAATGAAAACTTATGTTCACATAAAATTCTGTATACAGATGTTCAAAACAGCTCTATTTGTAATAGCCAAAAACTGGAATTTGCACAGATGTCCTTAAACATGTGGTGCATCTGTACCACCGAATACAATTCAACAATAAAAAGAAGCAAGTTGATACACGTATAACTTGGATTCCCCAGGGAATTACACTAAGTGAAGAAAGCAAATCTTTCTTTTATACTACATCACTCTACGTATATATTTTTGAAGTGAGAAAAAATTTTTAATGGAGGACAGATTAGTGGTTGCAAGGAGTGAGGAACGGGAGAGAGAGGATGTGGTTACAAAAGAGCAACACGAAGGACCCTTGTAATGCTCAGCAATTTGATTCTGGTGGTGGATACATGAACACAGGGAAAAAACTACAGAAATTCAAACACACATACACACATACACGAGTACAAGTAAAACGGAGGAAATCTGAATAAGATCTATAGATTGTATTAATGTCAATAATACTATAGTATTACAGACACTATAATTATAATTATAGTATAGACACTATAATATAGTTTTGTAAAATGTTACCATTGAGAGAAACTGCAAAACCTATAAGGGATCCCCGTATTATTTCTTACAATTGCATGTGAATCTATACTTATCTCAATTAAAATTTCAATTGAAAAAAATGTATGTATCAAAATCTTTGAAATGTGGTAAGTGCTGTGAAAGAAAGAAAGTATGATAGAGACTGGATTGGGGGGTCGGACATGCTACTTTATAAATGGGATGACAGAAAAGGGCTCATACAGAGGAGATGGCATATGAGGTGGTCCCAGAAAGAAGAGAAAAATCCAGTCAAAATGGCGGAGAGAGCCCCTTGAGGGCACGAAGGCCTTAAGGTAAGAGGCAGCTTCGGTGCTCTAAGAACAAAAGCAGGCTGGCAAAGTGAGCTGAATCCTTAGCAGCTTCAGGAAGAGAGGGTCTGGGAAGTGGTCAGAGCTGTAGCTGTAGAGCTGGCCAATCCACGGTAAGGAGTTGGGATCTTACACTGAAAGCAAAGAGAAGCCTTAGCAACCATTAAGCAACAATCAGAACAACAGTGAGAGGAAGCATGGATGCTGCTGGAAGAACTGGAGGAAAACAATGGTGCCAGGAGACTGCCAACACAGGTCAATTACTTCACCATTTTGTTTGGAGCTAGCATTGACTAAACAAATGACTTTGGTGCCTTCTCTGGCACATACACCCTCCACATTTTCATGAGCCTCAATCAATAAAGCATGAGCATCCGGGATAGGGGTGCCTGGCTGGCTCAGTTGGTAGAGCAGGCAACTCTTGATCTTGGGGTTGTAAGTCTGAGCCCCAAGTTGAGATAACTTAAAAAAATAAAATCCTTAAGGAAAAAAAAAGCATCTGGTATAGGGTGAGTGCATGGTAGGCTTCTCTCAGTGGCAGGCCAGGCCCTGGAATCGTGTGTGCTAAACTCCAAGAGTCTATGTACATTTTTCTCCTAAGAAAAGCCAAAGCTTATGGGGCACCTGCATGGCTCAGCCAGTTAAGAAAAGCCAAAGCTTACATCATGTGCATGCTCAATATCAAGTAGATGAAGAGTTTAAAGGCTGAGTTTTGTGCTTGAAGTCTGTTTTACATGTGAGATTTGGGGTTTGTACTACAGACATTAATGTTTCCAAAGTCAAAACTTATTTTTAAAGGAATAAATACCTCACTGACTAGCCTAAGAAATGTCTGATGAACTGACCTATTAAAAATTAAAATTGGGGTGCCTGGGTGGCTCAGTGGGTTAAAGCCTCTGCCTTCAGCTCAGGTCATGATCTCAGGGTCCTGGGATCCAGCCCCACATCGGGCTCTCTGCTCGGCGGGGAGCCTGCCTCCCTCCCCCCCCCACCTGCCTCTCTGCCTACTTGTGATATCTCTTTCTGTCAAATAAATAAATAAAATCTTTAAAATAAAATTAAAATTATCCATTAAGATACAGAATTCTACATTGTAAATAGTATAATTTTAAATTATACCATTCAAAGTTTATGAAATTTCCTTATAATTATTTTCAACTCCTTCATTAGTCTGTCCTGTAAAGAGAACCTCTTTGTTCTCAGCCTTTCAAGTTATTAAAGCAAGGTGCATTTTCATATATTAAACTAACAAAGCGAAAAACCAATTGCGGGTAAGATTATGGCGAAAGTGTCTCTTGCACTTGTGCACTGTCGTATTCCATAATATCTTCATGTTTGTTTTCATATAAAATTAATGTCTCCAAATAGTTGTTGAGTAAAACCAATGCTCTAGATACTCCCTGAAGCACCACCCAGCACAGGCACTCTAACTGAGGCGGCATTTAGCTGGGTGGCATTAGAACACGTAATACTGCAACACACAATAAGCAATCCACCACGTTTGGAAATTGTCTTACTCTCTGACTCAATAATCCCACACTTACATTGTCACTGCCACTGAGGTCACCGTCACGGTCATCACCATTGTCATTTGTGATGACTAAGTGGTAGGCATCAGGTGAAGAGCTCGTGGCAGTCAGCCAGTTATCCATGTCAATATCCGTTCTCCATTTTTATAATAAAAGAGGATGAAATTTGGACACTTCCCTATTTTTTTCTGGACATAGTCTGCATTTTGTCTATTTCTCCAAGAATGGTAACATGAATTCTCACTTACATGAGAACATCTGGGCCATCCTAAACCTCCTCAGGGTTTCTTGAAGTGTAGTGAAGTACTTTAGTCTACACATATGCTTTTGGGTGACTAAGTTTCACTGATTTGAGGAGTGTGCGTATGTGTATTCTCTTCTCAATGTCCTAAAGCAGTACAAGTAGATTATACACTTAAGCCTATAGTTAAGGGACATTTACAGGGAAAATAGTAACATCCAAATCACAGAAGATAAGAAAAAGATTACCTTCAGTCTGAGCGAATTATTCCAAGATTTTACAAGTTCAACAGCTCTTAGGTCTTGCCAACTAATAAAGTTGTGAAAATGATTTCCCGTTTGCCTATGAATGATAAAAACAGTATTTGGAGACTCAATATAAATCAGAGGCTATATTAAATAAAAGATCTGCCATAAGAGAAAACAAAATTAGAGGCCACACTGAAATCTCAAAGTATGATTTAATTAAACTGGGCATGCTGAATGATCTTTTTATTTTATAAATTGAACACATTTTGTAACAATTATAATATGATACATAGTATGAAATTCTAGACCAAATTCTAATGTAAAAGATGTTCTTTTTGAAGCAGTTCAATGTGCATACTTCTAAAACAAAATAAATTTAAGGAAAAGGCCTTTAAATACTTGCTTATACACCTTAAAAAGCAAGAAACCAATGCTTTCCCCCTTCATCGTACCTGTACCTTCATTGTACCCCTTTCATTGTACCCAATCAGATCAAAACCTCTGTACCTACAAAAGAGCTGAAATATTGCTTAAACCTATTTCTACATCTCTCAACTTTATGACTGGCTTAGCCACTGGCAACCTACCAGGCTTATCAAAATGTGTCTGGTAAAAAGAAATTTAACAACCTCTGGGTTGACACTGCAACATAAGTACAGAACTAAGAAATATAGTAGAAATAAATCACTTTCCTTTGGCTCCTGTAAATTCAACCACTGACATCTACTAATCTTCAACATCCAACTCAGACTTGCTTTCTATCCTATTTCCAGGTGCCCTCCTGTGTGGGTTGACCACGTTCAATTCCCTAGGCTGTCGTAACCCCTACTTCTTAAGCAGTCCATACTAAAGGGCATGTCCTCAGCTTTATTAACCCAGGAACATTCTACTCCTGAAACTCCAACATTCCAATATGTTAGTCAACACTTCTTGCTATTATTCCAGTTTTCTCGATCTTACTCTCTAAAGGACTTCCCTTCAACCTCACTGCAGCCTTTAATCCCTCAAACATTCCCTTTTCTTACTACCAATTTCTCCCAGGCTTCCTTCCTTTCCTGCATCCCATGACCTAGCACACTCTCTACCCCTTTACTCTCTCTCTTTTGAAAAATTGTGGTAAAATATATGTTACACGAAATTTGCCATTTTAAACATGTTTAAGTACACAGTTCAGTGGCATTAAGTACAGTTCACAACAGTTCTATGTTTACCGTCACCATTATTTCTAAACATTTGGGTTGTTTCCAGCTTCCTGTCACTGTGAATAATGCTGCTATAAACACTGCTATACCTGTTTGAGTCCCTGTTTCCAACCCCTTTGACCCAGGATCAGAATTGCTGAGTCATGTGGTCATGTGGTAAGTCTACTTTTTGAAGATCTGCTGAACATTTTCCCATAGTGGCCGCACCATTTTACATCCCCACCACCAGTATACAAGAGTTCCAGTGTTTCCACATCCTCACCAACACTTGTCATTCTCCATTTTCAAATTTTTTTTATTTTTATTTATTTATTTATTTAAAGATTTTATTCATTTGATAGAGAGAAACACAGCGAGAGAGGGAACACAAGCAGAGGGAATGGTAGCGGGAGAAGCAGGCTCCCTGCTGCGCAGAGAGCCCGATGCGGGGCTCGATCCCAGGACCCTGGGATCATGACCTGAGCCGAAGGCAGACGCTTAACGACTGAGCCACCCAGGTACCCCATTTTTTTAATTTTTAAAAAGATTTTTATTTATTTATTTGACAGAGAGAGACACAGCGAGAGGGAACACAAGCAGGGGGACTAGGAGAGGGAGAAGGAGGCCTCCCGCTGAACAGGGAGCCCAATGCTCCCAGGACCCTGGGATCATCACCTGAACCAAAGGCAGACACTTAATGACTGAGCCACCCAGGTGCCCTCACCTTCTTTTAAATTACAGCCATCCTGGTGGGTGTGAAGTCATACCTCACTGCGGTTTTGATATGTGTTTCCCCAACAGCTAATGATATTGTACATCTTTCCATGTGATTATTGGCTATTTGTATATTATTCGAGTCCTCTGTCCATTTATGAATTGGGTTATTTGATTTTTTGCTGTTGAGATGTAGGAGTTCTTTATATATTCTAAATATTCTTTATCAAATAGATTACTTACAAATAAATATTTTCTACCATTTTGTGAGTTTTCACTCTTTTAACAGTATCCTCTCCCCCCCATTTTTCACCTCTATTAATGAGAATCACAGTGTTCACCTACACTATGAACATGTTACTTCTTTTTCCTTCAGTGATCCAAACAGTCAACATTATCATTAGTACAAATCACAGAAGTGATTTTCCTATAGATGAAATTACAAACCAAACACACCAAGATGCAGACCAAGACACACGCCTTCCATCTTACATGCTGCAGTCAGTTTCTAGAAATCTTACGGCACATTTAAGATATCACTGTCTATAAATTTTTCCAGACACATTTCTAAAATGCGAATTGTATACTCTGTCAAAATAATTACCATACAGTTTTATTTCTTGTTTTGTAATTAAATTTAAGGCACTTTTTATACTTTGGAGAATTCCAGTAGGTAAGAAAATTAAAGAAAAATTAGTTGTCAAAAATATGAAAATAGTAGCATTTTTTGATGCCTTTAATTTTTTTTTTAAAGATTTTATTTATTTGACAGAGAGAAACACAGCAAGAGAGGGAACACAAGCAGAGGGAATGGTAGCGGGAGAAGCAGGCTTCCTGCCGAGCAAGGAGCCCGATGCGGGGCTCGATCCCAGGACTCTGGGATCATGATCTGAGCCGAAGGCAGATGCTTAACGACTGAGCCACCCAGGCGCCTCAATGCCTTTAATTTAAAAAAAAAGATTTTATTTATTTATTTGACAGAAAGAGAGATCACAAGCAGGCAGAGAGGCAGGCAGGGTGAGAGGGGGAAGCAGGCTCCCCACTGAGCAGAGAGCCTGATGTGGGGCTCAAGCCCAGGACCCCGAGATCATGACCTGAGCCGAAGGCAGAAACTTTAACCCACTGAGGCACCCAGGCGCCCCTGATGCATATAATTTTTTGATATTGATGAAGTCCAATTTATCTATTTTTATTTTGTTAGCTGTGTTTTTGGTACCATTTAAGAAATCAATCCTACATCCACAGCCATGAAAATTTTCCTTTATGCTTTCTTCGAAGAGTTTTGAAGTTTTATCTCTTCAGTTTAGTCTTCAATTCATTTTTTAAGTTAATTTTTGTGTATGGTGTAAGGTAAGGTTCCACATTCATACTTTTGCATATGGACACCCAGTTTTCTCAGCATCATTTGTTAAAATAATGGTTCTTTCTGCATTGCCTGGTCTTGGCAGCCTTATCAAAAATCAGTTGACCATTGTATTTGCTTCCTTGGGCTGACATAACAAAGCACCTCAAGCTGTGTGGCTTAAGACAATACCAATTTATTATCTCATACTTCTGGAAGCTAGACATAAAAAATCATGGTTTGCCAGGGCCAACTCCCTCTGAATCCTGTAAGGGAATCCTTCCTTGCCTCATCCTAAGCCTCTGGTGGTCTGCAGCAATCTTTGGCATACCTTGGCTCAGAGGTGCGTCCCTCCAACCCTCCTCCTCCACAGCGCATTCTGTGTGTGTCTGTCTTCACGTGGCTACCTTTGCGTGAAGACACGAGTCATACTGAATTACAAATCCATCTACTGCATTATGACCTCATCCTAATTTAACTAATTACGTCCGCAGTGTCCCTATTTCCCAAGGTCAAATTTTGAGGTGCTGCTGTTGCTTCTGTTGGGTTATTTCCCCCAAAGCTCCCTTACTCCTAAGTGTGAGATTACTGAGTCAAAAGGTAAGGCAATTTTCCAGCTTCTCATATGTGGCCAAACCTGCAATATTTAATGTTTTAACCAACACTGTACATTGACAACTGTAATACCTTAAGGCCTTCTCAGCTACGGTGCCTGTATCAGATGGTGCTTTGGGGAGTGACTGGAGCATTGGGATATAGTTGATAACTATTTGGAGACATTAATTTTGTATGAAAACAAATACATTATAAAATAAGATAGTAATGCATAAGTCAAACACTTCTGCCATAATCTCACCCAGACTGATTTTTCTTTTTGTTAGTTTAATATATAAAAATGCACTTTGGGGTACCTGGGTGGCTCAGTCTGTTAAGTGTCTGCCTTCGGCTCAGGTCATGATCCCAGGGTTGTGGGATCGAGCCCCGCATTGGGCTCTCAGTTCAGCAAAGGAGACTGCTTCTTCCTCTTCCCCCTTCTCATGCTCTCTCTTGCTCTCTCTCAAATAAGTAAATAAAATCTTAAAAAAAAAAAAAAAAAAAAAAGTAGGGGCACCTGGGTGGCTCAGTCATTAAGCGTCTGCCTTCAGCTCGGGTCATGATCCCAGGGTTTGGGATTGTGGGATCTAGCTCCGCATTGGGCTCCCTGCTCTGCGGGAAGCCTGCTCCCCTCGCTAACATTCCCTCTGCTTGTGTTCCTTCTCTCGCTGTGTTTCTCTCTGTCAAATAAATAAAAAATCTTTAAAAAAGAAAAAAAAAGTAAAAATAAAAATGCACCTTGCTTAATAACTTGTAGGCCTGAGAACTAAGAGGTGCTGTTTACAGGAAAGACAGAGTAATTAAGGAGTTAAAAATGGTTATAAGGAAATGTCATGAATCCTGAATTGTATAGTTTATTTATTTATTTTTGAATCGTATAGTTTTAAATTGTACTGTTTACAATGTGCAATTTAAATCTTAATGTATAACTTTAGTTTTTAACAGATTAATTCATCGAAAGTTCTTTAAACTGTGACTAATTTCTTCAGTTAGTGAGATGTTTAAAACTTATGTCTTTGAAAACAAACGTGATAACTCTAGAAATCGATTTTCCCACGCCTCAGGGATTGCTGATTTTTCTTTGTTGAGGGTTGGAGTTGCCAGCTTGTGACTTTTCCGAACTCATTTTGCAAAGTGTATATTCCTTATTGAGTGTGGTCACTGAAGTTTGTGCAACTTCTGTTACCTCCATGATTGGCTGGTGACCTGACAAAGATTTTCTTAAATGTCTGGCTCCAAAAGACCCCCCAAAGCCACTGCAGCTGAGAGGGCTGGGACCTAGGTAAGCATCTGTGCCAGTTCTGTAGGGCTCAATCAATCCAGCAGAGCATATACACTCAAATTTTTGTAAGACAACGTCCTCACTGCCTGCCCTGCACCATCCACCCAGTCCAGGAATGTGAGCTGCTTTCCCCACACCCGAAGCAGGGCTCAGGAGTAAAGGGTGATGGCCGCTGTGCACATACCCTCTCACCTGAGAATACAGCCTCTACCTTCATCCAGCATCCCCTAGTTGTTACAAGGCCTGAGCAGGTTCTGGAGTTCCACAATAGTTTACTTCAACTTTCCTTCCCAGCTCAATGCTTGGTTTGACCAACCCTCACAGATTCTTTCTCCCTCTTTCTGCACAATGTCACTCTCTACCCCTTATCTTTCCGGTTAACCATTTACCTTTCCAACACCTAACATGGGATCATACCAACTTTCTTCTGTGTCCACTTTCAATGCCAGAACCTTGTGAACTGATACCAATCCATATCTATGGAACACAACTTTGTCTATGTCCTCAGAGTCACTTAAAACAATAAGAGTCTTTCTCTCGTCCCTCATTAGTTTCCTCCCCAGGCCCCACAAATGGCACATCTTAATTTTCACTAGGGCTTAAGCCTTAGGCCAGCACTGCCATCTGCTTCTCAAAGGAAGTAAAGACACAGGAATGACCTACCTAACTCCCCACTTCTCCCGCTTTCCCTCTCATGTCTCAGGCTGGCAGCTCCATCTGTACTCCCTATACCCATGTCTTCCCGACTCTTCCATCACTTCATCTCAATATTCCATCAACTCTCTTTCTACACATGCTTAAATCTCCCCATCTTTTTTTTTTTTTTAAAGATTTTATTTATTTGACAGAGAGAAATACAGCGAGAGAGGGAAAATCTCCCCATCTTTGAAATAGAACAAAAAACATCTCTCCTGATCCAGGAGATGCCCCCCACACCTAAGCTCCTTCAACGTTTCTTCATCACCTCCCAGTACCTCAACTGAACACAATTCAAATGCAATTGAGATTTCTAATCATTCATGAAAATTACATTCACTATGGTAACGTTGTTTTCCTAATTTCCAGATTTACAGGCTCCTTTTCAATTTGACTGGACCTTTCTGCAATATTGACTCCTGACAGTCACTTCTTCCTACCTAAAACTATCACTTTCCTAAGCTTCCATGTTATCATTGTGCTGTTTATCCTCTTACCTCTCTAAGTGTATGGGTTTTTTTGTTTCCTTTGCCAATTTTTTTCCCCGATCATTTCACATAAGAATCATGCTGTGAAACACTGGCATGGTAAAGGAACAGAGTAAGTGGGAGCGGGGAGTGTTTTCAGATATGAGAGCAGAGATCTGAATAAACAATAGCCTTCAGAAAGACTTCTCAGACTTAGTCTCATTCTCCTTAAATCTACTCAATTGCTTGCTTACTATAGGAATAAATCCTGTGAAGGAGAAATGCAGACTG
>CM053603.1:81277412-81295269 GCA_028646535.1 Procyon lotor
GCCTGGGTGGCTCAGTGGGTTAAAGCCTCTGCCTTCGGCTCAGGTCATGATCCCAGGGTCCTGGGATCGAGCCCCGCATCGGGCTCTCTGCTCGCAGGGAGCCTGCTTCCCCCCTCTCTCTGTCTGCCTCTCTGCCTACTTGTGATCTCTCTCTCTGTCAAATAAATAAATAAATAAAATCTTTAAAAAAAAAAAAAAAGAAATGCTATCTATAATTGCATATCAAAATCCCAGGAGGATTTTTTTTGTAGAAACAGACACGATGATTCTAAAATTTATAAGAAAACAAAACTAAACACACACAAAATAAAAATAAATAAATAAAATTTATAGGAAAAAGCAAAAGAACGAAACCAGAACAATGTTGACAAAGAATAAAACTGGAAGAATCACACTACAAATTTTTAAGACTTACTATAATGTTATGTTCATCAAAACAGTGTGCTACTAGAATAAAAATGGAGAAATAGGGGCTGCCTTGGTGGCTCAGTTGGTTAAGTATCCTGAGATCAAGCCCTGTGTTGGGCTCAGTGCTCAGTGCAAGAGTGCTTGTCCCTCTCCCTCCCTCCGCTTGCACTCTCTCCCTAAAATAAATAAAGGAAATCTTTTAAAAAAAAAACAAAAAACCCAGACAACTAGATATCAATGAAACAGTCTAGAAACAGACTGACACAAATATAGCTAATTCATTTTTGGCAATTATACACAAGACAATGCAATGGAAAAAAGATATTTTTTTCAACAGTTGGAAACAGACATTGATATGCAAAAAAATTAACCCCAACCTCACATCTTACACAAAACTTAACTCAAAATTGATCACAGATCTAAATTTAAGACTTAAAACTGTAAAACGTTTAGAAGAAAACACAGGAAAAAAAATCTTTGTGATGTGGTGTTAGGTGAAGTGCTCTTAAACATGACACCAAAATTACCATTCATAAACAGAGAAACTGATAAGTTGAACATCAAAATTAAAAACATTTGCCCTGCAAAAGACATAGTTAAGAAAATGAAAAGTCAAAACACAGACTGATTTAAAATATCTGTAAATCACACATCCAACACAGCGCTTACATTCAGAATACACGAAAAAATCTCAAAATTCAACAGTAAGAAAACAAACAACCCAATTAAAAAACAAGCAAAAAACTTGAACAGGCACTTTGCCAAAGAAGATATACATGGAGAGCATATATGCATAGAGAAATATTCAACGTCATTAAACATCAGCAAAATGCAAATCAAAACCACAACGAGATACCACTACATCTATCAGAATGCATAAAATAAAAAACACCAACAATTTCAAGTGTCAGTGAAGAACTCTTATACATTGCTGGTGAGAATGCAAAATGATACAGCCACTCTAGAAAAGCATGGTAATGTTTTGTTAAGTTAAACATTCATTTACTATATAACCCAACAATACCACTCCTAGGTATTTATTCTAGAGAAAAAGAAACTTAGGTTCACATTAAAATCTGTACACAAATGTTTATAGCAACTGTAGTCACAATCACCAGAAACATGGATACAACCCAAATGTACTTCAACTGGTGAATGAATGTGACACATCCGTCTAACAGATTACTACTTAGAAATAAAAAGGAATGAACTACTGATATACATAATAAGGACAAATACCAAAGGCATTATGCTGAAAAAAGCCAGTCTCCAAAGGCTACTGACTGTATTGTTCCACTTACAGGACATTCTCAAAAAGACAAAACTATAGACATGGAAAACTGATCAGTGTTAGTTGTCGGAGGAGTATGACTACAAAGGGTTAGCACTACGAAGGGCTAGCACGAGTTCTGGGGATTACTCCTACATGGGCTAAAAAAATCACAGAACTTACTCACCAAAAAGGCAATTTTACTGTACATTAATTTAAAACATAAAATAAAAAGAAGCCATGGCTTCAGTTTAATATGATGGCTTAAATCTACATATCTCCAGTTCCTCTCAAGATTCCATTAAAATTCAAACATTAAAAAGGTTTATGCAGAGACAATGCTAAGAGAGCAAACAGGCTCAGACCAGGTTTTAACAAATGTTTTTTATATGAACAGTGAGTGGGTTGGTGGCACATGGCTAAACAGAGGAGAAAACAGATACTTCACTTTCGGCTCAGGTGACACACCTTTGCTCAAACCTCGGCAGAGATTCTATGGTAAAGCCCTGAAAACAAGAGGCACCTCCAAACACTGGGATGCCAGATGGGGTTGAACACAAGACTGGTTTAAAGAGTTGTGGAGTTCCTTTAAATGATTTTTACTTATTTGTCAGAGAGAGAGAGTGTGCACATAAGCAGAGGGAGCGGCAGAGATATAGGAAGAAGTAGACTCCCCACTGAGCAAGGAGCCTGATGCAGAACTCATCCCAGGATGCTGGGACCATGACCCTGAGCAGAAGGCAGATACTTAACTGACTGAGCCATCCAGGCATCCCTGGTTCAGTCTTTATAAGGATCCCCAATCCCTTCCTCCAGGCAGATCACTGCCCCTCCCTAACCGGGCAGAAGATAAAAGGTTTACACTCCAAAGAGACTGAACCAGAAGAGTGCTTTCTTTGCAAATATCAGATATAGCTGAGTAGGGTAAGACCACGGAGTGGTACTGAAAATCGGAACAACCAAAAACCAACCAAAGATCTAACATGTAAGAGAAGACCAAAATAAAACAAAGGAATGCCAAAAACAGTGACTATGGGGGGGGGGAGCATGAGGGTGACAAGGTCTGATGTGAAAAATGGGTCTACTACTCCCCAGTGAGTTCTCAGAGACAGACTTAACAAAATCTATTCCTCTTCTATCAAATAATATTTGTTTTTTCTGTGCAAGATTTTCATGACCACGATAAATGCCTCAACTGCAATAAACACTTCCTGATCCCCCCAAAAATGCAATGTGGGTATCATTGCATCAAACCTACAAACCTTCCAACTTGGAGGTGGCACTCCAGGGTCACTCTCCCACTCCACCAGCCTGGAGAGCTCACTATCCCCAGAAATGTCACAATAGTAAAATCTCCTCCTGTCTCAAAGAAAGACCAGATGGGAATTAGACAAGAAGATAACCAAAGCTAAGAATATTTGTTTTGCTGATTATGAACAAAACAAAAGACAACAAACAACCAGAATTTTTCATTACTGTCCAGAAGGATACACAGTAGTACAGATTATACTGTTTTCTTTGGACTGGACTTTCTGTCCTGTTCTGCCAACCAAGATGTTATTACCCTTCATGGTTTCTCACATACTGTGATGTTCCAATGGGGAACATGATAAACTTTCTCCTTAAAACTAGAAACATTAACTATTGACATGTGGATTTTCAAATCTGAATACAATTCTAGTATATATCACAAATATTTAAGAATCAATAAAGACTTTTTAAGGGGCACCTGGGTGGCTCAGTCGTTAAGCGTCTGCCTTCGGCCCAGGTCAGATCCCAGGGGCCTGGGATAGAGCCCTGCATCGGGCTCTCTGCTCTGCAGGAGGCCTGCTTCTCCCGCTACCATTCCCTCTGCTTGTGTACCCTCTCTCGCTGTGTTTCTCTCTGTCAAATAAATAAAATCTTAAAAAAAAAAAAAGACTTTTTAAGAAATACAAATTTAAAAAATGAAACAAAAAATACGAATTATAGAAAAAGTCTAAAAATGTATCTCTGCTATTAAAAAATGAATGCCACAAGAAATAAAATCAGTCTTCGGAGAGGCCTAGTACCAGCTTTCTAACACAAAGGGTTCATGTTTGAGGGCACCTGGGTGGCTCAGTGGTTGAGCTACTGCCTTCGGCTCAGGTCATGATCCTGGAGTCCCACATTGGGCTCCCTGCTCAGTGGGGAGTTTGCTTCTCCCTCTAACCATTCCCTCTCTCATGCTTTCTCACTCTCTCAAATAAATAAGTAAATAAAATCTTCAAAACAAAAAACAAACAAACAAAAAACAAAGAGTTCATGTTTGGGATTTCAATTTAATTAAAAGACAAATACAACCTATTATGGTCTTATCTCTATGGGTGATCTCTTCACTTTTTCTTTCTCTGTTTCTCTGCTTCTTCCTATATCTCTGTTTCTCTTTTAAGGTATTTATGTGGCAGTATCAAATCCTATAGTAAGATGTTTTGGGTTTCTATTGTATCTAGCCTTATCACATTAGCAGAGGTGTGATTTTTGCTTGAGAAAATAAAAATTCTGTGTCCAATCAGTCTCATGAAGCAAAATGAATTCCTAATACTTTGATTAAATGCAAGTCAATGATTTATTCTGTACCCATGAGGTAATAAACCAGGTGCTAAGTAGCAACATAGGCCAATAAGACCCTTTTTCTCAAAGAATTCCAGCTATTTGAAGTAAATGACCAAATTCCGATTATTCTTTTCTAATTTGGTATGGACCAACAATTTTTAAGACATAATTAAAACAATTTTTTAGGAAAAATTACATACAAAATAAAATCTCAAATGCTGCATTATTAAGATCAACAGACAAAAAACTACTTCACACAAGTTTCTAAATCTTAGTTTTTTCATCTCTACCCCAGGTGCCCAGGATCTACACTTAAGAAGCAGTGCTATAGGGGCGCCTGGGTGGCTCAGTTGGTTAAGAAGCTGCCTTCGGCTCAGGTCATGATCCCAGGGTCCAGGGATGGAGTCCCGCATTGGGCTCCTTGCTCAGCAGGGAGCCTGCTTCACCCTCTGCCTCTGCCTGCCTCTTTGCCTGCTTGTGTCCTCTCTCTCTCTCCCTCTCTAATAAATAAATAAAATATTAAAAAAAAGAAGAAGAAGAAGAAACAGTGCTATAGGTGGCTCAGTGGGTTATGTGTCTGCTTTAGATCAGGTTATGATCCCAGGGTCCTGGAATAGAGTCCTGCATTGGGCTTCTTGCTGGGCAGGAAGGCTGCTTCTCCCTTTGCCCCTGCCTATTGCTCCCCCTGCTTATGCTCTCTGACAAATAAATAAGTAAAATCTTAAAAAAAAAAAAAATTTAAAAAAAGCACTGCTATGAACTCTTACCACAGTTAGGAGAGACATTGCTATAAACTCCTTAATCTGTGTATTTCATCCTTTGAGGGCAGGAACTTTTTATATTTTTATTAACTCATTTATCTTTCCAGATACTTCATGGTTGAGAGTCTGAGCAAATCATCCTAGTCTTCTGCTACTCACAACAATCTTGATCCATCTTTCAGATTTCTACCTCATTGCTAAAAAACTAATCATTTGCCCCAAATTATACAGCAACTGAAACTTTGTATTTTCTGATAATCCATGTCCCCTTTTGGTTCCAAATACTTCAATTTAAAAAAATCACTGCCTAAAACAAAAGTACTTTGTGTCTAGAATTATGAGGAAGACTGTGTGAAAAGTATCATTGTGCTGTGATAAAGACTCATAAAAAGATAAGAGGCACGCAGTCGCTGAAGGACAGTGTTCTTTCAGGTTGGGGAAGGGATGGCGTGTGTAGGGTGGGTGGGCAGGGTTTCTGCATAGGTAACCAGAGAAGGGCCCAGGAAGCTGCTTAGTCCCAGCTCACTGTTCTGGTCCAGAAACCAGAATGAAATGAAACTCCCTCTTTTTCTCAGAGCAGTCAGTTGGCTAGATCTGCCCCAGGGCAAGTGCTATGCCTGAAAAACACTATTAAGGGGTTGGGAAGAAGGGTGAGAACTGAGCAAATGGGAGAGTCCAGTGCTGCTAGGAATGGTTTAGGTAACTAATGACCCCGAACACTGCTAACATAAAAAGATGTTGATACTGGAAAGAAGGGTAAGAACACCACATCCAATCAACATTATTTTTGGTGTGCTCGAAGAAATCAACACTTCATTAAATAAGAACAGAAGAGCACCAGTCTGTTGGATGCTTTACTAATAACAACTAAGAATTTGGTAGGTTTCTCAAACCAGAAAAAAGGAATTTTTATCAATGCTCAAAGATGAAAAAGATAAAAGTAATCACAATACAGCCTTCAAAACATGTCCAGTTCCTCCCATATCCGTGAAAATCAGTCGCTCAGGTGAGGAACCAGCACTCTGAGAAGCAGTTAATAATGATGACAACTGAAGAATGGACAATAAATTTTATCAAGATCTGAAAAACTTAAGTGTAAATAAAGACGGGGTTGTAAGTCTACCGAGGAAGTAGCGAAAACCTAGCAAGTCACAAAGCACCATCTGTCCGGTTGGATACGCGCAGAGTGCTCTGCCCTGCCCTGCCCTCCGAGTCTCCGCAGTCCCACCCAGGAAAGGCGAATCCGCAGGTGACAGAAGCGAGCGGAGGACCCTGGTCCCAAACGGGGCCCCTCCTGCCCTCAGCCAGGACGGGAAGGGCGTGCGGGTGTCAGCCATGCCGCGAGAGGTAATTCAGAAATCTGGCCGCTCCCCGCCCGCCGCTCAGGACCGAGCGCCCGCCGGGGCTGCAGGTGTCCGCAACCTGGCCGCACGCCGCGGAAACGCCCGCTTGTCTCCCGCTACTACCCCCCGGGCGCTCTGTGCGACCCCGACCCGCGTCCCAGACGCTCGCTCCCCGGTCACCTTCTGCGCGCTGGAGCCGCGGATCAGCGTCGCGTGGTCATAGACGTGGCAGCGGATCACGGAGCTGCCCACGTCCAGCCCTAAAACGAAGCCCTCGGGAGACGCGCCCGCCGCACTCTGCTCCGGGCGCCTCTGCTCCTGGACCGGGCGCGCCCCCAACATCCCGACCCCACAAGCCTCTCCGCCACAACCGGAGGCAGACAGGGGGCCTTTATAAAGGCCCGCACCTCAGGGGCCGAGCGCGCCCCGCGGGGCCGCCGCCCCCGGCCCGCCCCTCCGCGAGATCCGGGAAGCGGCCCCGCCCCTGCCGCGGGCCCCGCCCCGACGCCGTGACGTCACGGCTGCGCAGACACCCTTGCGAGGCGCGTACTAGGACCCGGGGGGCGGTGTGGGGCGCTAAGAGGGGAGCGAGTTCCCGGAGGCGGGGCCCGTGTTTCTTTCAACCGTAGTTACATTTCATGAATATCTATTAAGAAAAATAAAGTGACCTGAAAAGAAATTAGAAATGTGGCCTGAAGTATGTATTAATAAACTGAGCGCCCCACCAAGACTTCTCTCTCAAGAAAACCTGGTAAAATGTGCACATATAATACACATCAATAAATACTTGTAAAGGCAATAACACTCGGAACAAGACCTTCCCCAGCCCTCTCGTGGGGAAAAAGGGACAAAGCATAGGGTGGCCTCTTTTACCATCAAGCTCCCACCCCCCCCCCCCCCCCCCCCCCCCCCCCCCCCCCCCCCCCCCCCCCCCCCCCCCCCCCCCCCCCCCCCCCCCCCCCCCCCCCCCCAGCGCTTACTTTTTCAGCCAGGAAGAGCTAGGGGTAGAAAGGAGGCCTATGGCAATTTCCAGATTCCTGTAGCTTCAATCCATCTGCCCAGACCCAAGGGGCCTTCCCAGAGGGCGGCCCAGCTCCCGGTGTGCAAGCCTGATATGCAGGGAGCAGGGAAGCGTTAATGCCTGCTTCAGCCACCTCTCCACCACCAGCAGCACCCCAAAAAAAACAGTACCTGAAAATATTCATTATTTTCTTTTTGTAAAATTATAACAGTAATATGGATACGTGCTCTTTGTGAAAATAGTTTAACAGTGCAATTAAAAAGTAGAGGATCTTCATTTTGAACCAAATTGTTCTTTTGATCAAACTATTAACCATCTTGAAAGCAAGTTGGTTAATACCGAACTGGGCTCTTTGGCCATATTACTGGAAGCTTGCACATATACCCACAAGGATATGTTCTTTTCTTTCTGTACCTTCTGCCTGTCCAATAGTACTCATTTATTCCAAATGGGCTAGGGACTGCTTTCACCAGTGGTTAAGTTCAGTGTTTTGAGGAGTCATGTATATGTTAATTGCCAGTATTATAATGAAATCAATGACTAATGGGTCAGAGTTTCCCAGAGAAATGGACTCAATAGAACAGAGATGAAGAAAGGGAAAGGGATTAAGATTTTGAGAAATTGGCTCACATGCTTTTATAGATGGAAAGTTCCAGAAACCTGCAGGGCAGGCTAAAAGACTTAAGAATTCAAGTTAAGAGTCAGAGGGAGTCTAGAGTCTGCATTCTACAGGACAGCAAGCTGGAAACCCAGACAGGGTGCGTGTGTTGCAGTCTGGAGAATTGGTTCTCATTTGAGAAACCTCAATCTTTGCTCTTAAGGCCTTCGACTGGTTGGATAAGACCCACCAACATCATGAAGGGCAGTTTGGTTTACTGAATGCTTATTGATTTATATGGTAATCACATCTAAAAAAATACCTCACAATAACACCTAGATTGGTGTTTTACCAGACAACTGGGCACCCATACGGTGTGCCCATGAGCCTAGCCTAGCTGACATAAAATAAACTATCACAGGTCCCCTTTCAGAAAAGAGATCCTGACACTTCTTTTGTGATCCTTTTTATAAATTCAAATCAATTATCTTGAGTATTATCAAAAGATCATAGAATGTGAAAACAAGGACTTTAGCGACCCCTTAGTCTAGTGTTTCTTCATCTGTTTCCTATCTTGAATAACTTTGAGACCCTGATGGACGCTGTCTTCTGAGACTATGCTTATATACACAAAATTTGGCATGTAATTTCAGGTGTTGGGTATGGGATACTCTAAACATGAAGATTTCAGGTTAAAAATCCAGAGCTGATTTCCATGACCTGGACAGACTATTGCCTAGAAGAAGGCTGGGCAGCAAAGGGATACTGTGTTTTTTCCATGTTCATTATTCTTTGCTGGCATCTCTAACCCTGCTCTGCTCTCAAGGTTAGGAACATGTGGGCTTCAAGGCACAGGGCTCACCAACTCTGAAGTTCCTTTTACTAGTGGGTCAGTGCACTGTTCTTGATTCAGAGGCCACTACTGCTCTGAGCTCCATTACCTGGTAGGCTGGTCTTCCTCTGGCTCCTCCCTCTTCACATTCTGGGGTTGGCCTCAGAGGTGGCCCATGAGGCTGCTCTCCCAGGCTCTTCCCCACCACTGTCCCTCCTTACACTTTCTCTTCTTACGGTAGAGCCCAGGATTACAACTCATTGTACCAACTTTGCACATTCCCAAGAGCTTGGATCCAATTACTCAAGCCTAGATCAGAAACTATGCCCTGGCCACCTCGACCTATCAGGAAATGAATGGTGCTTCAAGGCTGAACCCAGAATCTCAATGTCCTCCCACCTCCGAGAAAACTAGTCATGGTTCCTCCTTGCTAGGGTGGCCAGCTGTCCCAGTTTGCCCTAAACTGAGGAGTTTCTTTCTTTTTTTTAAAGGTTGATGATTGATTGATTTGACAGAGAAAGAGAACACAAGTGGGGGGGAGCTGTGGGCAGAGAGAGAGGGAGAAGCCGATTCTCTATGGAGCAGGGAACCCCATGGGGGCTCGACCCCAGAACCCCTGGGATCATAACCCGAGCTGAAGGCAGATGCTTAACCAACTGAGTCACCCAGGCACCCCTCAATCATCCTGTTTCATTCATGGTCAGTCTTTTATTCAACTATGGACATTATGAAATCTCAAGTAAATGAGTTCTGTAAGTTAAGATTAAAACATTAGAGAATGGCTAAAAGCTTTTTTACATTCATAAATATAAATAAAACTTTGTTTTTTGAGGAAAAATTTAGTATTTTTAAAAAGATTTTATTTATTTATTTGACAGAGAGAGAGAGAGATCACAAGTAGGCAGAGAGGCAGGCAGAGAGAGAGAGGGGGAAGCAGGCTCCCTGCAGGGCAGAAAGCCCGATCGGAGGCCCGATCCCAGGACCCTGAAATCCTGACCTGAGCTGAAGGCAGAGGCTTTACCCACTGAGCCACCCAGGCACCCCCCAAATTTAGAATTTTTATATAACGCAATGAAAAATCCAAAATAAAGAATGGTGCTACAGAAGAAAATGTGGAAAAATAAGCCATTACTCCTAAGTTTTCAATAATAAAGATTTCTATCTTTGCCTTTTGGCTAAGAAGCCAAAATAAAGGAGACTTCCTTTCATATATTATTTAGCCACCTTTGTCATTATTTTCTTCCCTAATACCATAGGATTCTCATTTTTTAAAAAATTTTACTTATTTATTTGAAAGAGAGAGAGCACGAGAGGGGGGAGGGTCAGAGGGAGAAGCAGACACCCCACTGAGCAGGGAGCCTGATGTGGGACTCAATCCTAGGATCCTAAGATCATGACCTGAGCCAAAGGCAGTCACTCAACTGACTGAGCCACCCAGGTGCCTGTATTCTCGTTTTTTTAAAAGCCAGATTTATTGAGTTGCACGGTTCTATGAATTTTGATGTATACATCTATGTAACCACCACCACCATCAAGATAGAAAATATTTCCATCACTCCTGAAAGTCCCTTTTGCACACAGTACTCTGAATCCTTTACCATGAGCATGAGGTGATACCATCTGCAAACATAATTCAGAATTCTTGAATTTAGCAAATTGATTTCAGTCATTTTAGATATAGCCCATATCAAGAAGAAATTACAGGTTCCCAACTGACTTTAAATGAACCCAATCCTATGACACATGGGCAAGCGGTGTTGACCTAGGGGTTTTCACCAAATGGCATACATGAAGCCAAGCATAGTAACTTAAAATTCTTGGTTCATTTATATGATTTGAGTAAATCCAAACTACTTGATATAATTGTTAATAATGAGGACACTTTAGTAAGATGTTTACATTTTATCCCATCAAGGAGGGAAAAACCCTGCTTTGGAATAGTTACTACAACCTAGAGGGTATTAAGCTAAGTGAAATAAGTCAGACAGAGAAAGACAAATACCATATAATTTCACTTATATGTGGAATCCGAAAAACAAAACAAACAAATAATCAGCAAACAAAAAGCAGAATCAGAACTACAAATACAGAGAACATAACTGGTGTTTGCCAGAGAGGAGGGAGGTAGAAGATGGGCAAAATGGGTGAAGGGGGGTGGGAAGTACAGGTTTCCAGTCATGGAATGAATAAGTCATGGGAATAAAAGGTACAACAGAGGGAATATAGTCGATGATACTGTAATAGTGTGGCATGATCACAGATGGTAGCTACACTTGCAGTGAGCTTAGCTCATGGAGTTGTTGGATCACTATGCTGTACACCTGAAACTAATGTAACATCGTGTATCAACCATACTCAAAGAAAGAAAGAGGGCAACTCTCTTGTGTCCCCTCCATCTCTAGGAGCTCTATACTATAACTCGATAAACTTTGCTTTGCTGCCCACCAAAAAAAGCAAAAGAAAAAGAAAAAGGGAAAAGGAAAAGAAAAAAAGAAAGAAAAAGAAAAAGGAAGGAAGGAAGGAAGGAAGGAAGGAAGGAAGGAAGGAAGGAAGGAAGGAAGGAAGAGAGGGAGGGAGGGAGGGAGGGAGGGAGGGAGGGAGGAAAAGAAAAAAAAAGAAAAGAAAAGAAAAAAGAAGAAAAATACAGTTAGTTACTACAGGCTATATTTCACAAATTGGAGCTCTGGAATGTTTTGCATTAGTACTGTAAAGTAGGTGAAACTAAGAATAAAATCTAATTCAGAACACACTGGAAAGAAAGTAGATAAGGAACCATAAACAATAAACACTGAATTTTAAATTAACTGAAAAAAATACAGTCAATCTCATGATTTGTTATGTCCTATAAAGATATATAACACTGAGTTAGCAAACACTGACCTGTTACCCCAGAGACCACACAGAGCTGGGTTCCTGAAGCCTCTGTCAGTTTCCGTCAGTGAATCAAGACATAGCCTAATTTTATGTGTGTTTCTCTTTAAAGACACCCTACTTCCTATATGTATTGCTGATTTATTAGCATTGAATTTACAACCAAAGCACTGTAATTTATGCCTAAATGAAGCTTATCTAACATGTATGTTCTCTCTGTAGGACACATGACAGACTTCTTATGATTAGGAGCATTTCAGGACACACTTATAAACCATTTTAAATACAAAATCACCAAAACCAAAGCACAGATCTGAAAAGGGCAGCACTAAATGGGAAAAAGAACATCTGTTTACAACATAAGAACTGAAAGCAGAGGGCAGAATGTCATTTTACTTGAGCTGAGGTGGGAACGTGCCCATCTCTCTGTCTCTGTCCCTATCTCACTCTTTGAGGTCTCCCTGTATATAGGTTTAATAACATGCCTATCAGTCTACTTGCTCAGCATTGCTTTTCATACCTCACTCAACTTCCGTCTTTCTAGGTCAATTTCTTTTTCTTAGATTCTATCAGTAAGGAGTTCTTTCCGTGAGGATCTTTACGTAGTAAATGTCCTTAGTTTTGAATATCTGAAAATAGTGTATTTTCACTATTGAAATATCTTTTAGTTCAACTTGGCAAAGAATACTAGTTGGACAGTTATTTTCTTTCTGCACTTTATTGATGCCTTGGCTTCCAGCGTGGTCATTTTGAATGAGAAATCTGCTGCTGGTCTGATTGTCAGTCTTCTGTGGGTACTCTGTCTTTTCTCTATGGCGGCTTTAAGATTTTCTATTCAGATTCCATGTTCTGATCTTCCTAGGGGTGGCCCTATTTTTTATTTAATCTGTGTCTTTCTTTTTTTTCTCCTTTGCTCATTTGTTTCTTAAATTCCACATGTAAGTGAAATCTCACGGTAGTTGTCTTTCTCTAAATGACCTAGCATAACACTCGCTAGCTCCATCCATGTTGCTGCAAATGGCAAGCTCTCATTCTTTCTTACGACTGAATACTATTTCATTGTGTATATGCAACATCTTCTTGACCTATTCATCTTCTGATGGATCCTTGGGCTGCTTCTATATCTTGGCTATTATAAATAATGCTGCTATAAATATAAGGGTACATGTATCGCTTTGATTTAGTGTTTTGGGTAAATACCCAGCAGTTCAATTGCTGGATGGTAGGATAGTTGTATTGTTAACTTTTTTTTAAGTTTCAAAGATTATTTATTTATTTATTTATTTGTCAGAGAGAGAGATAGCACACAAGCGGGGGAGTGACAGGCAGGAGAAGCAGGCGCCCCGCTGAGCAGGAGCCCAATGCAGAACTTTATCCCAGGACCCTGGGATTATGATCTGAGCCTAAGGAAGAAGCTTAACTGACTGAGCAACCCAGGTATCCCATATTTTTAATATTTTGAGGAACCTCAATACTGTTTTCCAGAGTGGCTGCACCAGTTTGCATTCCCACCAACAGTGCAAGAGGGTTCCTCTTTTTCCACATCCTCGCCAACACCTGTTGCTCCTTATGTTGCTGATTATGATTTTTTTTAAAAGATTTTATTTATTTATTTGACAGAGAGAGAGAGAGAGAGAGATCACAAGCAGGCAGAGAGGCAGGCAGAGAGAGAGAAGGAAGCAGGCTCCCCGCTGAGCAGAGAGCCCGGCACGGGGCTCGACCCCAGGACCCTGAGATCATGACCCAAGCCGAAGGCAGAGGCTTTAACCCACTGAGCCACCCAGGCGCCCCACTGATTATGATTTTTGATTTATTCTGCTGGGGACATCCTGCTGTGACCTTTCAGACTGAGGACCTGGGTCTTCCAATTCTGGAAAATGGTCTGCTGTGTACCCATTACCTGTTCCCTTTCTCTGTATTCTCTTTTTAGGGAACTCTTATTAGATATTTGATTTGAAAAAAAAATATTTTGGCACAATTTCAGACTTACAGAAAAGTTACAAGGTAGCACAAATAACTCCTGGCACACGGGATCCTACCCAGATGTACCAAACATTAATATTTTGCCACATTTATTTACCACACTCTATTTATCTATTTACCCATATTTTTTTCTAAACCATTTGAAAATAAGTTGCAGGCATGATGCCCATTTGCTTCTAAATACCTGAGTCAGAATTTTCTGGAAAGGAGTATTCTCTTACATAATCATCATACAATACTATTAGCTAATCTAGAGATCTTATTCAGATTTCACCAATTGTCACAATAGTGTCCCTTACAGAAAAAGAAAATCCCAGATCATGTGTTGCAATCAGTTGTCATGTTTTATTAGCCACCTTTTGTTTGGGACCATTGCTCAATCTTTCTTTGTCTTTAGTGACATTGACCTATTTGAAGGGTATAGGCCAGTCATTTTACAGAATGTCCTTTGTCCTTCATTTTGAGTATATCTGATGTTTCCTCATGATTAGATTCAGATTATGAACTTGGGGTCAGAGTAGCACCAAAGTAATGTTGTGTTATTCTCAGCAGAGTTGGGACTAGAGTAAGTGGGGGGGGGTAGGTTCTGAGTGTGCAGAATTTAAGGAGGCGTTTGTTCTCACCTTCTTGCAAGTACAGGATGAGCCCTCGGTGCCTGTTTCTCAACGCATTCTACTAGGAGATACATGGTGTTGCTGGTTCCATGTGATGTCTTGTGGGTGCAACGTTAAGGTGATGCCAGCAGATTTCCTCATTGTGCAGTTATGATTACTTTTTTTTTGTAATTAAGAAATGTCCCATGGTGAGATACTTTGAGATTATGTAAATATTATCACTATCCAAACTCTCACCCAACAATTTCAGCATCCACTGATGAATCTTGCCTTAATTATTAAGGTGGTTGCCAAATGTTGTGTTTTGTTTTTTTTTTATTCCATCATTCTTACTACACTTATTCTTGCCTTTCTATGGTAAGGAAAATTTTCTTTTTTCCCATTTGTTTATATAAAAGTAGACTTATGGATTCTTATTATAACCAGATCTTATTCTAATTATTTTGAGGGTTTAATTTTCCCAGATTTGGCCATCGGGAGCCTCTTCAAGCTAGCCCTTCTGTCCTTTCCCTGGGGCCCTATCATTATGTGTGCACTCCCTTGCTTTCCTGGCACAGCAAGATGTCTCAGGACCAATTTGTACCTCCTCTACCCCAGTTCTGAAATCAGCCATTTCCCCAAGACTCTGGTTTCTTTAAGTGGAGAATATCATTTAAAACCCAAAATCTGGGGTGCCTGGGTGGCTCAGTTGGTTAAGCATCCGACTTTTGATTTTGGGCTCAGGTCATGATCTTAGGGTTATGAGACTGAGCCCCAAGTTGGGCTCTGCCCTGGGTGTGGAGTCTTCTTAAGATTCTCTCTCTCCCTCTGCTCTGGCCCTTCCTCCACCTCTCCCTCTCTAAATAAAACAAAACAAAACAAACAACAACAAAAAAACCCCACACCGGGGGCGCCTGGGTGGCTCAGTCGTTAAGCGTCTGCCTTCGGCCCAGGTCAGATCCCAGCGTCCTGGGATCGAGCCCCGCATCGGGCTCCCTGCTCCGCGGGAAGCCTGCTTCTCCCGCTGCCATTCCCTCTGCTTGTGTCCCCTCTCTCGCTGTGTTTCTCGCTGTCAAATAAATAAAATCTTTAAAAAAAAAAAAACCCCACACCAAATTCTGTGTGCTAGATAGCTAACTGCTCCTGGAGTGTCACTGTTTCTAGGTCCAAACTTAGTTGATAAAGCAGCAACAGGGTTTGAGAATATCGACTCTTAATTTTGAAAGATGTTCTACCCTGGGCAAAATGTTATCAAATGTCATCACAATGCTACAGAGAAATGTGAAAAGAAGAGTCAATCAATGTTGCAAACTTCATTGCCATCTACTTTAAGAATTGCCACAACCCTTAGCAACCATCATCCTGATCAGTCAGTGGCCATCAACTGTGAGGCAAGACCCTCCATCTAAATCTAAAGTGGCCATCAACTGTGAGGCAAGACCCTCCATCTAAATCCATCATAATCTAAAAGATTATGGCTTACTGAAAGCTCAGATAATGATGAGCATTATTTAACAATAAAGTGTTTTTTAAGTTAAGGTCTGTACAATGTTTTAGACATAATATTATTGCACACCTAACAGGTTCCAGGGTAGCATAAGCATAATTTGTATATGCACTGAGAAACCAAACATTTATTTGACTTGCTTTATTGTCACACTCATTTTATGCAGTGGTCTGTAACCGGACCAGTAATATCTCTGAGGAATGGCTGTATTCTAAACATACTTGTTTAAAGTCTCTTTCAGACTGCTCTATTATCTCTACTTCTTGAAGCTCAAATGCTCCCAGGTGCTATGTATGCTCCCCCACACTTCCCCTGGTGCCTTTTCTTCTGTGATTAATTATCACTTAAATTGTGAATTGATATTTGGTGAGGTTCTCTTCAATGGACTTTCTTTATGTTGTGGCTTAAGGAAGCAGTTTATAGGTTAGGGAAGAAGGTTTATGGTTAGGGAAGAAGGTGATAGGAAACTCCTATAAAGCGGTTTCAAGTTTGCCTTTGCTAGGTCCTAAAAGATTTCATCAGCTTCAGATGAGTTTTTCTGCTAATTTCTCCAGTTGGAATTCTCACCAGATAGGCGTATTGTGAATTCAGCCCCTGCACTTGCTGGTGGGTGGCATAGTGTCAAGCAACCAAGTCCCGAAGCAGCAGTGACTACTAGAGCTCAAGGTCAGCTTGCCGCACGTGCATATATTCAGCCCCTGTGCAGAAAGATTCACATGGATTCGGGCACAGAAGCCGTGTGAGCTTCAGGTGTCCTTCACAATGTTCTTCACAAGAAGAACATTGGGGGGCGCCTGGGTGGCTCAGTCGTTAGGCGTCTGCCTTCGGCTCAGGTCATGATCCCAGGGTCCTGGGATCGAGCCCCGCATCGGGCTCCCTGCTCCGCGGGAAGCCTGCTTCTCCCGCTACCATTCCCTCTGCTTGTGTTCCCTCTCTCGCTGTGTTTCTCTCTGTCAAATAAATAAAAAAAAAATCTTTAAAAAAAATAAAAAAAATAAATTAAAAAAAAAAAAAAAAGAAGAAGAAGAACATTGGTTCTACTTGCCCCCGAGGCCCAAGCAGATGCTATGTACTCAGTGAGTCTGTGTCACAACTGAGAAGGCCTGAGCTTAGGAATACCTGCGGCGTTCTGGAGAGGCTGCCGGCAGACCTGCCCAGACTTTGTTCCTGAGGATAGCCTTATCTTCAATATCTTCATTAGGACAGGCAGCAGCCTCTTCCTAGAAACGTCACCAAAGGCAAGGGAAGCAAGGGCAAACATGAACTACTGGGACTTCATCAACATAAAAGGTTTTGCACAGCCAAGGAAACAGTCAGCAAAACCAAAAGACAACAGACAGGACGGGAGAAAATATTTGCAAATGACATATTCGATAAAGGGCTAGTATCCAAAATCTGTAAAGAACTTATCAAACTTGGAGCATCTGGGTGGCACTCACTCAGTTGGGCATCTGCCTTCAGCTCAGGTCATGATCCCAGCATCCTGGGATCGAGTCCCACATTAGGCTCCCTGTTCTGCAGGGAGTTGGCTTCTCCCTCTCCTGCTGCTTCCCCTGCTTGTGCTCGCTCTCTCTCTCTCTCTCTGTCAAATAGGTAAGTAAAATCTTAAAAAAAAAAAAAAAAAAGAACTTATCAAACTCAACAGCTGAAGAACAAATAATCCAATCAAGAAATGGGCAGAAGTGGCACCTGGGTGGGTGGCTCAGTGGGTTAAAGCCTCTGCCTTCGGCTCAGGCCATGATCTCAGGGTCCTGGGATCGAGCCCCACATCGGGCTCTCTGCTCAGCGGGGAGCCTGCTTCCCCCTTCTCTCTGCCTGCCTCTCTGACTACTTGTGATCTCTCTCTTTGTGAAATAAATAAATAAAATCTTAAAAAAAAAAAAAGATGGGCAGAAGACATGAATAGACATTTCTACAAAGAAGACATCCAAATGGCCAATAGACGCATGAAAAAGTGCTCAGCATCACTCAGCATCAGAGAAATACAAATCAAAACCACAATGAGATACCACCTCACACCAGTCAGAATGGCTAAAATAACCAGTCAGGAAATGACAGGTGTTGGCGAGGATGTGGAGAAAGGGGAACCCTCCTAC
>CM053603.1:81295769-81342279 GCA_028646535.1 Procyon lotor
TAGCATCACATATAGGTTACAATTCCTTATTGTGGTAATTCTTGTTTTTGTAGGGGAATGTCCTTGCTCCCAGGAAATACATGTTTAAGAATTTTGAGGTAAAGGATGAGAAAGGGAGAAAGAATAAATGTGGCCAAAATGTCAACAACTGGTAAACCTGGATGATGAGTGTGTGGTTGTTTATCATACAAGCCTTGTAACTTTCCTGTAGGTTTGAAAGTTTTTAAGATGAGGAGTTGGGGGAAAACGCTCAACACACTTGTATCTTCATGATGAAGCACTTCCTGATGGATTTGAACACTCCCTTTGCCGTATACCACTCAGACCCACAGACATTTCTATGGGCGCCTACGTCCGGTTCATCTTAGGCACCCACACCTTTCCCTGGGTAGAGACGCTCCTGAGGGCAGGGACTCTGTTTATTTCATCTTTACATTATGACCACCAACTATATAGCAGGGGTGAAATGTTTGTTGAGTAGGCCGAAGAAGGAAGCAACAATCTCTGAGTTTAGCTAGACCCTTCTGGAAACCATTTGCAGACCCAGACAGCAAGCTCCCAGAGGTGACTTCCTCCCGTGAGTTGTTCCTGGGACTGACATTTAAAAAAAATATTTTATTTATTTATTTGACAGAGAGCACAAGTGCGGGGAGAGGCAGGCAGAGGGAGAAGCAGACTCCCTACTGAGCAGGGAGCCCGATGCAGGGCTCGATCCCAGGACCTGCGCCGAAAACAGATGCCAAAGTGACCGAGCCACCCAGGTGCCCCTGGGACTGACATTTTATAACAACACTTTGGTTCCTCAGACAACCTAAGTAGGTCACTGTGAACTCCCTCTCCCAGATCGATGACCAAAATGCTAAATGAAACAAGGATTCGTTCTGATTCCTGAGATCAAAGTCTTCAGAAGGAGGAAGCATGTTTATTCTGGCCCAGCTTCCTATCTCTAAGGCAGTTCTCCAGATAAATTTTCCTCTTTTAAAAGAGAGATTTTGGTGTAAAGCCTAGTCATACTCACTTTCCAAGACTAATAAATTTTATCCTTGTTCTTATGTTTTCTGTCTGCTTATTTAGCACTTGGAATAGCTTAGTTGGCTGCTTTGGCCTGTTTTTCCATTTAGAGAAACTGTGATTACTAACTGGGTTGAATTCAAATAGTACTTATTGAGGGTTGTTCCTCGATTAGGGAGTGTTTATAATTTGGTATATATACGAAAGTATATATATAAAATATAAAATAAAATCCCTCAATTGGTCATGTTGGCTATGATTTGTTTGATTGTTATGATACAATTTGTCTAATGTAGGCAAAAAAACTGCCTAGAACTACAATGGCCAAGGCCTCTTTTTAATTTTTAGTAGTATTAAAATTTAGTTTTCTTATAATAGCTTGACGAACTTTTGCCCACAATTAAGATATTATTTTAGAGGGTTAAGGAAACTTATCATTTTCCCATTGTATTTAACATCTCTGGTTACAAGAACAGTGTTTTTGCCACTTTTCCTGATAATAGGATTTTACACCTTGAATTTCAGTTTAATTTAATGCCTCCTAATCAGGATATCCAGTTCTTTTCTGAAAACTAGAATGGAGTCATCTGAAAAGTTGATCCTTTTATGTAAACAATGCATACATTTTGCTTAACCACGTGTTTAAAAATGCCACCTTTGAGGGGCGCCTGGATGGCTCAGTCTTTAGGTTTCTGACTCTTGATTTCGGCTCAGGTCATGATGGGGGGGAGGTGGCGGGGGGGGGGGGGCTATGGGGGGAAACAGTCCCTTCCTAGGGCTCTGTGCTCAGTGGGATATCTGCTTGGGATCCTCTCTCTTCTCTCTCCCCCTAAAAATAAATAAATCTTTAAACATGTCACCTGCAGGAATAAACAAACCTTAGTCTCCTATTAAATTAAAATCACAAGGGGCACCTGGGTGTCTCCGTAGGTCAAGTGACCAACTCTTGGTTTTGGCTCAGGTCACAATCTCAGGGTTGTGAGAGGAACCCCGGATCGTGCTCCGGGTTCAGCGGGGAGTCAGCTGAAGATTCTCTCCCTCCGTCCCTTCCTACCCCCACTCGTGCTGTCGGTCTGTCTTTCTCTAAAGTAAATAAATACATCTTTAAAAAAATTAAAATCATAAATATTGAAAATAAGAGGAAATCATTAGGAAAAAGAAGGTTGTTTTCTGGAATTAAAATAGACTGCATGCAAAAAGACACACATCCATTTTAAGAATAGACAAAGGACTTCAGTAGACGTCTCTCAAAGGAGGTACCTAAAGCAGATGAAAAGAAAGCATCATTAAGTCATTAGGGAAATGCACATCGAAGCTGCAGGGGTAGGCATAATTTTTAAAAAATGGAAAATAACAAGTGTTGCTGAAGATACAGAGAAATTGGAAACTTCACCCATTGCTAGTAGAAATGTAAGATGGGCCAGCCACTGTACGAACAGACTGGCAGTTCTTCGGTAAGTGAAATAATAGCCAGCAATTCCCCTCCTAAGTACATAATCTAAAGAACTGAAAACAAGTGCAAATAAAAACTTGCTCGTGAATGCTTATGGCAGCACTCTTAGTAACAGCCAAAAGGTGGAAACAATCCAAATGCCATCAAGCGGATGAATGAACAAATGTGGTATATCCATACAGTGGACTAATACTGAGCCACAACAAGGAATGAAGAAGGACTGATATGTGCAGCAGCATGGATGAAACTTGAACACTATGCTAAAGGGAAAGAAGTCTGATCCCAAAAGAGGCTGTAACATAACATTTCACAAGTACTATCTTGAGCCAGCTCTGAAGTCATGCTTAAAATTTTCATTTCCCCCAGACTCTTTGTGGGTAGTTTGCTAAGAAGATTCCACCCTAACTACTTCCCTTTTGGGCTCTGACACTCCTGGGTTTTGAAACACAGATTTCCAACTCCTGGATGTGCCCAGATACCTAACACCCAGGGGTGGCCTCTTTTTGCTTGGACCCACCGAATTGTTCAAAATACTCAATTCTTTTTCCATAATTTGGCTATTGTTGGTAATGCTGCTATAAACATTGGGGTGCATGTGCTCCCTTTGAATCAGTATGTTTGTTCCTTTGGCTAAATATTTAGTAATGCAATTTCTGGGTCATAGGATAGTTCTATTTTTAACTTTTTGAGGAACTTACATACTGTTCTCCAGAGTGGCCATACCAGCTTACGTTCCCAACAGTGTAAGAGGGTTCTCCTTCCTCTGCATCCTCACCAACATCTGTTGTTTCTTGTGTTATGAACTTTAGTTATTCTGACAGGTGTGAGGTGGTAACTCATTATGGTTTTGATTTGCATTTCCCTTATGATGAGTGATGTGGAGCATCTTTTCATGTGTCTGTTGGCCATCTCTACATCTTCTTTGGAAAAATGTTTATTCATGTCTTCTGCTCATTACTGGATTGTTTGTTTTCTTGGGTGTTGAGTTTGAGAAGTTCTTTATAGATTTTGAATACTAACCCTTTATCAGATATGTCATTTGCAAATATCTTCTCCCATTCTGTAGGTTGCCTTTTAGTTTTATTGATTGTTTTCTTCACTGTGTAGAAGGTTTTTATCTTGATAAAGTCCCAATAGTTCATTTCTGCTTTTGCTTTTTTTGCCTCCAGAGACGTGTGTAGCAAGAAGGTGCTACAGCTGATGTCAAAGAGGTTGCTGCATTGACTGATGAATGGGTAAAAAAGATGTAATATATATATATATGAATATTACTATATATTCAATATTATATATATAAATATATATTCATATATATTCATTCATCAATATATATATGAGTATATATATTCATGACTGATGAATGGGTAAAAAGATATAATATATATATAGGAATATTACTATATATATTCAATATTACTATAATATATTCAATATTACTGAGTAGTAGGAATATTACTCAGCTATCAAAAAGAATAAAATTTTGCCATTTGCAATGATGTGGATTGAGCTAGAGTATATTATGCTAAATGAAACAAGTCAGAGAAAGATAAATACCATATGATTTCACTCACTTGTGGAATTTAAGAAACAAAATAGATGAACATAAGGGATGGGGAAAAAAAGGAGGGAAGCAAACCATAAGACACTCATAGCTACAGAGAACAAACTGAGGGTTGCTGGAGGGAGGTGGGTGGGGGGATGGGCTAAATGGATAGTGGGTATTAAGGAGGGCACTTGTTTTGATGAGTACTGGCTATTGTATGTAAGTGATGAATCACTAAGTTCTACTCCTGAAACCTATATTATACTCTATGTTAACTAACTACCTATTCAAGTAAATAAAACTTGAGGAGCTGCCTGGGTGGCTCAGTTGTTAACCGTCTGCCTTCTGCTCAGGTCATGATCCCAGTGGGGTCCTGGGATCAAGCCTTGCATTGGGCTCCCTGCCCGGCAGGGGAGTCTGCTTCCCCCTCTCCCACTATCCCTACTTGTGTTTCATCTCTCACTGTATCTCTCTCTGTCAAATAAATAAATAAAATCTTAAAAAAAAAACCTTGATACAAAAAATACTCAGATCTCAGGAAGCCCACAAAACCTTGCTAATCCCACCCTGCTTCTCATACATAAACTGCCTCCTTGAGTTGTAGCTTATCGTTACCTTGTCCCCAGGCACAAATCCCTGTGTGGCCCTGTGAAGCAGCCTTCTCTCATTAGGAACTATAAATAACAACACATTCTGCCTTTCATCTATCCAGAGTGTCCTTATGTTCTGTCACCCAAGAAATCTATAATTATATCTGATATCATATAATCATAAAACAACCATGTATTGTTATTCCACTTATGTGAAATACCCAGAATAAGAAAATCCATAGAAACAAAAATCAGACTATGGTTGCCAAGGACTAGGAGGAAGGAGAATGGGAAGTGACAAGTCGGGGGTTTCCATCTGGGGTGATGAGAAAGTTCTGCAACTGGCTAATGATGATGGTCGCACAACATCATGAATGTACTTAGTACCACTGTATTATACACTTTAAAACTGCTAGGAAGGTAAATTTTGTTATGTGTACTTTACCACAATAAAACGCTACCACCACCACCACCACAACAACAAAACCACAAGGCAAAAAATAAAATAAGACAAGATCTAAAAAGAGAGACTACGTGTACATGTTGTAAAGTATCCTAATTTCCCATGAGTGTAACACAACAAAGTCTTGTCAACTCCTCTAGGTGTGGGTAACCTCTTTTTTATAAAAGTAGACTTACTTTGATTGTATTAAATGCATTTATCAAAAAATAAGTAATATTGAACACACTACCAGAATGGCTACAATCAAAGACTACCAGGACAAATAGTGGACATATGGAGTTACTCAAATTTTCCTGCATTGGTGGTGGAGTTTAGGATGGTACAGCCACTTTGATAAAAGTCTGACAGTTGCTTATGAAACTAAACATATGCGTATCCTCTGACCCACACATTCCATTCCTACATATTTACGCAAAATAAATGAAAACAAATGTCCAGAGAAAGACTTGTATAAGAACATCCAGGGCAGCATTATTCATGAGAGCCCCAAACTGGAAACAGCTCAGCTGTTCATCAGTTGGAGAATAAATCACACACGATGTCCTTCACACAATGGACCACTGTTCAGAAATAAAGAGAAACGTTCTATTGATTCGCACAACATGAATGAATTCTAAAACATTATATTGAGTAAAAGAAACCTGGCATAAAGGATGAGTACAGAACTGCCTTTTCCCATGAATATGAAGTGCTAGAAAATGGCAAAATTAATTTTTGGTGAACAAGTTCAGAACAATGGTTGTCTCTGAGTGGTTGTGGGTAGAGGTAGCGGGGTGGGGGTATAAGGAAATTTTCTGTGTGTAATGTTTATGTTCTGTGTCTCGTATGATTTAGTTTGCACACGTGCATATATTTGCTGGAAGTTAGGAAATTGAATACTTAAGATTTGTACATTTTATTTTATGTAAATTTTACCTCTAAAGAAACAAAAGAAGAAGTATTAAAATATTGACTTAATAGGGCACCTGGGGGGCTCAGTTGGTTAAGCGTCTGCCTCTTAATTTTGGCTCAGATCATAATCTCGGGGTTCTGGGATCAAGCCCTGCATTGTGTTCCACACTCAGCAGAGAGTCTACCTAAAACCTTAAAATTCTTCCCCTCCCCTCCCCCCTCTGCCCTTTCCCCCTCCCTCTCTAAATATATATATGTATATATACGTGTATATATATAATTAATGATATGCATGCTGAATGCTGAAATTTTTCAGGGAAAGTATATAGATGTCTGCAATTTACTTTGAAAAGCATACAAAATTAAGAAGGATTGTTAAATGGAAAGACAGATGGATAGATGGTTAGATATTTGGTAGAGTAAGAATAGGAAAATATCGGTGGTAGAATTTCAGTGGTATGTGTATGGATGTTAACTGAAGTTATTTTTTTCACCTTTTATGTGTGGGAAATTTTTATAATATAATATAGGGGAAATAAATAACTAACAAATAATAAAGTATACATCATCAAACCCACCCTTCTTACTGTTTGGGGTCTTAAAACTTGGCAAGGAAACTGGATAGATATTTTTTTTTTTAAACAGATCAAGTACCTCAAATTCTGAGAAACTATTTTTCTTTGTCTAAAAATCTCCATGATCCCAGGAGCAGCAACAAAGCTCCTTTGTCCCTCTTGACCGTGCTGACTTTTGACAGCTGGGCCAAATGTTGGGAGCCAAAGGCTTACAAGCTTCTTAGTATCAATTACTAAGCTCTAATAGCCAATTACAGTGTGAGCAGATGAAACCCTCTAATTTGTGAGAATGAATTCTTTATTGCCTGAGAGTAACCACTCTGCAAGGTCAGTCTCAATTTCCCTTCTCAGCTAATATCCAACTGTGGCCTTCTTGGCTTGTGTTTTTCCTTCCTCCTACACTTGCACCCATTGTCGATCTCACCTTTCTCGAGAAAAGAGCACAGACTGCGGAACAGCTGCTTACTCGCTATGCAATAGTGTTTTACAAAATAGCAGATAAATAATTTATGGCCTATAAAGGAAAGATTTTTGGAATAGAAGTGAGGGGATCTGGCCTCTGGACCTGGCTATGCTGCTATGTAGGTGCTTGATCTTGGGCAAGTCACTTAACTCCCCTGAGCCTCATTTTATTAATCACTACAACGGGGGAAGCGGGCTGAGAGGTTTTTCAAGGTAAATTTCAGCTCTAAGATTCAACTGCCAAGTTTTGAAAGTACTAATCTCTAATAAGTACTGATTCGAGTATTATACAGCATTTCTTAATGTTGTAACATTTCTCTAATTAGCCTTGACATTTTATTTTATTGGGTTTTATTCTGATCAAAGGTAAACATATATGTAGTTTATAGAGTCAAATACTCAACAAGACTTACTATGAAAAAACAGCAGCTCACACATCCCCACATTTGTCCCTTCTTAGAAGCACTTAAAAACATTTTTGAACCTGCACAAAAGCTGAAAAGCAGTATTTAAATATTCATACCTGAATAGTCCTCCTCTTGAAGGGCTGCTGTTGACTTCTTACCACCTGCCTCCACCTTTTTCTGTACCTCCTTAATGCCAGACCATCTCAAAGTGGGAGGTAGATACAGGACACTTCATTCCTAAATACTTCAATGTGCATCTTCCAAGATGAAGAACGTCTCCTGTACAATGATGTAATAGTTACATCATTGCTACGCCCGAGAAAACGGACACTCATTCAACATCACCTATACTCAAAGATGCCCATTGTTCCAAAAAGTGTCTCATCAATGCTTTAATTTTTCCTGACCTAGATCCAGTCAAGGTTCTCACATTGTTTTTGAGTGTTAGGTTTCTTGAGTCTCTCCCAGTATTCCCTGCCCCCTACCTCCCTTGGAAGAGATCAGTCTAATTGTTCTGTAAATCCTGTATTTGCTTGACTGCTTCTGTTTATTAAAGTCAGGAGAGGTATTTTTTGGCAAGATTATCACATTGGAGATAGGTCCTTCCCCTTGCATCACAGCAAGAAGCAGAGGATGTCAATTCCCCAGTACTCTGGGCAGTTATATGTTCCCCCACTGTCCGAAAGAAGTCCGTTTCTATGAAATCTTTCCTAAGCTAAAATGGTGTAAAGTGAAGAAGTAATTACCATTAACTACATGGGAAAAAAAGTTTGTGCATTCCCAGACCTCAAAAATAACCTCTCTTGGGCTTTTCTGATACCTTAGGACACAACCTGCTGACGGATGCACAAAGTAAGTGGAGATAAAGTGCAGATGCTCACAGACACAGTTCAAAGCTGTGGCGGCTGGGGGCTGAGATGCTGAGTGTAGGTTCCAGGGAAGGAGCTGGGCGGGGCCTCCCTTGCCGCTCCCTGGGAGCTGCCCTCACAGTGGCTGGGCGGGCTGCAACACATTTCAGTTAAATAAGTTCTAAAAATCTGCTGCACAATATTGTACCCATAGTAACAACGCTGTAGTATACTTAAAAACTTATAGAGAATGGGGAGCCTGGGTAGCTCAGTGGGTTAAAGCCTCTGCCTTCAGCTCAGGTCATGATCTCAGGGTCCTGGGATCAAGCCTCGCATTGGGCTCTCTGCTCAGCGGGGAGCCTGCTTCCCCTTCTCTCTCTGCCTGCCTCTCTGCCTACTTGTGATCTCTCTCTCTGTCAAATAAATGAATAAAATCTTTAGAAAAAATTTATAGAGAAGGTAGATCTTATGTTTTGTTCTTATTGCAATAAAATAAAATGTCTATGTCACAACACTTGGTGAGGTAAGTGACAGAATGCTAAAAAGCACTTGATCTGTGAATAATATTTACTATTTTAAAAAATATTTTATTTATTTGACAGAGAGAGAGAGATCACAAGTAGGCAGAGAGAGAGGGAGAGGCAGTCTCCCCGCTGAGCACAGAGCCCGATGTGGGGCTCGATCCCAGGACCCTGGGATCATGACCCGAGCCGAAGGCAGAGGCCTTAACCCACTGAGACACCCAGGCACCCCATACTATTTTTTTTTGTAGGAAACTTTAGTGGTTCAAGGCTGGAAGCAGGGAAAATAGGGGACCATTGCAATAGGCCAAATACGAGAGGAAGGGGACTTGTATTAAGGCAATAATCACGAGGATAGAAGGAAGAGGGAAGATACAGGAGATGACAATGGACTAGGACTTGCTGGCTGAGCCCTTGTTTCTCTTTCCCCTCATGTGGAGTTCTTCCCTGAAAACCTGAATTTCCTGGCACAAAGTAGGCCCTCACCTAATACATGCGGAACATATCATTTCAAAGTATATCCTTCAAGTAGTGCTGCGGATTCTCCCTTCTGCGCTGCTAGCCCCACTAAATCTACCCCGGGTCCCCACTGGCATGTCCTCTAATAATTTCTTGCCTTCGACCAGAAAGCTCTCCTCTCCTCGTACTATATCACCTCTTGCTTTCTTTGCAGAACACTTCTGCCTCAGATGTGCATGGGGATGCCACACTGGCCTGTCTGCTCTTACACATTACAGGGAATGTGTAATGGGAACATATTCCTAGAATGAACGTAACTGAAGAATCCCTACAGACAAAATTGGAACCAGAATGCCATATGCTTAAGTTTTGCTGTAAATTGTCAAAATCAGTTTTGAGAGAATGCTCTTTTTAAGAAAGGGAGGGGTTGTGGGTCAGGCGGAGAGGGAGAGAGAGAATCCCAAGCAGGCTCCACACCCAGCGTGGAGCCTGATGCAGGGCTCGATCTCACAATCCTGAGATCATGACCTGAGCCGAAATCAAAGTTGGATGCTCAATCAACTGAGCCACCAGGTGCTCAAGAATGGTCTCTCTCTCTTTTTTTTTTAAAAGATTTTTATTTAATTATTTGACAGAGAGAGATCACAAGTAGGCAGAGAGGCAGGCAGAGAGAGAGGGGGAAGCAGGCTCCCTGCTGAGCAGACAGCCCGATGCGGGGCTCAATCCCAGGACCCTGAGATCATGACCCGAGCTGAAGGCAGAGGCTTTAACCCACTGAGTCACCCAGGCGCCCCAAGAATGGTCTCTTTTTAAAACATTGTTTTATTCATTCATTTTTGACCAAATTCCATAAAAAAATGTTGGACATAGAGCAATATAAAACATGGTGATATGCCTAGGGATCTGTACAATCTTTTCAGCCTGCTCAGCTACAGGTTTAGTCACAATGAGGATCTTGACGACAAATTCCTCCTTGTCAAAGAGAATAAAGATAGCCTTACTGTTTAGTACAAGGGTTACTGCCATCCTGGTGCTGCAAACAGCTGCCTCAGGGCTGTTATTCCACAGGTTTGGGTTGGATAGGGAAAGACACTGATACACTTGGGAAAGCTACCTACCTTGAAGTCAGTGTGGATTCATGAGGGCACTCTTTTGCTGCCTCCCTCTAAAAAAGCAGGGACTCGGGACAGTTGATGTTAGTAAAACTTTGTCCTTAAGTACAGAACTTCAGGGCTATATTCATGGAGACAGAATTAATGTCTTAATAAGTGACTTGGACCTGTGAGTAATGCAAACCATAAAGCCCAGAAAATGACACAGTGGAGTAATGCCCAGCCTTGAGCATAAGGGATTTCTCCATTCATTTGTGCCCAGTTGTCTTTTGGAGAACATGGTGTTCTAACACAATAAGCAGAGTACCTCACTGCCATCCGTAACCTTGTAGCTCTGACTACAAGTAGTGTGACTACTGAAAGTAGTTCTGACCTGGTGGTACATTCTTGGTAAGAAATAGGAGTTTATGTTCCTGATAATCCATGAATATGGTTGTAGATGTCAATCAATATTTGCTTGAAATTCTAGGAAGTGTTATCAGGCTGAGAAAGATGTTCGGAAAGAAATCATATTTCTTAGACAAAAAAGAGACTCAGCAGGTCATATGCAGGAGAATATAGGAGAAAGTAATTCTTTTCAGGAAGGCATTGTGACCAAATACACCATGAACTGCAACATACCAGAGAGGATCTCTGGCAAAATATTAATGGGTCAGCCCGAGGTTGATCCTGATCCCACGTTTCTTCTTTCACTCTGATATCCAACTTATTGAACAACAGAAGAGTTTCTAAGAATTGGTGCAGCTGCTTCATTCGTACTTGGCTTACTGAAACAGCTTTCTATGATTTTCTCTCTCTAATCAAGTCTATATAATGCCACCCTTCTTAAAATCATATTAATAGCTCCTAACAGAAGGGCATTCTGGGGGGATGTATTCCCATCCTAACCCTTCTTGCTTTAAAGAACACTACTCCATAGGATTGGGCCACAGCAGCTGTGTTTATATTAGTTGACCTTACTTGCTCAGGCAGAGGTGAACATCTGACCTAAACTCAGCCCATCTGGAGTTGAGATGGAGACATGCTAGTCATAGGCTGGTTGCTGGAACTGAAGCAACGTACAGCTGGAACATGGAAGCCATGAGTGTTAAGACAGGCAGAGGTGAGACTAGAAAAGGTAGATAGATACCTATGTTCCTGATAGCTTTCTTGTTCTTGGACCAGGCCCTTTGGAAGTCTAGCTGTGTTCTTGCTCTTGGATTCTAGGCAATTTTCCTGCATCCATATGATAAATCTTCTATTCCCACCCTCATTTTATTTTTTCTTGAGCTAGTTTAAGTGGGATTTTGTTACATCTGAATACAACAGCTTTGAATAAGACAGCCTTTAGGATGAAATTCAAACACTTTAACATGGTCTGCAATGTTCTTTATTATCTAGTGCCTTCCTTTGCCTCCTTTTCACTTCTGACCTTAGTCAGCACCACACATAACTCAGCCCTAATCAGTCTCCTCCCCTCACTTAAGTCCTTTAAGATGCAGCTCCTTCAGAAAAGAAACCGTGATACCTTTCCGGTCTGTGAGGTTCCCTTCTTGTGTACTGGTTATATTGGTATTGTGTCTGGTGGTTTACTTGTCCCTCTTCTACTGACTTTATGTCAATATAGTCAAGACTAGGTGTTACTCACATTTGTTAATGCTATGCTTGTGCTAAACCCCTGAAAGATATCAATAAATAGCTAATAAAATGAATGTCTATTCATAATATAATGACACAGTGTTGATGTAAAAACTAGATTATGAAATCTGAACCTTCTATTATAGCAAAGTGCTTCAGAGTGTAGGACTTGGGAGTCAAGACTATTGCAGAGGTAAAACCTATTTACACAATAGGATTAAAGGGGATATCTGTGTAAACCATTTATAACATTGGCTTCAGATATTAGGCATTTAGTCAGAATTTCATGATCAGTAGATTTATTTGTTGGTCCTCTATCTGGGAACTCAGTGAAACTGAGATTCACTGGCTAAGACTCCTAGAACTGTAGGACTCAGTGACTCCATTCCCATTGGGAAATTCTTTTTTTTTTTTTTTTTTTTTTAAAGATTTTATTTATTTGACAGAGAGAAACACAGTGTGAGAGGGAACACAAGCGGAGGGAATGGTAGCAGGAGAAGCAGGCTTCCCGCTGAGCAGGGAGCCGGATGCGGGGCTCGATCCCACGACCCTGGGATCATGACCTGAGCTGAAGGCAGACGCTTAACGACTGAGCCACCCAGGCGCCCCTCCATTGGGAAATTCTAAAGGCGACCATTTTCCAAGTTGAAGTTTAGCAGGGATGACTCTTCTAGGAGGGCTGTTTGCAAGCACGTCCTACAGTGAGGCTTTGGTTACTATTAAGGTAAAGTTGTTTTGCAGGACTTCTTTTATGTAAAAACCATAAGGACTGCTGGCCCAGGATGTGGCTGTTGCTAAAGAGCCTGTCTTAGAGAGGTTGGCATTTCCTTATTAACTCACAGCCCCAGTAGGGGCTTTTCTCAAAATGACCTGCCCATCTGTCTGCTCCCCTCTAATCTCTACTACAGATGAGTGACCTGATCTACAGAGTTACAGAGAATGCAGGCCTTATAGCCCCATGCAGAAGAGACAGAGTGAACTGGACGGTAACCCCTGACTAAGGTTCAGTTCCGGGGAGGCCTAATTGTACTTCCTGGATTGGTTTCTGTAAGAATGCCCCAATTTCCTGTAACAAATTTCTTTTCCTTAAACTAGCTTGAGTGGGTTTTTTTGTTTTAAATCTTTTTTTTTTTTAATTAAGATTTTATTTGAGAAAGTAAGAACATGAGCAGGGGGAGGGGCAGAGGGAGAAGCAGACTCCCCACTGAACAGGGAGCCGGACAAGGGGCCTCCATTCCGGGACTCTGGGATCATGACCTGAGCTGAAGAAGGCACACGCTTAAGCTACTGAGCCACCCAGGCACCTTGGTTCGTTTAGTTTTGATGCTCACATCAGAAGATTGCTACCAAGATTGGAAGGAAGCCCCAAGGATGCTGTAGATTTAGAGTGAAGAGGGGTGGTTACTATGCATCTCAGTGTGAGGATCTGACAGTCTGGGGTAATGAAGTGGAAAAATAGCTCGCTAAGTCTCTACTGGTAAGCCTAGACCACAGGCCTCCTGCTCGATCAGGGGGCCAAATACCGTATCAGGATGTGATTGCTCCTTGGGGTCTTGAGTGAAGCAGTAGAGGGAGTCTGAGGTTTATTGGGCAGATCTGGAAGCAGGGTAGGAGAAAATTTTATTCCCTCCCAAACTCTTCTTTCCAACTCCTTTCCACTGATATCATTGGGAGATTTGGGTAAAATAATATATCAGAGTTATACTGTGAGACATGGCTGATATTAGCAAGATGTTACTTGTAGATTCCGTAGTCGTATCAGTAGAAATTAAAGTCTCTTTCTATGCAGCTAAAAACCTTCCCCTGCACGGTAGAAAAGATAGCGAGGATTGTGACAGGGAAAAAGAAAAACAAAGAGTCAAGTCTCCCAAATGCCCAAGTGAAGCATAAGGACTCCACGAACTGGATACTGGAGATTGATGCAGTGGGAAAAGCATAGATATTTGGCATCATCCAGAGGACCCTGTGTTTGGGACCCAGTTAAAAGATTTTCATATACACAGGACAAATCCTTATTTACTAACATTTGCAATACAGCTAGTATGTAACTAGTGCTTTATACATAGTAACAACACAAGAGTGTTTCATCTTGTAGAAGATGAAGAAACTGAGGCTTTGGCTTTACATCACTTGGTAATGCTAATATGATAATGATTTATTTACAACTAGTAATAAGTAGAGTAAGGTTCTGAACAGTGGCCATCTGAATCTATAATCTTCAGACTTTTTCCACCAACCAATCTCTCTCAGTTTACTCTAAATGACATAGATTCAAAATACAGATATAAAAGGAGAGAGGGTTTAAGTGAATACTATGATGTTCCTACTTTTGATATTAATGCAAATATACAAGAACAAACAGCTTATGAAATCATTCTCAAGAGTTTAATTAAAATCCATATAGCACTTAACATGTATAGATGTTTAATCTCTTTCAGTGACTCTTATATTTTAAAATCCTTCTGCACAACATTTTGAGGCTAACTTCATGCTAGAGATCTACAAATGTACAACTCAACACAAAAATACATTTGGAATCCATTCCAATGCAAGTTTAAAACACTTTAATTGCAGACAATGTAAAGATATTTAAAAACAAAAACTACAAAATGAGCACATAAAAGTATTCCCTTTTCAATTTTTAATAAAATACTGCTCTGTATAAGATCTAATGAAAAATTCCAGTTACTTATAAAATAGCTATGTGAGAAAAGAAATGATTTAAGGTATATATGTATGAATTATATTGTTTAAATGAACAGAATGTTGAACATTTTGTTGATACAACACACTATTTATTACTCATATACCAAAATAGAGGAAAACCCTCAAAGAAGCAACTAGGTGCAAGCAAAAGGAAATGTAAGAGACCTGAGGCAACAAAACAACAAAAAAACCAAACCCCAAAACAAAGGAAAAAGCCCCTTAGCTGTAAAGGAAAAGGAATAAAATAACTTAAAGCAAACTGTGGACCAAATTCTCAGTCCTATTATTTCATGAGAAACAGTATGAGAATTTGGCTTCAAATTACTAAAACATCTGTATAGACTTAATTATTTGGCCTAGGCAATTTAATAGTATACCAATTGCTGAAATCAATAGCAATGGGTGTACTGCTGGGAAAAATTACTTTTTATAGGTTTAACTGTGTAAAACTACCTACTGGAAACCAGAGTCTCCATCACAAATTGCACTTGAGATGGCTGAATGCATTGATTGAGCAAGGCATAATTGTTGGTTCACTGACATACACACAAACACAAAAGCAGCTATAGATTGCTGATATTCTTAATTACTAAAACAATTTTACACATTTTTCTCTCTCTCTGGGGGGGGAAAAAAAGATCAGCAATACCGGAGCTGTTAACTCAGTTTGGTATGGTAATAGGGACACTTGGCGCGCCTGCTGACTCACCACTGCTGTCTCTTTCAACACGGTCTCTTACTGCTCCCTGGTGGAAGATAGAGAGGTCTGATGGAAATACGAACCAGGTCAGTTTGAAAAATATTCATTTCTGGAATTTTAAGTTTTATCCTGACTAGGAAAGGAAGCTCCTGTGAAAAAGACTGTTCCACTGACAAAGCTTACAAAATATGCATAAAGAACACTGCCAGTTTGAGTGCTATCACTATCTCTAGAAAAATGATAAAGGAACTCAAATGATTATTATTTTTTTAAGTAGAGAATGCTCGTCATGGTTATCTCTCTTCAATAAATTAATTCCCTATAGTAAAAACACAATTTGGAAGCAAGATGATCCTAAGAAACATAGCAAGCTTGAAAAGCTGGGAAATTGTACACTATTGCTTTAAAAAAGATGCTCTGAATAACGAGACAAAGCACATCAGGCCTAACTTCAGTGAAGATCTGGACAGTGTTATCTACCTTAAGGTAAAAATTAGACAACCACTACAAAAACGTATGATTCATTAATACAAATAGAACAGATGAAAAGTGAGTGAATAAAAAAGCCCCTGCAACTTATCTCCTTCCTTGATCTATAAAGATAGAATATAGTCTGAAAATGCAGTGATTGGATGTATCTTATTTAATTGGTTTATTTTCTCCAAGTCCTCCTTCACTGCTTCTCCCTTTAAATGAAGATTCTAGATTATTCTGAAAATAACAGTCTAAAACCAAAGCAAATACCTGATCATAGGAAAGGAAAAACAACAAAAAACCTGCATCAAGTTCTTCATCTCTCCCAATAGAAACAGAAACAAAAACAAACCTTATCTTTTCAGTTTTAAAAGAGCTCCTTATCCCTCTGAAAAGCAAGCAACATCTTCAATTGAAACCAAGGTACACAGAGAGGCAAAATTAATGTTTCATGCAACTGACTCTCAGATGTTTAAGACTTTCTCGTCTACATGATGTTTAAATCAATTAAGAGATTTTGTCCAATTATAAAACTAGGTGATGATCAGGTAACGCAGGCAATTTTAACAAGGAACAATGAAACTAGAAGAATCAATTTCAAAATTTACTTAATGCACTAAAAAAAATTACTGAATAAGAATATTTAGATTTAACTCCTTCGGTTACGTGGAAGCATGAAGTAATTTGGGGACTCTGCTCTTCTGTGCCCTATTGAGACCACAGCTTTCACAGAAAGTTTACCGCAGATTCAACAGCCCAATGGGCATATTTCTAAATTTTGAGCTGGTCTGAGTTTGCCCAATCCAAGACGGAAAAACTTTAAATTTCACATACTATCAACGATTCCAGTCTCCTCAAGATTATCATGAGATAAAGACGGTCTCTTGTCCTGCAAAGGGAGGCACAAGTCCTGTTGATCTCCAGTTGATCTCATTCCCACATTTGGAATAGGTCAACAAAGGGAACAGAAAAGATGAAGGCCTGACTGCTAACCTAGTCATTATCGAGCTCTTTCCTATTTTTTAATCTCTCTTCAATCTTGACCTTTTGGATACTACATGTTTTTTAAAAAGGGAGGAAGGAACAAAAAGAAAACACTTTTTTCCTGCCTATCCATGTAGAATTACCAGCTCATTTTGCTCAAACACTGGGGAAATATCCTTATGGGTTTGGTGGCAATATGCTTGTTGAAATTTATCTTGGAGTTTTCAGAAGATGGCACATCCTCCTTCCTTTGTATCCTAAAAGAGGTGTGGGCTGTGTGCTGTTTCTAGAGGGGCAAAACAGCAGTGACGAGGGAGGCAATTCTTGAATGCTGGAGTTTGTACATGTACATAAGATGAAAAATATCATATACTTTAAAGTAGGTAAGATGTTAACAGAACATTATTGTCACAATTTAACTTTTTTGTATTGTATTCTCATAATAGAGATTTCCTTTTAAAACAAATAGAGAGTTTTTGAGACACCAAGGACAAACACTGAGAATTATTTGAGCCTCATTATTCAAGATCCCACTACAGATAAACATTCCCAATAAGGACATGCTGGGAACCAATGAACATCTGAATCTGGAAAATTAACAGAAAATAAAATCACAGAAATTCACACGACTATAATAAATGACATCTTTTACACTAAAGGCACTACTAATATACAAATATCATATTAACAGTTAGAGAAACTCTGAAATCAGCAGTTAGAGAAAGGAATCCATTTAGTTCAATACCAGCATTAAAAAACAAAAACAGACCACTTTAGGACTCATGGCAGGGTTTTAATGAGCTAAATGAAACTGGATATAATAATAAGCAGCTCCATATAAACATCATGGTTCCTACTTTTTAAAAAAGTATGATAACTTACTTCCTTAAAAATATAAGCATATCACAAAAACTAAAGGATAATATATATGTGTGTGTGTATATATTTATATATATATATATATATTATAAAAACTCAGGCCCTGGTACCACTGAGAAATTTTCATAAACTCTAAAATAATTTCAACAGCCACAGCTTGAACAATACACACCCACACATGACATGCAAGGACAAAATGCCAGAGTCACTGAACAGTTCAGCATAAAGCTAAAAATATGGAAACAGAATGAGACAGGCGTTTGTCATGTAAATAAAGTACATCACAAACTGATTGTGCCTGTATTATAGCACACCTCAGAGTTTTTTAAAAAATCAGAATTTCATCAGTTTCAAGAAGCACTACACATGGACCAACAAAGAAGCTCTCATGTATGTTTAAGTAGGTAAAAAGCTATACAAAAGAATAACACAATTTACTTCAACTAACAACATGATTAATATATTTTACTTTATTCTATTAGAAGATTAATTTGTAGTCATTGTACCCTGTAGATTTTGAAACTTAATTTTATTAGAAATTTCTAATGCTGGTTCTTGAATAATCTAAAAAATTGTAATTACTTGCTCAAATCTAGATTGCTATTTATAGTTCTAAGCAGTTAAATGAAATACTCTGATCAGTATTCTAAAGTTGCTTTGGTACAAAATTTAGAATAAAGCAAAACTGGCAGCACCACAACAAGTGTGATCATTTCACAGCAGGTCTAAAGGACCCTCAGAGCAACAAAATGTAAGTTAAAATACTTATAAATAAGAGCCATTCTCCAGACAAACCTGTCACATCATTAAAAAGAGAAATAAAATCCACATTCAGTAGATTGAGGCCCAATTTTCATGCTCCATTTAATTATCCCTCAATAGTGTAAAAAATGTCATTATTGCACTATGCTGTCTAATTCATGGTTCAGGATACTTCTGTTGATGAGAGGCCAAGAGTTAGAGTGGTACATTTTAATGCTTAGTCCACTGATACTATTTTAACACAAGGTTTAATTTAGTTTTTCTTTTTTACAGCTTTACTGAGGTATAACTGATGTAAAACAAACTGCACATGTTTAAGATGCACAATTTGATATAGCATGAAAAGTGCCTGACAACAAATTTAAAAATTTTAACTAAGAATTTTTAATCGAAATGTACTATTTCAAAATAGCACATTCTAATTTTTTATGAGACAGAGATATGGATTTCTAAAAAGGTGGGTGGAAAGGAAAGAAATTAATTTAATTCAGGTACCAAATTTATTCAGAAGGTTTAGAAACGCCAAAATTGACGGCCAGTTTTCTTGATTTTCTTCTTGAAGAAGAGCTTGGTGCTGACTTGTGATGAGACACACTATGGCCTTGGGAGGCAGCTTCAACTTGAAAAGAAGATGCAGGCTGAGTAATCTGAGAGGACTTTAAGGAAGCGGATGAACTCTCCTGTGAAATCGCTTTGGTGACACTGGAAGACCCTGGCTGGTGAGTCTGAAGTGCGGTAGCGTGAGAACTCTGGGCCTCCTTACTCTCCAAGTTCTTTTTATTTGCAACCCTTTTTTTAGTAACCTTTAAGGAATAAAGGCGTCATTAATTAACAATGTACACAGAAAAAACTAGTGTCATAAACCATGTTGCTAATAGTTGTCAATCATGTTGACTTGTAACTTCCATTTACTCTCCAAACCAGACTTCAAAAATCAAAGGAAATTTAAAAATTCTCCCTAACTTAAATATAAAGAAAATTAAAAAATTCTCCATAACTTAAAGACAATTTATATTCCTGATTTTAAAATCACTTTGTGCTAAAAAAGGATATTACTTGCTGTAATTATTATTTATTAGAACACAAACTCAAGAAAGCAGGGACCAGGTTAGACTGGTCACTGCTGGTCATAATATATATTATTTAAAAAAAAATACATACATATATCTTTTTAAGTATTCTCTACATTCAATGTAGGCTTGAACTCATGACCCTGACAGCAAGAGTCGCATCCTCTACTGACTGAGCCAGCCAGGCACCCTCAGCACGGGTTATTAATATATATTCTTAGCACCCAGACCAGTACTGGGCTTGTGGTTGGCATTTAATCAGTAATAATTAAGCAAACAAATTAAGTAAACTATTAAGTAAACTATTTCTCAATAGTCCTTGAACATTAACAAATTAACTCTCTTAAAAATATAGTAATTCTCAAAAAAAAAAAAAAATATATAGTAATTCTCTTTTCAGGTCTCACCTGTAGAGGTATGAACTGATTGTGCACACCACCTGGCATCCCCCCAGCCATGGGCATGGTCCCAGAATATGAAGGATGATGAAATGGCTTCCCAGGAACTGGCACTGGTGGTCCCCATGGCATGGAGCCAAAGACGTGAGATGATGAAGGCATTATATTAGCTGTTAAAAATCATGGACAATTTCTTTTTTAGTAAAACGGTATCATCAAAGTCCTGAAATTTAAGATCTCCTTCTGCTGCCCTTTTTTATTTTTTTCATCTTGACAAAGGGCATACTCTTAACTTATGATCAATTTTGCTTACAACATTCCACCTCAGGAGCCCCCCTTAGGACAGTGAAGTATCTATATAAGTTAGCTTGTCATTATGCTGTCTGGCTTACAAAGGCCAATAGTACCATATACTTATATGAGCTTTAGGAATATTTGTAACACTATTTAAAAAAATAATAAAAGGATCATGAAACTGTCCCTTGGGGGAGAAAAGCCAAAGCACAAAGAGAAATCTTAAGGATCTCACCTGCCCCCAATGCTAAGTTGCTTCCATAGTGATCCCAGCCTACAAAAAAACCAAAAAAACTCAAGTCTTGGAAATCTGATCACTTTCATATGACATGTAGAATCTTTCTTCTCCCTATTTTAGTATTTGTAATTAAAGGATTTTTAAAAAATTACATTTTGTTTTTTACCAAAAGTGCACTGAATTGTGGTTTCCAAAACTGATTTGTGTATCAGAATCACCAGGGAGCTTGTGAAATAGATTCCTGGGCAAGGCCCCAGGCCTACCAGACTTGCAGGGGGTCAGGAATCGGTATTTTTTGAAGTATAGTTGACATACAATATGATATGAGTGTCAGGTGTACAATAGTGATTTGACGTTTAGATACATTACAAAGTGCTTGCCATGATAAGTGTGGTTACTACCTGTTACCACACAAAGTTATTAAAATATTGTTGAATATATTCCCTCTGTTGTTCCTTTCGTCTTTGTGACTTGTTTATTTTATAACTGGAAATTTGTACCTCTTAGTCCCTTCACCTGTTTGCCCATCCCCCCCCCGCTCCCTTCTCTGGTAACCACCAGTTTAATCTGTATTTATGAGTCTGTTTCTGTTTTGTTTTGGGATTCCACATATAAACAAAATCATACGGTATTTGCTTTTCTCAGTTTTACTTTGATGGACATGCATACATCTTTCTGTATTAGTGTTTTTGTTTTCTTTGGGTAAATACCTAGAAGTGGAATTGCTGGGTCATATGGTACCTCTATTCTTAATTTTTTGAGGAATCCAAGGAATCTCTAGTTTTTGTTTGTGTGTCTCTTTGTTTTTAGAGGGGAGGGAGGGGAAGAGGGAGAGGAAAAAAGAATCTTAAGCAGGCTCCATGCTCAACGTGGAGCCTGATGTGGGGATCTATCTCACAACCCTGAGATCATGATCTGGGCCGAAATCAAGAGTTGGACTCTTAACCGAGTGAGCTGCCCATGTGCCCCAACTTGTCATCATTTAATGTAGCAGTTCCTAAATGGTGCCCTGGTAGTGACTGCATAAGAATCCACCTGTGGAAAAAAAAAAAAAAAGAATCCACCTGTGGAGTTTGTTAACAATACAGATTCCTGGGGCACCTGAGTGGCTCGGTCAATTGAGCATCTGAGTCTTGATTTCAGCTCAGGTCATGATCTCACGGTTGTGAGATCAAGCCCCATGTTGGGCTCTACACTCAGTGTGGAATCTCCTTGAGATTCCCTCTCCTTCTCCCTCTGCCCCTCCCCCAGCTGGCACGCATGCTCTCTCTCCCTCTCTCTAAAATAAATAAATAAAATCTTTTAAAAAATTACAAGTGGGGGGCGCCTGGGTGGCTTAGTTGTTAAGCATCTGCCTTCGGCTCAGGTTATGATCCCAGGGTCCTAGGATGGAGCCCCGCATCGGGCTCCCTGCTCTGCAGGAAGCCTGTTTCTCGTGCTACCATTCCCTCTGCTTGTGTTCCCTCTCTCGCTGTGTTTCTCTCTGTCAAATAAACAAAATCTTAAAAAAAAAAAAAAAAAGACAAGTGGGACAATAGCACATCACCACTGAAGAAGATATGCTCTATATTCAAAACTTCTTTTCAAAAGATAAAAAGGCAGCCAGACCTGTAAGACGGTATAGCTTAATAATTCAGCCACTTAAGAAATTTTGGCATCAGGAGAAAAGAATCATAATATATTTTAGTGTTTTGAATTACACAAGTACAACATCTAGGATGAAGACAACTTTTAATATGAAAAATGCTAAAAATATTCAGAAAATCAGGCCTTGGTACTACTATCTATAAGCAACTTTGGTGCCAGTCATAGTGTTAAGAAGATCTGTTAAGAAGAGGTTAAAGCCTCTGCCTTTGGCTCAGGTCATGTTCTTAGGGTCCTGGGATTGAGCCCTGCATCAGGCTCTGTGCTTGGCAGGGAGCCTGCTTCCGCCGCGCCCCCCCCTCCCCCAGCCTGCCTCTCTGCCTACTTGTGATTTCTCTCTCTCTGTCAAATAAATCTTAAATAAAAAAGATGCTATATTAATCTTATGCAAGGATCAGCTCCTTTCAATTCAATTCCCCCCTCCCCAAAAATCACTGTTCTAAATATAAAATACACTTTTCTCCATTTTTTTCCACTGGGACTTTTAATACCATAAGATAGAAATCTACAAAATACGTTTAAAATGTTAATCTGATGATTCAGTTTTCTCTCCTGACTAATATTGAAATCTCTTGGCTTTTACTTATATCATGTATTTGAATTGGACCACTGGAGAGCACCTATTATGAGACCAAAAGAATTCCAATTATAACCTTAAAATTCTTGGGAGGTAGGAATACAGCATCATAAACATGATATAATAATGAACATAAATGTAATAATTAACATGAAAAAGGTAAAAATATCAAGCTGTAAAATATCAATAATCAGGAAAACATTCTTTTTAGATAATACATTCTCATAACCTACACATACTAATTATACTAAAAATTTATATATAGTTACTGGGTTCATTTTTGAAAGAGAAAAGCCTGTCAAATTAGATTTTGGAAGACACAGTGAACTTACTTCCTTGAGCTATATGAAAACATCAGACTTATTCAGTCATAAAAATTTTATGACTAAAGCATTGTCTATACAGGTGAAGAAATACCAGTGCAGTACAAGTAACAAAAGCATGGACTTTGGAGTCAGAAATACTTGGGTTTGAACGCTAGTTTTTTTTTTTTTTTTTTAAAGATTTTATTTATTGATTTGACAGACAGCGAGAGAGGGAACATAAGTAGTGGGAGGGGAGAGGGAAAAGCAGGCTTCCCACTGAGCAGGGAGCCTGATGCGGGACTCGATCCCAGGACCCTGGGATCATGACCTGAGCTGAAGGCAGACGCTTAATGACTGACCCACCCAGGCGCCCCACTGAATGCTAGTTTTGCTCCTTAGGAACTTATGTCCTTAGACAAATTACATTTTCTTAAAAAGTCAAAGTAGTATATACACATTGTAGTAAAAAGATTTTCAATATAATATAGTAGACTATCCCAGGTATAACTGCTTCGGCTGTTTATTTCCACCACTGTTCAATAATTTGCTTCTACTACTACTGACTTTTCAATGTGAGGCATTTTTAAGTCTACTGACTTCCTAGTAAGATAGATCAGAATTCAGGTAGATTAAAATCAAAATTATTTTATATCACCCCTTACTACTTGCGCTGTCCTTCCAATAAAAGTATATCAAATATTTGTTTAAATATATAAGTGGGGTTTACAGCATGTGGTTCTGTAAATGTTGTCATTGCAGAGCCAAGTAGGTACTCTGATTATGTTCTTCTTTTCTTGTAAAACTTTTTTACTGTTTTTAAAAAAAATTATTTATTTTTAAAGATTTATTTGTCAGAGGGAGAGAGAGAAAGAGAGAGAGAGCAAGCACAAGCAGGTGGAGTGGCAGGCAGAAGGAGAAGTAGGCTCTCTGCAGAGCAAGAAGTCCAATTGCAGGACTCGATCTCAGGACCCCGGGATCATGACCTGAACCAAAGGCAGCCGCTTAACCATTGGAGCCACCCAGGTGTCCCTACTCTTTTAAAAGTAATTATCTTTTAATGCTGCCCATTTATCAGATAACTATCTTACCTTCTAAGACCTCCCTCTGCTCATCCAATTGGGAAGAGTTACTTTCTAGACCTGCTGAGCAGCTGGCATGCTGGGACTTCCTTTCATTGTGTTATGTATACTAGACCTCTTGTGGTGCAGTCTTATGGTTTTTCTTTCTTTTATTTTTTCTTTCCTTCTTTGCGTCTTCCTTTTTTCTTTCTCCTTTTCTTTCTCTCTTACAACTACTTTGTTTTGCTGGAACATATAATCCTTTAGCTTCTTAAGGGTGCATAAGAAGTAGATTAGCATAAATAAATAAAATAAAAATGTCTTTATTTTGCCTTGCACTAGGATTTATAGTTTGGCTATACAAATAAATCTAAGATAAAACTAATTCTGCCTCAGAATTTTGATATAGTCAGTGCTCACTGCTTCACAGTTCTCTTCAGACATTCTCTTTATCACTGGTATTCTCAAATTCAAGGTAATCTCTCTTTTCATTCATTGTGCTAAGCATTTGGTGGCCCTTTCAACTGAGAGCTGCATGTCCTTTAGTCCAGGAAATGTTTTTATCTTATTTCTTTCCTACTTTCTTCCTTTCCATTTGTCTCTGTTTTTTTTTGTTCTGGAACTCCAATTAGATGGGTCCTGGATCTGTGTATTCTTCCTCTAAATCTCCCTTTTTTCTGATTTTCCACTTTTTATCTTGTTCTTCCTGAGATTTCTTTGGCTTTGCTAAGGCTTTATCTATTAGAATTTAAAATTTCAACTTCAGTTCTTATTCTCTGATTATTCTTTTTTTTTCCCTTACATTCTTGTTCTTATGTTTTAGTTGCAATACTGTTTTATCTCTCTAAGAATATGAACCATGAGCTATCTCTGTTTTATTTCCTATATTATCTCTATTTCTAAGTCCCTTTCATTTCTCTTTATTTTGGGCTTTCTAACTTTAGAGATTTTCCCCAAATGTTTCAGATCTCTCACAGTCTCGTATCTATTCATTTTAAAGGGCACTAAAACTGTGATTAGTAGCAGTGTTTGTGTTAAGGGGCTACATGACTTGAGGGCTTCTCTCTAGAATAGTCCTAGAAAGATCCACTTCTTATTTGGTAATGAGCCAGCCTTTTGGTGTGTCTTCCGAAAGTTACTAGGTCTTTTCTTCAGAGTTCAATGAATTTCTGAAAAGAACCATCTTCCCACTTCCTATATGAGCTATGGCTGGCTACAAATTGAGAACAGGATGGGGAAAAGGAACTTTATCTCAGTATCAGTTTTCAGTCTTATATCTCTACTCTGTGCCTGGTGTCCCCATATCTAGCGAAACCTCTAGAGAACATACCTCCAGGGCTCTGCCTGAAGGTATGCTTCCCATGCTGGCTGTGTGGGGGAAGGATCTGAGGAGGAGTCCCATTCCTCCACATACAGACTTTGAAACAATCATCCTCTTTTCAGCCCATGCCTCACTGGAAGCTCTGATACCTTCTGACTCTTCCAAGTTCTGAATCTCTTGAGATTTGTCAGGGATGAGCTGCTCATCAACTCATTTGTATTATCTTCTACAGATACTTTAGAGTTTGTAACTTACCCCTGCTCTGCTAAATTAGTTACCACTACTTCAGTTGCTTTTCTCATCAAAAACTTTTTTCAAATTTCTAATCTGCTGGTATTTCCTTTTTCATCTCTCTGTCCTTATACATTTATACTTTTAAAATCACACTTATTGTTCAGTTTCGTGTAGTTTGGGCAAAGAGAAGAGGAAACTTGTTTAATCAATGTTATTAAATTTTCTAATGCTTGTAGTGAAGATTACATATGTAGAGCTCCTAGAATAATCCCTGGCACATAGTAGGCTCAGAAATTGTCTAAACTTGAAATAAACAAATAACTGGTTTTAAAATGATAATGAAGATAGCCTGAGTGGCTCAGTCGGTTAAGTGGCTGCCTTTGGCTCAGGTCATGATCCCAGGGCTCCTTGCTCAGCAGGGAGCCTGCTTCTCCCTTTCCCTCTGCCCCTGCTCATGTGCTCTCTTTCTCTCTCTCTCTCTGCCAAATAAATAAATAAAATCTTTAAAAAAATGATAATGATTAGGATATAAAGAAGCCAACTGCTATTAGGAAAAAGAGGTGACAAAAGACATATTTAATGAGCTAAAGATTTAGAATCATAAAATTACAAAATGGTAGTCTCAAAGAAATCCTGGACACAGTCTGGCATAAATAAGAAAATGTGAGTTCCAAAGAAGGTACATGATTTTCTCAAAATCAGTTAATAAAAGAGCCTGGACAAAAACCATCCTGATTCCAGAGTGACCTTTTCATTCCCTTAGAACATTAGGAAGACCCCAAATGGCTACAGGAAGCAGGGAGCTACGTGCCTGATAACTCAGGCTCTACATTTGAAGGAGGAAGATAGTTATGAGAGAATATTAAGAGATACACAGTAAAAAAAAAAAAAAAAAAGAAAAAAAAAAAGAGATACACAGTAAGCTTAAAAACTCCTTCATTCTTCATTTCCTTCATCATCAAGAGCAGTTTCTTTCATAGCCACAGCTTCAAAGCCTTACCTTACCTTCCACCTCTGTTTTCTCTCCCCTTTCCCCACCTGTGTTTTGATGTCTGACTTAAACCTGAATTCATCTATTGGCAGCTACTGGGGAATAAGGGGCTGCCCAGAATAAAGAACAGTCCTACTATAGCCACACTAGAAGCTGTAGAAAGGGAATGATATTTCTAGATGAATCTGTAGGCTCTGGTTTCAGACTGACTTCTTCCAATTCCTTCTTACATTCCCTAGACATTTAACTAAATTTTTTGGTTTCCTCAAAATGATGCTTCTTAAAATAACTTTTTAAAAACAGCAACTCAGTAACAAATATTTATTTTATTGTATCATTTTTTTATAAAGATTTTATTTATTTGAACAGAGCAAGTGAGAGAGAGAGCACAAGGCGGGCAGCAGAGAGAGAGGGAGAAGGACTCCCCACAGAGCAAGGAGCCTGATGAGGACTCGATCCCAGAACTCAGGGATTATGACTTGAGCCAAAGGCAGACACTTAACCAACTGAGCCATTAATAACAAATATTTAGAGGAGCCAAATATCTTACCAGTAGGTTGAGGAAAAACTGGAGGAATGGTTCCAGGTGGTACAGCAGGAGGATAATTTGGAAATATTGGTGGAGGCAAAGGGAAATTCACTCCTAAGGAGCCCTATGGAAATATTTAAAAGTTAGAAGACAATGCAACAAAATCATCTATAGAGATTAATTAAAAGTTTAGTAGAGAAGTCAGGATCAATTCTTACCAATTGTTGTAAAGCAAAAAGTGCGGCTTTTTCCTTGGCTTCATTTTCAGAATGGCACTGTGGCCCATGTACCAGTAAGCCATTAGATAATTTTACCTGGCAAACTGTCATTGTCTAAAAAAGAGAATATGAATGTCTATAAAGTTAACTGTCTAGGACATTGGCTTCCTCCCCCCATGCTTAGTCTAAACAAGCAGAATAATTTCACGTGACATTCTGTAAAAAAGAATTCAAAATTCAAAAGGGCAATCAATTTAGTTTTGGGTTGCCCTACAAAAACTTTAGAATCATTTCCTTATCTTGCAATGTTTACAAAATAAAATGCTTTCTAAGGTAGCTGAAGGATCAAGAATCCTAAGGCAAATGAAAGCCAACAAAATTTTTTCTTTATACCAAGGGTTAGGAAACTAGGCCTTTTGCTTGTTTTTGTAAATAAGGTTTGTTTTTGTTTTCATTTTTTTTTTTTTGCAATACAGCCAAGTCTATTCTTTCATGTATTGCCTATGTCTGTTTTCATACTGTAACAGCCCAGCTGAGTAGCTGTGACAGAGACCATGAAGCTGAAAATATTTACTAACTGGCCCTTGAAAAAGAAAATTTGCTGACTCCTGCTTTACACCGCCCCCTGAATAGCAGATATTTCACTAATATGGATTAACTTCCAAAATCTAAAAGACTTAGTGGTAATGACCAATTTTATGTTCACATTTAAGGTATATAACTCTCTATTATACATTTTTTTCTTTTAAAAAAATTTTTTTTTAAATTATACTTTTTAAAAAGGTAGTACAATTTTTATGTAGTAATATTAGTTTAAGATTGCTTTGTTTTAGGTGAGAATGCATCAAGAACTTGGATATACAGAAGATAAAACAAATTTTCCTGTAGTAAGTGGTTCTCAAGGTACAGTCTGGGAAGCCTGGGGGTCCCTGAAACCCTTTCAGGAGGTCCTTGAGGTCAAAACTATTTTCATAATAATATTAAGGTGCTACTTGCATTTTCCACTCAGTTTCTCACAAGTATACAGAGGACAGAAAATTCATGGATATAGCTTTAGATACTACATCGCAACTAACTTCTAAGAATATACCACATTAAATAACATTTAAATGTAATATCAAAAAATATCCATTATCTGAAAAGGTTATTAAAATTCTCTCCCTTTCTCTATCAATCTGTCTGGGGCCAGATTTTCTTCAGGTATTTCAACCAAAACACATCACAAGAGATTGATTTTAAGAAGTGGATATGAGAATCCAGCTTCTTCTGTTAAGCTAGGGATGGGAAAGATTTGCAAAAATGTAGAGCAGTGCTAGTCCTCCCACTAACTTTTGAAAAGTTGTTTTTAATAAATATTTTTAATTTTTTCAGTTTCAATTTCTAATAGAGTTAATAATTTTGGGGGGTCTTCAAAAAAAAGTGGGAGTTTATGAAACCAAAAGTTTGAAAACTGCTGCTGTAGACCAAGATCCCTAGCTCTGTCAATCTGTCCAGGCTACGTGCTGCCCAGGTTCCTCTTTATCAGTACCTCTGTGAGCTCTGGCATAAATATGAGTGAGCCATAGTGCAAAGTATGCATCTAAATACTCATAAAGCAAAAAAACCCAACAAAACAGCTCCATTATATATTTTTTGCCAACAATTTTCAGTTTATTTAAGTTCAGTGTTAAATAAGTTATATAAATGCAACAGTAGCATACTATACCTGTGGTGTTCTAAGAAAGGAAAAATCCGGTTGTGGCATTCCAATAAGGGAACAAATTCGAGAAAGTTCAGTTACTGGTGTGGACACAGGAGGGATATGGCTGGGAGCAGGCCAACACACATGGTCCACAGACTGAACATTATGGTATTCGCTAGTACTGTGAGGCTTATTCATGTAGGATGCTACCAAAAAACAGAAAAGGACATATATATAGATATTAAATTATATCTTGAACTCTGAAATTATTATAGGGTTTTATACATAGCAAGCAGAAGATTGTTAAAAGATGAAAAAAGGAATCTCTCGTAAAGCAAATATAGGAATTATTTAGTACTGCCTAAAATTACCAAGAATTCAATAGAGATTTTTAGATGATTATAACTGATTAATGATACATGGCTAAGATAAAGATTTTAAAATATGGTAAAAGTAGCTGACTACCAAAAACTGAAATCTTGAGAGATCAATGACTATTATAGTTATGTTTGAGCAAAGCAAGATTTGAACAAGCAGTTTTCTTGAGCTGATTTACAATTAAATCTTAAGTTTTGAGGCTTTGGCTTCAGTCTTACTTGTCAAAATTCCATCTTACATTCTGCAACACATGGATAAACGGTTTGGTTGCTCCCAAATGATGCTCCTTAAAAGTTTTTTCTAAAAGTAACCCTTTCAAAAAGTGCTTTTATAGAAGATGATTAAAACATTCTAAAAGTTCACTTTCTTTTTTTTTTAAGTTTTATTTATTTGACAGAGAGAGAGAGAGAGAGAGATTACAAGCAGGCAGAGAGAGAGGGGGAAGCAGGCTCCCCGCTGAGCAGAGAGCCCAATGTGGGGCTCAATCCCAGGACCCCGAGATCATGACCTGAGCTGAAGGGAGAGACTTTAACCCACTGAACCACTCAGGCGCCCCAAAAGTTCACTTTCTTTATGATCAACAAACTGGATAACAGAACAAGAACATTCTTCATATCCCAGTGAAGAATGAAACTTACTCTTATTATTATAGATTTAAAAAGGGTTAAATGGCTTGCCCAAAGTCACAGAACTTATTAGCTCTGTAATTTGGGCGGGATTCTGAGCTTTTGACTCTAAGGAGATAAGATATTCTTCACTACCCTGAAATAAAGTTATTTTTTTTTAAAAGATTTTATTTATTTATTTGACAGAGAGAGAGAGAGAGATCACAAGTAGGCAGAGAGGCAGGCAGAGAGAGAGGGGGAAGCAGGATCTCCGCTAAGCAGACAGCCAGGATCCTGAGATCATGACCTGAGCCGAAGGCAGAGGCTTTATAACCCACTGAGCCACCCAGGTGCCCCTGAAATAAAGTTACTTGTTTTTGACAGTGGAACCATCTTTTTCCAGTTTTGTTTTAAAATTTTATTTTGTTCTATTTTAAGAGGATGTGTGTCATCATGATAGTTTCCTAATAGTTATTGGAATTTTAAATCAATCATTTATTCTAATATTCACTAAAATAGAAAATAAATGAAGCTAGGCTCTGATTTTGTTCCAGATTTTGATCCTTAATGAGCTTATATCTGTTTATTTCAAAATGTTTACCTCTAGAAACTTCTGTCCCCACTTACTTCTGTATTAGTTATTCTTCCTAGGAGGCTTCTGCAGATAGTTTACACAGGCAAAATACTAAAGTATAGGGGGAGACAGACAGTAGGAGCAATGATGGATGTGTATTAAAATCTGGCTATGTACCAGATGGTATGCTATAGGCTTCACAGTTTTAAGATAAGTACCTACTTTCCAATGTCTACATTCATTAATTGTTTTTTGTTTTTTTTTTAAGAGAGGGAGAGAGAAAGTAGGGTTGGGGCAGAGGGCAAGGGAGAAAGAGAATCTCAAGCAGGCTCCATGCCCAGCACGGAGCCTGTTGCAGGGCTTGATCCCACAACCCAGAGATCATGACCAGAGCCAAAATCAAGAGATGGATGCTTAACTGAATCAGCCACCAGGGAGCCACCAGGCACCCCTCCATTAATTATTTTTAATTGATTTCATAGCTTTTTCTATTTTTATGTTGGTCAAGCTATTGTAACATAGTATTAGTATCAATTATTAGTACGTATAATATGCCAGACACAGTGCTAACTGCTTTATATATGTATCATATGATTATCACGAGTCATTTGCAGTGTTATTCTCATTTTGTAAATAGAAAAAAAAATCTTAAAATTTTAGTAAAGTTAAATAACATACTTAAGTTATATAATTGTTTTTAAATTACTGAGAAAAAAAAAAGCTAGAATCTGAAAACTTTTCTGTTTGGGTACTACAGAATGAGTACCTGAGCACAATTTAAGTAATCACAAGACAGGGACTACAGATCTATTGGTTACATAGTTACATTATTATTTAATAACATAAGCATAAAAATTATACTCTTATTTGTTACTATTATACTCTTTTAAAAATATAAGTAGTTTTATCTTCAAAAAGCACATGACAAAAAAAACCCAAATGAACCGATGTTTTGAAATGATATTGGTTATTAGTGATAGCACTTAGTTTACGTACTTAATTTCTTATTTTGTTTAGGCTGGGAGGAAGGTCCATATTCATCTCTTTTATTAGAGGAAACAGTGACTTCATTACCAAACTTCTTTGTTTCATTTTTATGGTCCACAGCATCAGAGCCATCAATTTTTAGTATTTCTTTAAGCATCCGAGTTCCCTTCTGTTTTGAAAAAGAATGGTACAGAGATGGTGGGGGAAAGGGGAGATAGTTAACATTAGACTTAAAGAGTTTATTAATCCTTCTTTTAATGAGTTCCATTGTTAAAAATTAAGATGGTAATTACATTCAGATAGGGAGTTAAGCAAAATCAACAGTCTAGAGATAAAAAAAATACCCAAATTTTCTGCCACAGAAATAGTACTTAATCCTTCTGCTTAACCTGACTAAATTGCCTGGTAGCAATGTTTGAAAAGCAAGGGAGCTATATGGTTTAAAGAGGAGAACAGACAAACAAACAAACAGATAGCTAAACTGCCCAGGGCAGCTTGGTTTCCTCAAAAAAGTCAATAATGATGCAATGCTCCAGTACACAGGAGACAAAACTGTTTTAAGAGTTGCATGGGGTAGGTATGCATAGGTCACAACAGTGAAATTACTATAGTATGAAAACTCCTACAAAATACAAACCATAGCAAATGACTGTGGTGACAAAAGTTCTTCACTTGGAGGCTCTTCATGATGAGATGACTGTACTTCATTTTCTTTGGAGATACTCAAGGATGCTAAAAAGTTCTCAATTCCAGGGTTTGGCTAAAAGAAGAAATATTTTGTGCACGAAGAAAGATGAAAGTATAAGGACATGGAAAAAGCTAAGAATTTTAGGTAGAAAAATGATCATTTAATTTTCACTCAATCATCTTCCCAGAAGCTAAAGTTTGGGAAGAGAAATTGAATATATGTTTTTTTTACCTTATCAACAGCATTTGGGTAACCAGTCACAACCTTTTGGTTTTCTGAGACTTCTGCACTTTCATTTCTCTTCAATAGCTTAATATTACATTTGGCAGGGCCTCCAAACATCTATAAAAGAGTAAGAATGAGCTTTTTGTGCAAATATAATAACTGTCACTTAAAAGTGTTCTAAATAAATTGCTGCAAATTTTTTATGTGCCATTTTCTTTTATATCATAAGGGGACCTGTATACTTGGATGAGAAAAAAACTTAGACCTTTATCTTCATTAACTTTTTTTCTTTCTTTTTTAAATTTAGTTTTATTTTTTCAGTGTTCCAAGATTCATTGTTTATACACCACACCCAGTGCTCCATGGAATATGTGCCCTCCTTAAACCCACCGCCAGGCTCACCCATCCCCCAACCCTGCCTCCCTTCCAAAACTCTCACTTTGTTTCTTTAAAAATTTTTTTATAATTTAATTTTTTCAGTGTTCCAAGATTCACTGTTCATGTACCACACCCAGTGCTCCATGCAATACGTGCCCTCCTTAATACCCACCAGGCTCACCCAACCCTCTACCCTCCTCCCCTCCAAAACCCTCAGTTTGTTTCTGAGTCCACTTCCAAATGAATTTAGAAGTTTTCCTTCAATTATGAATGTAGGCAATTAGGTGATTCTAACTGTATCTCAATATAATTAATTTTCTTTCAAATCTTATATATTTTATTTTAGCATTAAAAACATTATTCTGAGAAAGAATCCATAAAAAAGTTTATAAATCCCTTCTCTAGAAGAAAGGAAATTATAGCTAAGAGTTTCAGAAAAGGAAGGTTTTAAAAGTCAACTATTTACTGGTACCTAAATATTAATGGGTTCCATTTACTGAGAACCTCTTATGTGCCAAATATTCTGCTAAGATGTCTTTTATAAATTTGATAAATTACTAGCTTATAAGAGATCTAATTTTGAAAAACTTCTTATTAAAATAATACACATATAGAAAAGTACATATACCATAAGTGTACCTGAATGTTTTTAGAGTAAATATTTGTTAATTTTTGATTGTAAAATGTGTATATGCTCCTCATCAATCAGTAGAGATTATATAAAGTAAAACATAAACGATCTCAGCTTTCTCCCACCAAGCTACTCCACAGAATTAACCATTAACTTTGCTATGCTGATTCTGAATGATTCACTGAATACATACATACACATATTTCTACACATTTTATACATATAAACATATATTCATGTATGTAGGCATGTTCATATGCATGCAGGTACGTATGTACATGTAGACTACATACAAGGAGTGAGACGAGTGATCTATTTTTACTCCATTTTAAAGATGAAGATAGTTGAGGCTGTGAGAGGTACAGTGACGTGCTCAAGGCCACCCAACTATTAAATATATATGTATGTATGTATGTGTGTGTGTGTGTGTGTGTGTGTAAATATCTCTAGTCCTAAATCCTCACTCTAGTTGTGTAACCTCCCATCCAAGTGACAGCAGTTGCTATACTTCAGCAACCTTCTTGTTACACACCTTAATGGATTAGGGCTGCAAAATTCAGACGCCACAGAACTCCCAAGAATAACAAAAAGCTGGCTACTGGAAATTTGATCTAAGAAAGCTTACCTGTTTATTTGACATTTTTTGTAACCGATTCTCAGTTTTAGGACTCTTGCAGTCTTCTTTAACTAGAAACAAAAAAATAGGAATTTTGGTAAGTGAAAAATGTTGCTACAAACCAGTTAAATTTACCAAGTATTTGCCACAGCAAGGCACTGTGTTGCTGTGCTGAAAATTCACAGAATTCTAAAAGGACAAAGGCCCTCATCTTGAAAACCTTGTAGAAGAGCCAAAGAAGAGATACAGATAACAATAAGAGAAAAGGAAAGGTGATATGTAATTGAGTCTCCAAGTATGTAAGTTTACAAAGGGCAGAGGAGAAAGCTAAGCATTCCAGGCAAAGCAAATAACAGGAGAAAAGAAATGGAAACAAAAAACAAGGAATGTATTTATGGAACTCTTAAATAGACTAGTTTCACTGGAAGTCAAGGAGTATAATGGAGCTAATGTGGTAGGAAATGGGCAACCAATCACAGAAAGGTTTTGAGAAGTAGTGATCTGATCAGAATTGTGCTTTAGGGAGATTAAAATATGGCAGTAGTTTATTGAATAGATAGGAGAATAAGAGAAAAACTAGGAAGCTATTTTAGTATTCCTGTTAAGGGGAAATAGGGAAAATGGAAGGAAAAATGAAAAGGATAAATTAGAAGCGGAAGGAAAAAGGGGTGCCTGGGTGGCTCAGTCATTCAAACATCCTGGGATTGATTGAGCCCTGCCCTGGGCTCCATCCTCAGTGGGGAGCTTGCTTCTCCCTCTCCCATTTCCCCTACCTGTGCTCTCTCTGTCAAATAAGTAAATACAATCTTAAAAAAAAAAAAAAAAAAGAGGAAGGACAAAAGGAAGAAAAGAAGGAAGCAGGGAGGAAGGAGCAAAGGAGGAAAGAGAGGGTGAGAAAAGCAGGAAGAAGGTATGGGAAGGAGGGGAGGGATGAGATGAAGAGAGAAGGGATGAAATGAACAAAGATAGAAAGACAGGGAACAGAAGAGGGGAGATATAAAGAGGAGGGGAAATATAAAGAGGAGGGGAGGAGAAGAAAGGGAGGTAAGGGAGGTAAGGAAGAAAAGGAAGGAAGTAATCTTGCAAAAAGGAGGAAATGAAAAAGCAAGTTTGCATATACTGACATTAAGCCTTTTGTTGAGACACACACACAACTAAACTAAATTGGAATTCCAAATAATGTAGTTTACATTCATGTAAATAATAATTTGAAGAAAAATTGCAACATATTTCAATTAAATATAAAATCTTTAAGCTATATTTATCTGACTTATAGAGACATTAATCTACAGTTAACTTAAAATGTAAAAGAAACAAAAATAACAGATACTCATGCAAAAAAGTTTAGCAGTTATCAAACTGAACCAAAGTTATAAAACCATGAATTTTTTTGAAAATAGCTTTTCAGAAAAATATTTAAAAAGACCATTCTTGGGACGCCTGGGTGCCCAGGCTCAGCTGGTTGAGCATTCAACTCTTGGTTTTGGCTCAGGTCATGATCTCGTGGTTGTAGGATCATGGGATTGAGCTCTGAGTGGTGGTTTGGCTCCCTGCTCAGTGGGGAGTCTGCTTCTCTCCCTCTGCCCCTTCCCCCACTTAATGCTCCCTCTCCCTCTCTCAAATAAATAAATAAATCTTAAAAAAAGAGACCATTCTTATACGATATTATGTATATATAAAATACATGCATGTATAAAATATAATGAATTAGACTCAGGATAGTGCATGACATATTTCCTCTGCTGGAATGCTCTTCAGCAAATGTTTTGCATAGCTTATCCCTTTATTTGGGTCTCTGTTCAAATGTTAGATCCTCAGAGAGGCATTCCTTGACTACTCTATAAAATACCACCCCTGCATATACTTTTAATCTGCTTTATTTTTCATCATAGCACTTATCATTACCACACATTATAGAATTTACTGAATATGTTTTTGGGGTTTTTTTGGTAATTTTTTTTTATCTATTATCAATCTCCACCTTAAAATGTAAAGTCCAGGGATGCCTGAGTGGCTCAGTTGGTTAAGTGGCTGCCTTCGGCTCAGGTCATGATCCCATGGTCCTGGGATCAAGTCCCACATGGGGCTCCTTGCCTGGCAGGGAGCCTGCTTCTCCCTCTGCCTCTGCCTGCCACTCTGCCTGCTTGTCCTCTCTCTCTCTGACAAATAAATAAAATCTTAAAAAAAATAGAATGTAAAGTCCATTAGTCTGGAAAACTTGTCTATCTGGTTAACTCATATATCCCTACCACCTAAAACAGTACCTTGTACATACAGATAAAAAAATAGCAGCTGAATAAATAAATGAATGAATAACAAATGAGTCATCCTTAGAATGTAAAGAGTAACTTGCAGCAATTTGGGAATATTTTGATCAAGAGAAAAACTAACTGCAAGATGAAGATTCTCATCTGTGTATTTGCATGCCCTACTGTGCCTGAAACATAGTAAACACTACTGAAGGACTGAAATAAGTAAAAGTCTATAAATTATTTAAGAGAATTTTAACAAAATATACATATTTTAATAAAAAATTATAATATATGTTAGAGTAATTTAATAGGCAAGTGTTCACACACAAAAAAGAAATTGGATTATGCTGAATATAATTTATTTCAAAAAGTAGTGAGGGGACATCAGACAAAAAGTTAGAGTAAGGACCTTTAAAAATTCTGTCCTCCATAAAGGCAACAAGAAAATGGGCATAAATTATTCGAATCCAGGGATGCCTGGGTGGCTCAGTGGGTTAAAGCCTCTGCTTTCGGCTCAGGTCATGATCTCAGTGTCCTGGGATCAATCCCTGCATCGGGCTCTCTGCTCAGCAGGGAGCCTGCTTTCCCCTCTCTCTGCCTGCCTCTCTGCCTACTTGTGATCTCTCTCTCTCTCTCTGTGTCAAACAAATAAATTAAAATCTTTAAAAAAAAAAATTATTCGAATCCAAATTTTTAGAGTTATGGAAATCAATCAAAGGCCTGTAGGAATCTGGGAGGTATTTACTCAAGAAAAAAGACTCTCACAATAGTGAGCTTTATGGCTGAACTTGCCCTAGTCTCAATCTCTACTCTACAACTCTAAGTAGCCTTGAAAAATAGCAGCCAGCAGTTTTTGGTGAAACCAGTAACTTGGCAGCCACCAGAGAGATCAGAATGAGGCTGAGCTCTTCCAAAGCATTATTCTCCACATTTTGTAAGGTCAGTATTACCATGATTTCACAATCAAAGATATCACAAGAACAGAAAATGACAGGGAAATCTGGTGGCTCAGTTGGTTAAGTGACTGCCTTCGGCTCAGGTCATGATCCTGGAGTCCCAGGCTCCACATCAGGCTCCTTGCTCAGCAGGGAGTCTGCTTCTCCCTCTGACCCTCACCCCTCTCGTACTCTCTCTCATTCTCTCTCAACTAAATAAAATCTTAAAAAAAAAAAAGAAAAGAAAGTTGACAAATATCCTACATGAATACAAATGCTAAAAGAAATTCCTCAACAAAATACTAGCAAATTAAATCCTGTAGCATATAAAAAAGATTAAACACCAAGACATAGTGGAATTTATTCCAAGAAGGCAAAGTTGGTTCAACATATAAAAAACAATCAATGGAATCTGCCATATTAATTAAGCATAGAAATAGCAACTGACAAAATCTAACATTCCTCCAAAGGGGGCAAAATCAACAACAAGAATAGAAAGGAACTTCCTCATCTAATAAAGGGCATTTACCAAAACCCATAGCTAACATTACACTTAATGCTGACAGACTGAAAACTTACCCCTAAGATCAAGACAATTAAGGGTTGTCTTCTTAATTACTTCTACTTAATTATTTCTATTCACTATTGTATTGGTGATTTTAGCTATAGCAATTATGCAAGATAAAGAAATACAAGAAATTATATAAAAAGAAGTAACACTATATCTATTTGCCAAAGCCACAAAAAGCTAGGGCTAATAAACAAGTTCAGCAAGGTAGGAGAATACAAAATCAATATACAAAAGTCAGCTTTATCTCTATAAATAGCACTGAACAATCTGCCCCCAATCACCAATTAAGAAAGTAGTTCCACTGACAATACAGGTGTCTGGGTGGCTCAGCTGGTTAAGTGTATGACTCTTGGTTTTGGCTCAGGTCATGATCTCAGGGTTGTAAGATCGAGCCCCGTATTGGGCTCCAAGCTCAGTGCAGAGTATGCTGAGATTCTCTCCTCTCCCTCCCTGCCCCTCACCCTGCTCTTTCTCTAAAAAATTAAAATCTTGGAAAAAAAAAAAGAATTTTTTTTCACTGACAATAAACAGCATTTACAATAAAATACTAGGAATAAATTTTTTAAAAGATGTAAGACTTGTACACTGAAAACTACAGACATCATTGAAGGAAATTAAAGAAGACTTAAATAAATGGAAAGACACTTTACATTCATGGATAGGAAGACTTAATATTGTTAAGAGGACAACACTCTCCAAAATAATCTATAGATTCAACACAATCTCTATAAAAATTTCAGCTGCCATTTTCACAGAAACAGGCAAGGTGATCCTACAAGTCATACAGAAATAGAAATGTAAGAGATCAGAATAGACAAAACAATGCTGAAAAAGAAAAATAAAGCCAGAGGACTCAATTTTCAATTTCAACTTACAACAAAGCTATGATAACTAAGATAGTGTGTTCTTTGCATAAAGATGGTATATAGATCCGTGGAATAGAACTGAGAGGTCAGAAATAGACCCATACCAAGAAAGAAAGAAAGAAAGAAAGAGAGAGAGAGAAAGAGAGAAAGAAAGAAACAGAGAGAGAGAGAGAGAGAAAGAAAGAAACAGAGAGAGAGATAGAGAAAGAGAGAGAGAGAGATAGAGAAAGAAAGAGAGAGAGAGATAGAGAAAGAAAGAGAAAGAAAGAGAGTGAGAGAAAGAGAGAGAGAGAGAGAAAGAAAAAGAAAGAAAGAGTGAGAGAGAGAGAGAGAAAGAAAGAGAGAAAGAGAGAAAGAGAGAAAGAGAGAAAGAGAGAAAGAGAGAAAGAGAGAAAGAGAGAAAGAGAGAAAGAGAGAAAGAGAGAAAGAAAGAAAGAAAGAAAGAAAGAAAGAAAGAAAGAAAGAGGCCCATACCTCTATGGTCAATTGATTTATAACAAGGGTGCCAAGAAAATTCAAAGGGGTGCTAAGAGAATTCAATGGGAAAAGAACAGTCTTTCGGCAAGTGGTGCTGAGACAACTGGATATCCACATGCAAAAGAATGAATATGGACCCCTACCTCGTACCATATACAAATGCTCAGAAATGGAAAAAAAAGACCTAAATATGAGAGCTAAATCTACAAATCTCTTAGAAGAAAAGATAGGTATAAATCTTTGTGACCTTAGATTATGCAATGGTTTCTTAGATATAATACCTAAAGCACAAGTAATCAAAGAAAAAGTAGAATAGATAAATTAGAATTGATCAAAATTTAAAGACTTTTGTTTCAAGGACACTATAAAGTTAAAAAGACAACCCACAGAATGACAGCACATATTTGCAAATCAAATATCTGAATATGCACATAGTATACAGAAGATGTAAAGGACTCACACACTCAAGGACGAAAAGAAAAATAGCTGAATTTTAAAATGAGCAAAGGACTTGAACAGACATTTCTCCAAAGAAGATATACAAACTGCTGATTAGCACATGAAAAGATGCCCAATGTTATTAGTCATTAATGAATCACAAATGAAAACCACAGAGACTTCACTTTACACCTACCAGGGCTGCTGTAATAAAAAAGATGGGCAATAACAAGTATTATGGAAGATGTAGAGAAGAGAAATTTGACTCTCATATATTGCTAGTGGGAAACACCAGTTGGAAAAGTTTGGTTGTTCCTTAAAAAGTTAAACACAGAGTTAACATATGACTAATTCTACTCAGTTGGATGTATACCCAAGAGAATTGCAAACATATGTTCAATCAAAAACTTCTACATGGATATTCACAGCATCATTATTCATTAGAGCCCCAAAGTAGAAACAACCCAAATGTCCATCAATGGATGAATGGATAAACAAAATGTAGTATGCATAGAATAGATTATTATTCAGCCATAACAAGGGTTGCAAAAAAAAAAAAAAAAAAAGGAATGAAGTATTGATATATACTACAACATGGATGAACTTTGTATTCACCATGCTAAGTGAAAGAAGCCAGTCACAAAAAGTCACAACTTTTATGATTACATGAAATGTCCACACAGGTCAATCCATAGAGGCCAAGTAAATTAATGGTTGCCAGGGGCTGGAGGAATGACCGCTAATAGGTATGGTGTTTCTTTTTGAGGTAAAGAAAATGTTCTAAATTTAGATAGTTGCATAGGTTGTACAACTTTGTGAAAACACCAAAAAAACACTGATTAAATACTTCAAAAAATGAATTTTATGGTATGTGAATTATAACACAATAAACCGTTATAATTAATAAAAAAGGAAGCAGTTAGCATCATAAGTATATTTTTAACTTTAAACTTACATTTTCTGTGAGGCTCATATTTTCTTTGCTGACATTTAACACTGTTGTCAGTAAAGCCAGATTTACGATGTTGAATTACTTGACTTACTTCTTGAGGTAGAACTGAAACCTGAAAGTTAAAATTCTTATAAATGATTTAAAAACAAGCTCTTATATTGTAACTTATATAACTTATATTATCACTTTCCTCAAAGTGATAAAATCTGTGGTTGTAAAACTAAATAATAGGAGAGCTGACACTTCAGCTCTAATGCTAAAACCCATGTTCATAGTACCATAGCAGAGAAAAAGTATGCCAGAAGTTTAATTAGAAAATATTCTAGTTTTGGGTATAGCTTTTTGGGTTGTTCTATCTGATATCTACATAAAGCTATTTATTACTCTCATTGTCATAATTTGCCAATAAAGACTTAAATTTTTTAAAAAAAGACTTTTTTACAAATTTTTGGTTTACAACAAAATTGAGAGAAAGGCACAGAGATAATTCATATCCTTTTTGTCTCTACACATGTATAGCATTCTCCATTATCAACATCCTCCACCAGAGTGGTATATTATTACAACCAATGAACCAACACTGACACATCATTATTACTCAAAGACCATAGTTTACATTGGGTTCACTCTTGGTGTTGTACATTCTATGTGTTCAGACAAATGTATAATGATACGTATCCATCATTATAGCATCATACAGATTATTTTCAGTGCCCTAAGAAGCTTCTGTGCTCTGTATACTGATCTTTCCCACTAACCCCTGGGCAACCACTGATCTTTTTACTGTCTCCATAGTTTTGCCTTTTCCAGAAGCTTGAATACTTGAAAAAAAATCATGTTGAGTTGTCTAGAATGTGTTTATCAGATGAATACCAAGTTGCTCATTAATCACTTCATGGATTTAAGTGATATATGTGGTGGCTCATAATTCTTGGAATGTACAGGAGGAAATACAACATGACAGTGTTTAGTTGATATAAATAATGAAATAGCACCCAATAATAGGAGCAGCTTGCAGAAGATTCTGAGGAAATCTAATGTCAAGTGCTCAGTTCCATCTCAAGTCAATAGGCAATAAAATGACTAGCAGAACTTCCTGGAGATCTAGGGGAGCTTTGGTCATGGTCATGTGAGAGGAAAGTGGAAGCAACAGTAAGAACAGAACCTGAAATGGGAATTACCTACTTGTGAGAAAGGGAAAATAAAAGAGACCAATCTTACTAGAACAGACCATTTTACCAAAGAGTTGGATTGACTTTATATAAGAATTAGGTAGAGTTCAAGGGCGCCTGGGTGGCTCAGTTGGTTAAGCAACTGCCTTCGGCTCACGTCATGATCCTAGAGTTCTGGGATCAAGTCGTGCATCAGGCTCCCAGGTCTGTGGGGAGTCTGCTTCTCCCTCTGATCTTCTTTCCTCTCATGCTCTCTCTCTCTAATAAATAAATAAAATCTTAAAAAAAAAAAAAAGAATTAGGTAGAGTTCAATATAGAAGGGTTAGACATTAGTTTCAATTGAGGCTGAATTCACTAGTACTGAACAGAGAGTCCTATACATTCTTTAATATTTGAATAACATTCTTTGGGGGCACCTGGGTGGCTTAGTCGGTTAAGTGACTGCCAGCATCAAACCCTACATTGAGCTTCCTGCGCAGGGGCAGACCGCTTCTCCCTCTGTCCTTCACTGTACTCTCATGCTCCCTCTCCCTCTCCAATAAATAAATAAAATCTTAAAAAAAAAAAAAGACATTCTTTTAGGGCTGGAAAAGAGGTCATCTAAGTCTAATGCCTTAACTTTGCACATGAGGCCACAGAGGCCCAAGGAAATTAGAGTTGCTCAATTTGAGTCACCAAATCTGACTTCCTAATTCTGAGTCCAGTACCAGATTTATCACACCACAGTGCCTCAGGGAACAAACTAAGTTCAAACCCAGAAGCCCTTATTAATTAGATATTTTGCCCAATTATGCCATTAGGCCAGCACAGGTGAAAGGATCACCAAGAAAGATCAATAGGAAAGATACATCAAACAGTACTATGTAAGAAAGACTAAAAAGGAAAGAGATAAGAAGCAGCAAGCACAGATAGGAGGTTTATCTAGGCTTCAAATGACAGTCTGAGGCCCATTTGTGGGAACTGACAAGAAATAAAAAGATTTGGAATTTCATTGCAAAAAAAAAAAAGAGGGGAAAAAGGAAAAAGTTTCTACTCCATGCTTTTCAGATTATAAGCCTGGGGAAATGGTAGTGTTATAAATAAGGATAAGAAGTTTTAGATGAGGTCAATTCTAAGACATCTTTCAGCTGACGTGATGGTGGGGTGTCCATCTATACCTGTCTATACCTAGAAAGCTGGAGATACTGGCTTGGATTGATCCTGATTGAAAAATATGGAACACATAGCTTGAGTGGTTAAATTAGCAGCAAGGTTAAGAGCCAACATCACCAAACAATAAAACAAAAGGGGGAGAAAAAACCTGTTTTTCAGTTTTTGGGAATAGTGCCCAGTGAATGGTTGGAAAAACAGAGGTTAAAGAAGCTGAATAAAAAGCAAAAGGTATGAGAGGAGTCAGGGTAATGTTTCCTTTTAAAGTATAACTCCTTGAAGGAATTGCCTATATTTGCTACCTCCAATTTTTCTTCTCCTCTTCTCTCTTGAACGCACCCTTCTTGGTATTTCACTCTTAGCACTCTACTGAAACTGCTCTTGTCAAGATTCCCAATGACCTCAGGTGTAAAACTCTATGGTCAATTCTTAGATTTCATTTTAACTGATCCAAGCCAGCATTTGACACAGTTGATTACTCTTCTTGACAGCCATTCTTCACTTTGCATCTAGAACACCACACTTTACTGGTAGCATGGCCATTCCTTCTCAGTCTTGTCAGGTTCACCTAATCTCTCTGGCCCTTTAAGGATGGAATTCTCTAAGGCTAAGTTATTAGACTTTTTCTCTATCTATATCCACTTCCTTGGATATAGATAAATAGATACACATACACATGCCCAAATTTCTCTCTCCAGCTTAGACATCCTCCATAACCATCAGAATTAATGTTCAACTCTACATCTCTACTCAAAATTTTTTTTTGAAGATTTTATTTATTTATTTGACAGAGAGAGGGAGATCACAAGTAGGCAGAGAGGCAGGCAGAGAGAGAAGGGGAAGCAGGCTCCCTGCTGAGCAGAGAGTCCGATGCGGGGCTCAATCCCAGGACCCTGAGATCATGACCTGAGCGGAAGGCAGAGGCTTTAACCCACTGAGCCACCCAGGCACACCTCTACTCAAATTTCTTTCTTTCTTTTTTTTTTTTTTAAGATTTTATTTATTTATTTGATAGAGTAAGTGAGAGAGAGAGAGCATGACCAGGGGGAAGAGCAGAGAGTGAGGGAGAAGAAGACTCCTTGCTGAGCAGGGAACCTGACCGTGGGACTCGGATCTCCTCTGGGATCATGACCTGAGCAGAAGGCAGATGCGTAACTGACTGAGCCACCCAGGCTACCCCTCTACTCAAATTTCTAATTCTGTATCTCCACTTAGATATTTAATATATATCTCAAACTTACTATGACTAAAATTGAACTCCAGATCCTCCTCCATAATCCTACTTGACTTGCAATCTTCTCTATCTCAGGTAACAGCCACTCTATCCTTTAAGTTACTAAGACTTTAAGAGTCACACTCTTTAATCCGTATTTTTCTCTCTTAACCCTATACTTAATTCATCATTACATGGCAATTCCTTCCAAATATGCCTAGAATTTGATCACTTCTCCAGGCTCCTATTATTCTTGTTCAAATCAATATCAACTCTATCTTGATGATTCCAGTAGTCTCCTAAATAATGTTTCCATCCTGGCTCCTCTACATTCTATTCTTAAGATAGTAGATAGTAGATAGAATGATCCTATTAAAATATAAATCAGATCGTGTCATTCTGTTGCTCAAGACCATTCATTGATTCCTCATCTCACTGAATAAAAAAACAATACCCTTATAATGACCCAGAAGGTCCTGCATGGTATCTAATTACAGTTCCTATAATTCAGCCTATTGATTCAAAACCAAAATGGTCTTTTTTCTCTTCCTTGAATACACCGGAATTGTCATGCCAACAGGGTCTTTGAATTTCTCTAGAATACCTTCCACTCAGATATCTACATACTCAACTCCTCATCCCATTCAAATCTTTACTCAAATGTTAACCTGATCATTCTACTTAAAACTGCAAAAACTTACCTCCCCCTCTGCCAACATTCTCTATCCTCCTTCTCTAAAATTTTTCTCAAACTTTTTTATTACCATCTAATATACCATGTTAATTTACTTAATGTCCTCTCCTCCCTAGAATACTAATTGTTTGAGGGTCAGAATTTTTGCTTTGTTTATGGCTATATTCTCATCGTACAGAACAATGCACATGATAGGCACTCAATAAATACAAGTTGAATGAATTAATGACATGAATGAATGATAAGGAAGCATTCCTAAAAAATGAATGGTTAATGGTATCAAATAAATTAGAGAGGAAAAGAGGGTTTGAAACTCTGGATACAGACTGCAGTTAGGCAGTAAGGATTTATGGATGATCTAAGCAAAACTTAACATTTTGGGAGAATAGACCTGTGTATTTTGTCACTCTCACTTTTTATGTTTATTTTACCATAATTTCCTTTGCTATTTTCTTCCTTCTACTTTGAAAATGCCACCTTCACTGGATGACATTAGAATAAATGAAGCCTTCATGGGGCAGGCTACTGGTTTATAAACTTGAGAGAATATTCTTTCTTAACCCAAGCTAAGAAGATAAGTCAGTAACTAGCAAAAAATGTTGCAGGAATTTATTTCTTACCTTTTCCTTTTTTTTGGTCTGAGTCTACTTTTTTAGCAGAATTTCTTTTCCCTTCTTAATCTGCATTAAGGAATGTGAATTTGCTCATTCATATTTAAGACTGCAAAGTGCTAACATAAACTTCCACATTCAGTTGGAAATTAATTAGTTAATAGTAAGTGCTTTAAGGCCTTTGTTGAATTTAAAATATAGTTCTTATGATTCTGCAAACAACTAAAATAAAATTTAAACAAATTTAAAAGAAAAATTATCTGTATTCCTTCTCATGAGTCCAAAAACTTTTATATATAACTGAAGGGAATTAATGAAAATTCATGATTAAAACTGCTATTTCTATTTTATGAGATTTTAGGAGAAAAATAATCATTGCATACTCACAAGAGAAATGTAAATTTGGTTTTTTAAATTAAATGTCTATCAAACAAGGCATACTAACTTTCTCTTGTAGACTTGGCTGAAAATGTTGAACCTTTCCAGATCCCTGTAAGGACTGCCAAATGTTGCAAAATTCATCATCATCTTTAGTAGGTACCTGGGAAAGCACAAAAAGTTTCTTAAGGAACTGAAATATGAAAAAAATAAGGATTTATATAAAAATAAAAAATTCATTAAAGTTATTTAGCAGTAGGCAGAATATTAACTTCCATTATCTGAATCTCAATTCTTTTTTTCTGGAGCTCAGTATAGTCATCATAAAAATATTCTATTGGAGTAAAAATGGTCTTCATCATATGTAATTGGTTTTGAATTGTTTTACTGAAAAGTATTTAAAGCATAACAAATGCTATGGAAGATTATACTAAATCAATATCCCTACCAATAGATTTTTTTTAGTCTTCCAATGCACTGATATCTCATTCAAGCTAATATTTAACAATTTTATTTTTAAAATCTTCAGCTATTACTTATAAGAAATTGATTTTGTGCAGATTAAAACTCTGAACAAATACGTACCAAAATTTAATAGTGATTACCTATGAAATTTGGTTTTTGTTTCTGTTCCCTTTGCTATTATCTCCTTATCTGTACTTTCTCATTAGTCTACAGTGAACATGTATTACTTGGATTAAAAT
>CM053603.1:81349677-81451426 GCA_028646535.1 Procyon lotor
GGAGAGGGGAGAGAGAGAGCAGGCTCCCTGCTGAGCAGAGAGCGCGATGCGATGAGGGGCTTGATCCCAGGACCTTGAGATCATGACCTGAGCTGAAGGCAGAGGCTTTTAACTCACTGAGCCACCTAGGTGCCCCTTTTCAGCTATGCCTTAATGGTCATTTTCATTAGAAAGGAGATCTGTTATACAGGAATACAAAAAGGTACCAACATTGTCATATGTACTTAGAGAGTTTCTAAAAATAAAGTCACATAATTTGGTACTCATGGAAATATTTCATATGTTATGTTCACACACACACAAAAAAGGATGTACTTTTTAGGAGAACAAGTCTTGGTTAGTAAAATATATAGAGAGATAAGTAAAACAAGTAATAGGTTCTACATTTCTGTTGTAGAAGTCTTAGTGTTAAGGATGGTCTGCGTAAGCATTACTCTTAATCATTAGAGCCATGAGATCCTCATGCTGATATAATGTGCAAAATCACAAGTAAATAAAATAAACCCTCAGGGGCAGAGTACCAGAGGCCTTACGAATTTCACCTTAGAAGACAGATTATAGAAGAGCTGGGGAGGTTTTGGAGGAGGAGACAAGATGTGAGGTGATATGAGAGAGGAATATGGTGGTAAAAAAAAGCAGTCTAAGAAAATGGTAACCAGAATAAATAAACCTAAGTGCTTATGAATCCACATAGCCTTGTCTACCCTACTTGGTTAACAAGAGATCCTGAACTGGCAGGCACTAAAAATCTTTCTTTTGTGTGAACCAGCATATATTGCCATCAACTTAAGCAGTCTGCTGTCTTGATTACTATCTCTGCTCTTTATGGCCATCACAGAAGATCAAGCCCATCCATATGGGAAGAACAGATAGAACAAGGAGTCAAGAGCTTTTGGTTTACTGCACAACTGAAGTTTTTAAAGTTGTTTACTCCCATTATGTCTCCATTTCTGTTACTCTCAATCATTCTTCCACCCATACTAGTCTAGCTTACAGCCCCATTGCTCAATCAAAATAGCTCTTGCTTAATCTTCTTCATAACATTTGACATGACTTATTCCTTTATTCTTCAAATACTCTTTTTCTTTGATTTGTATGATGTACTACTTTCCTGGCTATTCTCCTACCTCTCAGATTGCCTCATTTTTTTTCCCTTTGTTGCCTCATCTTCCTCAGTAGGGTTCCTTTTTGGTTCCAAGATTCCAGACACATTGGCTGTTATCATTAATGTTATACATGCTGCTTTTCCACTTGCCACAGGGACATTTTTTTTTTTTTTAATATTTTATTTATTTGACAGCGAGAAACACAGCGAGAGAGGGAACACAAGCAGAGGGAATGTAGCGGGAGGAGCAGGCTTCCTGCCGAGCAGGGAGCCTGATGTAGGGCTCGATCCCAGGACCCCGGGATCACGACTGAGCCACCCAGGCGCCCCAACCACAGGGACTTTATATGTACCTTTTTCTCATCCTGAAACATGCTCCCTTTTCACTCTTTGCCTAACTCCTATCCCACATTCAGATACTAGTTTAATCAACATTTTCCTCTGGTAGGTTTTCTCTAAGGCAAATGCCTCCTTAGCTAAGTCAAACTCCTCTATTATATGGCCTCAGAGCACTACTTCTTCAAAGTAATTGCCATAATTATAGTTTGATCAAAAATTCACACAATGTGGGGCACCTCGGTGGCTCAGTTAAGTGTCTGACTCTTGGATTTGGCTCAGGTCCTGATCTCACAGCTCCTGAGATTGAGCCCTGCATTAGGCTCCAGGTTTAGCTGGAGTCTGCTTAGATATTCTCTCCCTCTGCCCCTTCCCCCACTCATGCATGTGCTTTCTCTCTCTCAAATAAATAAATCTTAAAAAAAAAATTCACACAATACATTAATGCCCATTTTTCATCTGCCAGCCATAAGTTTCATGAGTGTAGGGACTGTGATTTTATTCTTTATGGTATCTACAGTGCCAACCACTAAGCCTAACAAGTATCAATAATTGTTGAACACATGAACAAATGTCTAAACTCTTGTAGTATTATGAATGAGTTTCTTTTCAATCAAAGGAGTCGAACAAAACAATCTCTAGGGGCACCTGAGTGGCTCAGTGGGTTAAAGCCTCTGCCTTCAGCTCAGGTCATGATCTTGGGGTCCTGGGATCAAGACCGCATTGGGCTCTCTGCTTGGCAGGGAGCCTGCTTCCCCCCTCCCCCGCCTGCCTCTCTGCCTACTTGTGACCTCTCTCTCTGTCAAATAAATAAATGAAAGCTTAAAAAATTCTCTATTCATTTAAACAAACAAATATTTATTGAGTGCTTTAGTGTTAGCCAAGGAATGAGAATAGAGTGATAACAAAAGTAGATATATTCCCTACCCTTAGGGAGTGTACTAAGGAAATGGTCATTAAAGTAATCACACAAATAAATTTATTATTGTGATTTTTATTTATGAACTATAAAATAAAATTCAGTATAGTATAAACTATGGCAGGGGTATCTAATTAATACTGTCAGAAGGCAAAAATAGCTCTCTACCTCCCAAGAGCTGTTTATCTCCTTATTTTATGCTGGATGGGTTTTTGTTGTTTTTTGTGGTTTTTTTTTTGAGATTTATGTATTTATTTGAGAGAGAGAAAGAGTGAGCACACGCGTGAGCAGGGGGAGGGGTAGAGGGAGAGGAAGAGAGAGAATCTCCAGTAGCCTCCATGCTGAGCACAGAGCCTGATGCATGCTCAAACTCACAACCCTGTGATCGACCCGAGCCGAAACAAAGAGTTAGATGTGCTGACTGTGCTGCCCGGGCACCCCATGCTGGAAGGTTTTTTATAGTCTTTTTACATTTTCCATGTTTACTCATCTTTGAATAAGGGTATTATATAGCCTGGTATTAACTCCAAAATTGTATAAGAGGCATCTCCTTAAGTTCCCATTTACCAATGGGTGTTATTATAGTTTTAACAGGAAGGGTGATGGATATACATTTATAACACAATTCCATGTGTCATTGCTAGTCTCTTATTCTGTTTTGGTTTGGAGAATTTTAGTATTTGGATGAATAAAGAGAAGTCATAGTGGAACCATGGAGGAGGGCCAGTTTCTTAGTTATTTGGCTGGTACAGACCTTGCATTTCTGAATTCAGGGGCATAATGACTTAGGTGGAGGGAGGGTAGGAGACTGAACAGGGAGTGAGGGTCAGGAAGAAAGGAAAATTTTCCTTCTTATTTTCATTACTTATATGCGGCCAAGAAATTCAATGGCAACCTATTAACTATTATTAACTGTTATTCCTAGTATTATGTGAGTCTATCTTTTCTTTCTTTGTACATCATGAAGTATTTTAGTGACAAACTGGGCAAGGCTATCACTGCTGCTAACCAGGTATTATTTTAGACTAGGATTTTTGTTTTCTTTAGAACATAAAATGAAGATGTAGCATTCATAATGATTACTATGTTAAACAGGAAATAAGTAGAGAACAAGCACATTAGATCACATTCTAGGTCTATGATGTTAAATACATTTTGACACTCACTATTCTGAAATTCCTTGTACTTCTTTTGTCCAGTTAGATTGCTCTTTGTCTCCAAGATGGACCACTTTAGATGGTGGGGCAGTTCTCCCCAAATAAAGTTTCTGTGTTCCTGGAGGTTCTTCCAAGTAAAATCTTAAAAATGAAAATAAAATTAAAATTATATTACTGCCAAATTTATGGTTTGATATAGTGTTCTAGCAATATTAAGTTTTCAAAGTGAAAAGGTTTCTACATGATATAACACCAAAAAACCCAACATCCTTTTTTAACTGTAATATAAATTTTAAAACAAAGACTTATAAAAAATTTCAATCAAATATAAAAATTTTATTTTCTCAAAAAAACTAAATATATAATAAAATATAAATTTTTAAAGAATTAAAAAAATACTCTCAAATTCAATAAAGTATGTTTGCTAAAAAGTTTAACTTGATTCTCATCAAGCCATTATACCTAACTTCCAGTTGAAAGGAAATATGTGGGAAGGAGGACCAAGTTAAATGACAGTAAGCAGAAACAACAGGTAAATCCAGAATTCTACAAAATAATTGGCCAGGACTCTTCCAAGAAAAGAGGCAGGGAAGTAAGCTTAGTTAGCTAGATCCCAGGATATAAAATTAACATAAAGAAATCAATTATATTTCTAGATACAAGCTGGGAAAACCAAAATTTAAAACAGTATCATCTATAGTTGCTCCAAAATAATTTAAACAGTTAGATGGAGTGATTCCTTCTGCTTTATTTTTATTTTTCAAAATTGTTTTAGTTATTTTTGTTCTTTGCCTTTCCATATAAATTTTGGAATATATTGTTCTGCATCTATAAAATGTGGGAGAGATTTTGATAAGAGTGCTTTAAACCTACAAATTAATTTGGGGAGATCTGGTATCTTTATTATACTATGTTGGATCTTTTGATCCAAATGGATCTCCATTTATCTCACCATTTATTTCAATCTTTGATTTCTTTCCTCAGTGTTTTGCATTTCTTCAGCATACAGATCCTATATGTAATTTGTTAGATTTATACCTAAGACTGAGACACATATAGCTACAGTAACAAGGCAGTGTGGTACTGGCATAAAAAGAGACATACAGATAAATGGAACAAAATGGAAAACCCAGAAATAGACCCACACAAGTATGCTTAACTGATTTTTGACAAAAGTGTAAAGGCAATCTAATGGAGGAAGAACAGCCTTTTCAACAAATGGTGCTGGAGCAACTGAATATTCATTCACAGGCAAATATGTGAACCTTGACCTAAACCTCATACCTAAATACAAAAATTAATTCACAATGGATCATGGATTTAAATGTAAAAGGATGAGGTAAAATTATGAGACTTTTTGAAGAAAATATAGGAGAAAAGCTATGGGACCTCGGGCTAGGCAACGTTCTTACACCAAAATCATGATTTGTAAAAGAAAAAACGGATAAACTGGACTTCATTAAAAAAGGAGGGGAACTGGAATCTGATGATTAAAAAAGAAAAGAATCCTCAAGATTTCTTAACTCCTCAACAAAAGCAGATACCTCGCAGAAGAAATTTTTTTTTTTTTTTTTTTTTTTTTTTTTTTTTTTAAGATTTTATTTATTTGGCAGAGAGAAACACAGCGAGAGAGGGAACACAAGCAGAGGGAATGGTAGCGGGAGAAGCAGGCTTCCCGCAGAGCAGGGAGCCCGATGCGGGGCTGGATCCCAGGCCCCTGGGATCTGACCTGGGCCGAAGGCAGACGCTTAACGACTGAGCCACCCAGGCGCCCCTCGCAGAAGAAAATTAAAATCATAATGGCACTGATCTCTTATCAACAAAATTTTATGACAGAACACAACTGAAGTATGCTTGCCAAAAACTAAGGAAAAAGGACTGGGCCTCTAAAATTCTAAACCTATGTGTGAGGAAAACAAAAATGAAGAATATGTAATGGCTCATTACATCAGAGAAAATGCAACATTTTCTCTGAAAAAAAATTACTTTTAAAGGTTCTAGACACATGAAAAATAACAAAATAACAACAGACTACATTTATATGAAATAAAGATACCAGATGACAAATTGTCTAAATAATCATTGACAAAATGATCATGAACTTGAATAAAATAAATAATAGAAGCTATGTATTTTTAAAAATTGATGTATCATTTAAATGAAACCTGGGAAGGGCATGGTAAAAGTCAGGTTATATATGCTATTTATTCTTGTCAGAAAGAGAAATACATTTGCTCAATAACAATAACTGCTAGAAAAAATTAGGATATAGAACTTTCACATTATTAAAAGGAAAAGAAAGCAAAAGGGAAAAGATAAATGAATCTAATATATCTCAGTGATGTACTGTGGTTGAACATTGAGTGATGTGATTAGAAGACTTTCATTTTCACTATAGAGTGTAAATATTTTTACAGTAATTACCAGTTTTAAAAAGCATCATTAAAAGCCATCAAGTAAGCAAAACAAATATAAATTTAAAAAATATACATCAAATCTTACTTACTTAGTTTCTCCATCTGATATACCAACAACTCTAGCTTCTTCAAGATGAGGCCAATTAACAAAGACAGACTTTCCAAGCACGGATGATGCTATATTTTCTATACACTTAAAGTAAAAGCGGAAAAGTTCACTCATATTTCAGGTCCAAGAGAGAAGTTTACAAAGGCAAAATTAAATAATTAAAACCTGGCTTATGTTTATAAAGGTCTTTAAAATCAATAAAAACCTCACCTTAATAATTAAAACAGATATAAAATACCATTTGCTCACTCAAGTCATTTATTCCCTACCAGTTCCTGATATTTTAAACTTTACTCTTCAACTAATTATTCCACCCACTTGAATTCAGTTAGTTTTCCTAATTTGTCTTCTCTAAGTGGCACCTTTATTGCTAACTACTTTTTTCTTTCTAGGATGTTTCCTAGGATTTCTGTTTAGAGTCTTAATATTTTTTTCCCCTTTCCTTTACCTTTTTTTTTTAAGATTTTATTTATTTATTTAACGGAGAGAGACAGTGAGATCAGGAACACAAGTAGGGGGAGTAGAAGAGGGAGAAGCAGGCTTCCCGTCGGGCAAGGAGCCCCATGCGGGGCTTGATCCCAGGACCCCAGGATCATGACCTGAGCTGAAGGCAGCCGCTCAACGGCTGTGCCAGCCAGGCGCCCCTCCCCTTTCCTTTATTTTAAAAAATATTTTTCACTTGTTTTTACCCATCTGCCTTTCTTTAACCCTTTATTTTAGTATGAATCTGTTAAAGTTGACCAAGTTTACCTTCCCCTCTGCCAATCCTTGTGTCTTAGAAAGGCACTATGACCAACTTAAAGTATTGCTCTGCAGTATAAACATTATGACACCAGGAAGCTTGTCTCCTCATTTTCTCAACATCAATGGTACTTATTAGTAAAGGATGGCCCACTGACTTTAATCCTGAATGAAATTACTTGGTAAGAAAACAGGTTTCAGTGAGATTAAACTGAAGAGCACTGACCTGTAATGTATTAATGTCCCTAACAATAGCCAACATTACTAGAAATAATGTTTAGCAAGAAACCTAGGTTCTTAGTTCTGCTAATGCCATTTAAGTTTCTTAATTTGTAGAATTAATGAGTTGGAATAGATGCTTTACAAAATTATACCCAGTTGTAAAATTCTATGATCCTATTATTCTAATGATTATTTTTCTCAAGGAAACTGCGAAAGGTGATATGTCTAGCAGAAATGACTAGAAAAGGGCAATTCATCGTTTCATATCAAATAATCAGGTAACAGAATCTAAGAAGTCTGACTTCATTTCAGTTTGTAGTTGGTATAAGGAAATAAGTAAGAACCCTAGACTTAAAAATTAGGAATCATGGGTCCAAATTTGGGTTCTATGTCTTTCCAGCTATAGAATCACAGGCAAATCATTTAAACCCCACTGAGGCACAGTTTTCTTATATAAGAATAAGAAATAACATCTACCTTACAATGTTTATTTGGTGATAAAATAATATACACAAAAGCTTTTATAAACTGTTAAATGCTATATAAGTATTCTATATGAAACAATATTTTACGTTAAAATTCTAGTTTTAAAAGGAAACACTATTATTATTATTATTATTAAGCAACTTTGTAGTAGCAACTGAAATTTAAATACAAATTTTCATTCAGTTCTTTTCTGTTTATTATGCTTAATCATTATTAGCAAATATTTCTTTAACAATTACAGATGACTATTTTTAGACTTTTTGCAGCAACTTTTAATTAGACACTTCTTAATGTGAACATATAAAATAAAAGAATGACTATTCTGATAAATAAAACAAGTTTCAACATTAGAACTAGGAACCCATAATTATCCTTTCCCCTTCTGTACATCTATTTCTTCTTTCATTCTCCCACTCTTCCCTTTAGTTTTTGAAGGAAAAGTTGTCATTTCTCAAATTAGTCCTCAGGTTAAGTTTAAAACGAAATCCCTTAATACCTCATATGGGGTCTTGTTATCATTAATATCCCTTCCCTCTAGTGTCTTTAAGACCTCCTTCCTCCATTAACTCTACCTCTCTCCTTTTGTATGGTTTTATCTTGTTAAACTGTCTCTTCTCTACCTACAGTTATGTTTCTAGACTTGTTTTCAATGATAATTTCCCTAACCAAGGGCCTAATCCCTGCTACCTCTACTTTCCATCTACCTAGACCCCTCTCCTCACTAATTCTTAGAGGAGTTACGAAAAAAAATCTACTGGAATATATTTCTCAAAGGCCAATAATGATGCCTAAAGGACAAATTCACAGACCTTGCTTTAGTTTTTATTCTTGCACTGTATGTAGTATCTACTCCATGCTTCTGTGATTTTAGTTAACTTGGAAATCATTCTTTCGCCTCAGTACACTAATGTCAATTTCACCAGTTCCTTTTCCACCCTTTATAACTATGGGTATTTCTTCATGCTGAGATTTGAACTCTCAGAGTTCATTTTCTTCAGGAAAATGAGTCCTAAGGCCTCAGCCATCACTCCTTGTTAATGACTCATATTAGCCCTAATCTCCTTTCAAGCTATAGCTCCAGCTATTAACTGTGTTTAAGCAGACTTTCTCCACTGAGGTTTTCATCTGAACCACAGAACACAAAAAAATAATGACTATTTTCTCAATTCTCCAAAGGATGGTACACAACTAGTCCCACTCTAAATGTACAGAAAATTAATCTACTACATTCAAATGGATGACTTAGGGCCTTAGGGCTTAAATCTCTTGTGGCAGGGCAGTGCCAGTTAAACACCCTAGCATCGCCTTAAAATTCCATCATTATTTATCATTAATTCCCTCAAACCAGAGACTTTCCCACTTTAACTTCCTTACTCCAATAAACAGCAACTCTTTACTAGTTAACTAGGCTCAACATCTCAGTCATATTTAGTATTTTCTTCCTCTTTTCATCCTCTATGTTTGAACAAATGATGAAACTTGTCAATTTTAACAGTCTTATTCATCCAGATCTATTACTACTTCCAGTTTTTGTCCTAATCACCTAACACTTCTATAACCACAACCTCTGAACTTACAGGCTTTTCCATTTTCCTCCATTTCTCTTTTGTGCAATTTAGTCTATTGTATTGCCACCAAATTAATCCTTATGAAAATACCATTTCAAGATAACAGTTATGGAAAAAAAAAGTCCAAACTCCTTAGCCTGGTATTCAAGGTCCTCCATAATCTGGCCTCAATCTGTTTTTTCAACCTTATCTTCTACTACTTCCCAACACAAGTCCTCTGCTTCAGTCAGGTTTATCTATTCCTTCTCCTCAAATACATCACATTTATTCTAAAAAAAGAAAAAGTATTAAAAATTTCAGACATACAAAAAGGTTAAAAAGAATAAGATAACGTATCACACATTTATTTCCAGCTCCTTTTATTCCTTTCAACTAGAATACCCTTCCCCTACTTTTCTCCTCTCTGTGATAATCTTTTTCTTAGCACCCAGCGCAAGCTTCGTCTCATTTACAAGCTCATACTTAATCTTCAGCTCACACAGCTTATCTTCTTTCCAAAATCATGGAGTATTTTTTGCTCATTACATCACAATTATACATTTCCTTTAAAATTTGTATAAATGTTTCTTTATTTTATCCTTATTTATTATGAACTTTTGGAATTATTACATGTTATACCTCTTTGGTAAGCACATTGCAACTAGAACAGTTTTATGCATAATAAGCACCTAATAAATATTATAACAAAGAAAATACTTACAAGTTCCTCTGATTCTGAATTCACTAAGATTTCTAACATCATGTTTTCTCCACGACTGCTTTGCTGGAATACTTGAACCCCACTCTTCTTCAAAAAAAACTTTAAAAGAATTCAGAGAATTTAATTTTAATTCTTTTTCCAAAATAATCACGTTACATTCAATAAGGTGAAACAATTCTGAACTAAACAGCCACTGACTTTGTGTTTGATGTGTTTCAGGGTAGGAAATCCACAGAAATACAATGCCTTCTGGTCAACCCTGGTTATTTTGTTCTTGCTTATGTCTACACGCCAAGCATCTAATGATATTATTTTATACCTAGAAAAATAAATCAAGGCATTTAATTCAAAACTCACACACTGCAAGCAATCACAGTTTTTCAGTATTCCCTTGAATACTTTGTAAGAGTCATCCTTGCTTTTAAGCAAGGGAATGACAATTTGTCTTTTAAGACAGAGAAAGTATAGAGCAGGACAACCCATATTCTGTTATTATAATTGACTAGATGCAACTACACCAGTAGATTACTGAATCGAAGTTTTCCCATTAACTTAAAATAAAACTATATACATATATTTAATTTAGAAGTAAAGGAACATATAAAGCATGTTACGAATCTCCATATCCTCCATGTTCTATAGCCCAGATGGAAAATCCACATTTTATAATGTCTATTCCATCCTTCTCTTTGCTTTAACAAAAAGAAAAAGAGTAACTGGGAGATGTTCACTTTAGGTTCCATCTGGGTAAATTATTTGGAGGGAAAAGGAGAAAAAAAAAAAAGGACATTTTAATGAGGAAGAGAAAGTAGAAATGGGTTTGAGGCAAGTGATTATAGGACCCTTTTAATTCTTTTTTTCTTCTTTCTGGTTGGGTGGTTAGGAATGTAAGAGGCAAAGTCACAGCACATAAAATAATGCTAGGAGTAGACACCGACAATGGAAACAAAAATTCATACATCCTCTTGAAGTGGGGAGGGTACAGATATACCCCAGGGAGAAAAAAATTACAAAATAAACAAACAAAAAACCCAACTTTAACAGAAAAGAGAGAGAGAGAAAAGCAGAATCTGACCAAAGCAGAGAACTACAGAAATAACTATGAGAGGGAGATGCTATGGTTTTTGGCAAGTTGGATGTAACTCATTAGCAATTGACTGTAACTACCAAAAATTATTTGTTAATTCTCCAAGTAGATACTCAAAAGCTTCCCCCTCAATGCCCCCAAGGGGAGCTCTTTGCTATTGTTGAAAATTACCAAATAACATTACCTTGTGCAACAATGTTCTATGGCAGGGAACTTTTCTGGCCATGGTGAGGGGTAGGTGAACTCTGTGTCTCTATCATACCAGCACATTAGGCACTCACTATGTTGGTTTCTTTTCCTTTCTTCCTTTTTGAGGGAGTGGTTACATGTTTCCATGGCTTCCAACAATCGCTTCTGAATTGAAAGATTGAAGAGAAGAGTTAAAAGTATAAAACTTCTGTAATTTCAATATACAGAATAGATCTTTTCCCTCAGTATGCAGAATCATTATTTGTGTTCTTGAAAAATAACAATCTTAACTAATGGAATTCTTTTCCATTTTGTTACATCAAAAACTGTTTCAAAGGGCCCTAGAATAGGGGCACCTGGGTGGCTCAGTCGTTAAGCACCTGCCTTCGGCTCAGGTCATGATCCCAGAGTCCTGGGATCGAGCCCCACATTGAGCTCCTTGCTCGGCAGGAAGCCTGCTTCTCCCGCTACCATTCCCTCTGCTTGTGTTCCCTCTCTTGCTGTGTTTCTCTCTGTCAAATAAATAAAATCTTTAAAAAAAAAAAAAAAGGGCCCTAGAATATTGTTTGCCACTACAAATTATTATTCTGAACCTATTATTCCAACAATAGGAACTAACTGTGAATAAGAACAGCACAGAATCAGGGTGCCTGGGTGGCTCAGTTGGTTAGGCATCTGCCTTAGGCTCAGGTCATGATCCCATAGTCCTGGGGTTGAGCTTGGGCTCCCTGCTCGGCGGGGAGTCTGCTTCTCACTGTGTCCCTCCCCCGAGCTTGTGCTTTCTCTCTTGCTCACTCTCTCTTAAATAAATAAAATCTTTAAACAAACAAACAAAAAAGAACAGCAGAGAAACAAATTTTATTTTATTAATTAATTAATTTATTTTTTTAAATATTTTTATTTATTTATCTGACAGAGAGAGAGAGAAAGATCACAAGCAGGCAGAGAGGCAGGCAGAGAGAGAGGGGGAAGCAGGCTCCCTGCTGAGCAGAGAGTCTGATTCAGGGCTCTATCCCAGGGTCCTGAGATCATGACCTGAGCTGAAGGCAGAGGCTTTAACCCACTGAGCCACCCAGGCGCCCCTTTTATTTATTTTTAAAGATTTTATTTATTTATTTGATAGGGAGAAAGACAGCAAGAGCAGGAACACAAGCAGGGGGAGTTGGGAGGAGGGAAGCAGCCTTCCTGTTGCCGAGCAAGGAGCCTGATGTGGGATTTGATCCCAATGACCTGAGCTAAGGCAGATGCTTAATGACTGTGCCACCCAGGTGCCTGAGAATCAAATTTTAAATGTGAACTTACCATAATTATTATAGTTTCTTATAACTCATAAAGCATTGATCTCTTTACCAATTCTGCCATGGTATAGAAAATGTTTACTTCTCCAAATTATCTCATACATTTAATTAATTTAATTACATATACTTTAATTTAATTAATTTAATTCCAGTTGGAATAAAAATTGTTTTAAAAAACAAAATTATGGGGGTGCCTGGTGGCTCAGTGGGTTAAGCCTCTGCCTTCGGCTCAGGTCATGATCTCAGGGTCCTGGGATCGAGCCCCACATTGGGCTCTCTGCTCAGTGGGGAGCCTGCTTCCCTCGCTCTATGCCTGCCTCTCTGCCTACTTATGACCTCTCTCCTGTCAAATAAATAAATAAAATCTTAAAAAACAAAAAAACAAAATTATGTTGGTGCTCATATGGAAGAATGAGTGAACTTCAAAAACTGGGAACCTGTCTTACTAGATCCTATCACTTTTAATAAAGCTACTGTAATAAAAACACTTTAATACTGACACCACAAAAAACCCATAGACCAGAAGAACAGAATAAAGAGGTCAAAACAAATTTAAATCTATGTCAAACATAGTATTTCAACTATTTAAATAATGGTGTTGTCATAACTACCTATCCAGCTGGAAAAAGAAGCACATACACTTCCCAACTTTGTATCATATACAAAAACATGTATCAGCGTAATAAGACAATGAAAGTATTAAAAGAAAATCTAGGAGAGAGTATCAGTAATTTGGAGTGATAAACTCTTATTTAATAAGAGTGGGGAAAACCTAACAGTCTTAAAGGAAAAGATAAATTTTTTAATTTTTTATTTTTCAAAAGATTTTATTTATATATTTGAGAGAGACAGAGTAAGCGAGAGAGAGAGAGAGAGAGAGAGAGAGAGAGAGAGAGGGAGTGAGCATGAGTGGGGGAAGGGCAGAGGGAGAAGCAGACTCCCAGCTGAGCAAGGAGCCTGATGCAGGGGTCTATCCTAAGACCCTGGGATCATGACTTGAGCCACAGGCAGATGCTTAACCGACTGAGCCACCCAGGTGCCCCAGGAAAAGACATTTTTAAATAATAGAAAATGTCTGTGACAGAAGATTCATCAACAAAACAAGAGACAAATGCCATGCTCAGAAAGAGTATTCTTATCATACAAAGAACTGATAGAAATCAAGAAAGGCCAATGAGGGAAAGGATATAAACAGGTAATTTACAGAAGAAAAAATGCAAAGGGAAAACACATATAAACATACTCAAATGAGAGATCAGAGAAAAACAAATTTGAATAATAGTAAGATGGCATCCATCATCAACAGAGTGGCCAAAATTAAATGAAGCAGTAATATCCAGGTCTGGAGAGGTAGAGAAGTAGACACTAAATATTGGGGTGGATTAGACTAATCTTTTTGAAAAAGAATACTCACTAAATGTAAAAATATACATTCCTGTTAGCCAAGCAATCCTGCTTTTCGTAATCTATCTTAAAAAAACAAAATCTCAGGGAGTCTGGGTGGCTTAGTGGGTTAAACCCTCTGCCTTCAGCTCAGGTCATAATCTCAGGGTCCTAGGACTGAGACCCCCATCAGGCTCTCTGCTCAGCAGGAAGCCTGCTTACCCCTCTCTCTCTGCCTGCCTCTCTGCCTACTTGTGATCTCTCTGTCAAATAAATAAATAAAATAATTTAAAAAAACCCCAAAGCCAAAAAACAGAATCTCTAATACCTAAAACTTCATAAACAAACAAAAAGAATACACGAACACACAAGTAGTTTATTATAGCATTACATATAGTGGCAAAAAACATGAAGATTCACAAGAAGTTGCAAAATTAGTACAGAGTGTTCTCATGTACCTTTCACCCAGCTTTCCCCAGTGGTAACATCCTACACATAGCATCAATACTTTATCAAAACCAGGATATTGATGTGAATACAACACTATTAACTATACTTATTCAGATTTCACTGGTTTTTGTACATGATTTTGTGTATATACAGTGTTATGAAATTTTTATCAAATGTATAGATCCATATTAACCACCACTAAAACGGGAATACAGAACTGTTACAGCATCATAAAGAAATTCCTTATTATTCCTTTATAACCACACCCTATTCCCAACATTAGCTGCTAGCAGCCACTCCATGTTTTATATCACAGTAATTTTATAATTCCAAGAATATTATATAAATGAAACAATGAAACTTTCTGAGACTGACTTTTCACTCACTGACTTCTTTCACTTAACTGCATTGTTTTCACCTAAGTTGTTTATATCAATAGTTCTTTATATTGCTGAGCAATATTCCACCATATGGATATACTACAATTTATTTATCTCCTCACTCATTTAAGGGCGTTTGAATTTTTTCCAATCTGAGATTATTACAAATAAATTGCTCTAAACATTCATGGATAGGTTTTCTTGTGTGGGCATAATTTTCATTTCTCTAGGATAAATATCCAGTAGTGTGACTGCAGGGTTGAATAGTAAATGTATGTTTAACTTTATAGGAAACTGTTGAACTATTTTCCAGAGTGCCCTCCTAGACTTTTACTCCAGTAATGATCTATGCCATTTTCAGAACATTTAGAGAAAAAGTGGTACAAACAGTAGCAAAATCTAGAAAAGATTATAGAATAAAACAGATAATATTACACTGTAATTTCTTGATTCTAAGATACTATTGATATTGCAAATATCAATACAAAAAATTAGTAACAGTTTTGAGGAAATAAATAATAAATTGAATTTCTATAATTAACAGTTTACTGACAATGGTATTTACTTACATCCTATTTTCTTCTCCAATGTCATATTCAAAATTTGAATCTAATCTTTCTTCACATGCAAAATATAAAAAGTTTTCAAAAATATATGTATATATAATGGGGGCCCTGGATGGCTCAGTCAGTTAAGCATCCAACTCTTGATATCGGCTCAGGTCATGATTTCAAGGTTGTGGGAGTGAGCCTGTTTTGGGCTCTGCACTCCATAGGGAGTTTGCTTGAGATTCTATCTCTCCCTCTGTCCCTCCCCCCCAATAAATAAATCTTGAAAAAAATATATACATATATACATAAAATTTTCTAAGTTACTTGGCTCTCTGAATGTATGCATCTTTATAATCTTATAATCTTGAACACTTTACCATCTTTAGAATGGACAGCATAATGTTAAGGTAGAATGATGTAATGGATGTTGTAATGTGCTGTGACCCCCATTAGTACTGAAGGACTTATTTGGCCAGATGCTGAAAGTGCTGCTGGTTTGCAACCCTCCCTCAGCTGTTAGGTATCTCTTGGAAATGTCCTTAGATGAAATGTTACCTCACATAAGGTCATGCACTCTTCTGAAATGAAGTCTGCATCCAAGACTGACAGATGAAGGGTATAAAGTCTCAGGCCCTTTACAGCAACTTAGGAGAACTCTAACGGGCCATTCTAGCTTTACAGTGACTTCTGGGTCAATCAGGGCTTTTGTTGAGACAGCAATGTAGTGTAGCCTGTCCTTTTAACCAATCCTGTTTTTTTCTCTACTCAACATCTTGAGGATAGCATCAAGAAACCAGAGTAGGGGGCCAAAAATCCAGGAGAAGAGACTGCAGAGACACTCCAAGAGAACAGATTTAAGCTCTAGTTAGGCTCTAATCAAGGAACAATATGTGTCCCTGGATATAGGGACTTGCTGCATGCTACTTAGTTGGGATTTCAAAATTGTTATGTGCATCCTCTTCCTGCCCTTTTTTGATAGGAGCTACTTATTGTGGTTATCCCAATGTAAAATTGGGGATGTTGGGGAGTGTAGATAATGTTTTTTTTTTAATTCGCAGGTCTCTGAGTCAGGAGAGCTGTCTCTGGGGAGCTGCATTTGAGGAGCTTAATCCACATCTAGACTTGATTTAAAGATGAAATTCTAGGCTTTGAGCCTGATGTATAATGAGATGAAATTTTTGGGAGAGGTCAGTGTGTTTTGTATTTGAACAGGATGCAAATTTTAGCCAAAGGGGGCAGACAGTAGTAGACGGTTTGCAAAGATGGCCTTAATAATTCCTCCTATCTCCTATTCCTCCTTTAAATGTTAAGGGTGGCTGGGAGGTGGGGGGAGGTAGGGATAGGGTGGCTGGGTTATGGACATTGGGGAGGGTATATGCTATGGTAAGTGCTGTGAAATGTGTAAGCCTGATGATTCACAGGGGCAAATAATACATTATATGTTAATAAAAAAAAATTAAAAAAAAAAATAAAATGGTCTATTCCCTACTGCTTAAATCCAAGTTGGTCTTATAATTTGCTTTATTCAAAATAATGTAATGAAAGTGACGCTATGCAAACTCCAAAGCTCAAGAGGCCTTGTAGCTCCTATTCTCACCTTCCTTGTGGCTCCTGTTCTTACCTTCCTGGAACTCAAGATCACTGTGAGAATAAACTCAAGTTAGCCTCCTAAAGAGTGAGGGATCACATATAGGGCTCAGCTCACAACTAACACCAACCACCAATTGTAGCAGTGAGATCATCTCAAACAACCAGCTCCACTAGAGTGCAAGGGTGAGGGTGAAGGCAAGGGTGAGAGTATGGATGCCAAACGACTCAAGTCTACAAGTAAACTCTTTCTAGCACCAGTTTGTGTCATAATTTTTCATGAGACACAAACAGGTCCTATCAATCTCAGTTCTGAAAATTTTATCATGTATTCCTATTTAGTAATTTCCACTACCATATACTTTCACTGACTATCCTATAACAGGAATTTTTCTTTTTACATCTTATATACCTACTTTCAGATAACTTCTTGTGTATATTCTGAGCTTTTGTTTCCAAAAAATATAGAAGAATGTGGTAATTCGACCACTTACAAGTTTTGTTTCCATGGTAATAAAATGCAATTTTGTTGAAAACATTTAAAATCTCATTGAGGTGTCCAACCTTGAGTTAAAATTCAATCACAATGAACTAAAGTGATAACTGGATGAACAACAATAAGTGACTACATGGAACTAAGTCTGTACACATGAAGGCTATAATGACTATGTCACAACTTAATCCTGTCTGGTGACTAGCAAGTGTCTTTTCACATATAACAAGTATGCTTGCTTAAAAGCTAATAAGATGTGAATAAACACTTGTTTCCTTCATTCCATAAACATGTATTTTTTTCCTCCTGAGAGGGCACTTTTTTTTGGTAATTTGCTTTCAGAGTTTTTGGTTCCATTGATTTTTCTCTATTGTTTGTTCATTTTCTATGAATTTCTGTTCCTATCTTCATTATTTCCTCCTTAGTTTGGGTTTAATTTCTCTTGCATTTTTAGTTTCTTGTGGTAGGAAGCTTAGGTGATTTATTTTAAGACTTTTTTTTTGTTCGGTATAAGCATCTAGAAATTTTAACATCCCTTTAAGCAGTACTTTAGCTTCATCACACAGATTATGTTGTGTTTTTATTATCATTTAGATCACAATATTTTCAAATTTCCCTTTGAATTTTTCTTTCTTTTCAATTCTGACAGCTTTTGCTTTATGTATTTGAAGCTGTTATAAGGTACATGTACATTCAGGATTTTTATATCTTCTTGATGAAATTTTTAAGTAATCTCTATGTCCAACATGGGGTTTGAACTCACAACCCCAAGATCAAGACTCATATGCTCTACTGATTGAATTAGCCAGGTGCCCCAAACTGACTTGACCTCTTAATCAATATGAAATATTCTTCTTGATCTCTGGTAATACTCCTTTGTCCCAAAGTCTATTTTTCTAATATTAGTAAAGCCACTCCAGCTTTCTTATAATTAGCATACCTAGAAGTTCTGATGCACATGATGGAGAGTAGTTAAATCTCATTAATAAAACATAAATGGTGATTAAAACCCACTGTTCATTAGTTTATGTGAAATAATCTCTGATTAAAAATATATGTGTATAAATGGAAAGATATGCAATGTCATTCATCATCAGTGAAATACAAATCAAAACTACAATGAGATATCACCTCACACCAGTCAGAATGGCTAAAATTAACAACAAAGGAAATAAAAGGTGTTGGCAAGGATGGAAAGAAAGGGGAACACTCTTACACTGCTGGTAGGAATGCAAACTTGGGCAGCCACTCTGGAAAACTGTATGGAGGTTCCTCAAAAAGTTAAAAATAGTTAACTACCCTATGATCCAGTAGTAAATACTAATATAAAATATATTAAAAATATAAAAATACTAATTCAAAGGGATAAATGCACCCCGATGTCTACAGTAGCATTACCAACAACAGCCGAACTATGAAAAGAGCCCAATGTCCATCGACTGTTGAATGAGAAAAGAAGATCTGGTGTATATATATATACTATAGAATATTATTCAGGCATAAAAAATAATGAACTCTTGCCATTACAATGACATGGCTGGAGCTAGAGTATTATGCTAAGTGAAATAAGTCAGAGAAAGACAAATACCATATGGTTTCACTCATATGCAGATGTTAAGAAACAAATGAACATGGGGGGGAAAAAAGGCAAACCAAGAAAAAGACTCTTAATTATAGAAAACAAACTGATGTTTACTGGAAAGGAAGTGGGCAGGGTGTCAGTTTAAATAGGTGATGAGGTTTAAGGAGGGCCAGTGAGCATCGGGTATCATAAGTGATGAATCACCAAGTTCTACACCTGTAACTAATATTACACTAACAAATTTAAATAAAAACTTGAAAGAAAGAAAGAATATATGTGTATATATAACTATTTCATGCACTGACCTCATCAATAAAAGGTATTAGTACCACAGCTTCCCATTCCTGTTGCTTCCCATTTAGGTCAGTTTTAAAATCAGGTGGATAATATTCTATAATTGGTGAGTCTTCACTGGTCATCAAGTGCTATGGAAATATAAAAGAGTAATACAAATTTAAGAACTAATATCAACATAACTTTTTGTCAATATATTTACAATATTTACTCATGTTACACTTTAAAATTCCTAAGCAAAAGCAAAACTAAATTTTTACATTTTAGAAATGCAGCAATATACTTGCTGTATTTTGATTTTCAACTACAGAGACTTCTAATTTCACTGCTATTGATCACTTTCCCATTGCAGTGACCTAGTTATGTAGCAAAACCATCTTTATTCTGAATTTCAACTTTACCATTTCTTTTATTGTCTTATCATTGTATAAGGCCCACTTAAATTCTGTTCTCAGACTTCACAGACTTCCAATAGTCCTCCATTTTTAACCTTAAACAGTTTACTTTTGTGTCCTAATCAATTGATTTTGTTAAGTAATTTAAGAATTGTATCTAAGATAATTTAAAAAAAAAAAAAAATTCTAAAATCCAAAATCCAAGAATCTGGGGCACCTGGGTGGTTCAGTTGTTAAGTGGCTGTCTTCAGCTCGGGTCATCATCTCTTATAGGAGGAACTCCTAAGTATCAAAAAGGACATACAAACATTTAATTTAAAAAACCCACCTGGTAGCATGTAGGAAGTAAATTTTTGCTAGCTGCTGGTAGTACAGCAAGAAGCTGTTCGAATGGCTTAAAAGGTTTTCCTAGTTCAAAATGGATTTTGAGTGTACTGATGTTACGGATATCAGATAGGAAAGGTGCATAATGATAGGGATAATACCTGTAAAACAAAACTGAGTTTTAAACAATTGGCAACTTTATGAAACAGTTCAATAATAAATATATACTTTATTTAACAACAGAGCAATAACTCTAAAGAAAAAAAAAAGTCACCCATAATACCATCACTTGATTTAAGAAATCAGGAGCATTAGCAAATTTAGGTCATGTGATGGCAACAATTGTTGTATTTCCTTAATTTTTTAAAAAAAGATTTTATTTATTTATTTGACAGAGAGAGAGAAAGAGAGAGCACAAGTAGGGGGAGTGGCAGAAGAGGGGGAGGAAGAAGCAGGCTCCCCGTCCAGCGGGGGGCTGGATGTGGGTCTCAATCCCAGGACTCTGGAATCATGACCTGAGCCACCCAGGTACCCCTGTATTTCCTTAATTTTTAAGGTATAATTTCACATTTCCAAAACTGGGATGTATTGTGTAATTGAAGGATATAGATACACACACACACACACACACACACACACACACACATTATGTGTATTTATATAAAATATGTGTGCGTGTATATATGTATGTGTATATATATATATATAAAATATAATGGTCCTTTTAGCTTCCAAGATATTGAATGTGAATCTTCCAATCAACAGACTTTTAGAATGAAGTACTGAAGCAGTCAGAAGACTTTCGGTACACATAAGCTGGAGCCTCTCTCAAAAGTACAGAGACAAAAGTGAGTCTAAGCTCATGTGGTTGTTACTAGTCAGCTCTAAGAACTTTTGTATCTTTGAATTGGTATATATAGGGTTAAACCATTTATCAATCATACACACTATTTTTGTTTTTAATGTCTTCCCATCTATAACTACAGGTATAAATATTTTCTTATAAAGCTGTGAACATACAATTTTTAAAAAATTTCATTGTTTTTAATGTTCGACTAAGGATGCTAAAAAATAAGTTTTTTTCCCCACAATTATGACATATTTCAAAAATAGGAGAAAGTTTAGGAGGTAGAATAGAATTTAGAATGGAAAATGTATAGATTTTGGAATCAGATAGGATTAGACTTAATTCTTGGGTGTATGACTTTAGAAAGATTACTTTCTGGGGTGCCCAAGGAGCTCAGTTGGTTAAGCGTCCAACTCTTGATCTTAGCTCAGGTCATGATTTCAGGGTTGTGAGACCAAGCCCTGCACTGGGGGCTCCATGCTGGGCGTAAGGCCTGCTTAAGATTCTCTTTCTCCCTCTCCCTCTGCCCCTCCATGCCACTCTCGAAAGAATGAAAGATCACTTTCTAAAGTAATAAAGACGACTGAGCCTCATCTATAAAAGTCAAATAACAATACTTACTTTATAGTGGTGAGGATTAAATAAGAACATGCTTTTCAAGTGCCTGGCCTTAATGCATGATATATAATAGGATTAGTTTACACTCACCCTATTAAGAAATGGCAAATCAAGGATTTTTTTTTTTTTTAAGATTTTATTTAATTGACAGAGAGAAACACAGCGAGAGAGGGAACACAAGCAGAGGGAATGGTAGTGGGAGAAGCAGGCTTCCCACAGAGCAGGGAGCCCGATGAGGGGCTCGAACCCAGGACTCCGGGATCATGACCTGAGCCGAAGGCAGCCGCTTAACGACTGAGCCACCCAGGTGCCCCCAAATCAAGGATTTTTGTCATTAGAATATTCTTCAGAGAGGTCCTGAGAATTAGGTTAGTTATTGCAAAGATTTTTTTAAAGATTATTTTTTAAAGGATGACTATATTTTTGTATTATAATCTTTTATGTATTAATATATATAATTTGTACTGGTTTGTTTTGCTGTATGGTGCTTTAAAACAAAGTCTAGCAAAGGTGTTAGCAAAACAAAACAAAACAGAACAAGTAATCTCACACTTAAAAGTCTCTCCTTTTCCCTGCATCATATTTTGGTTTGTTATTTTTCTATTTTGGTGGATGGTTTAGAAATGTAGAAGGAACTTTCTGGAATAGGAAACACGAGAGAAATGGAAAATTATTACTATTTCTAGGAAAAGTGAATAATTCCTTTCTCCTTTCTTCTTCTTCACCCTTCCCAGTCTAACATTCAAATAACCCATTCTTTAGTAATCACTCTTGACAGAAAAACTTTTTCAAACACACAATAATATAGCAAAGAATACAATGAACAAACCTATATAACCATCATTCAGACCTAATAATTATCAAGACTGTCACAGTTGATTCCTCATGATAATTTTAAATCCTCAGACTTAAAGAGCTTTCATTATTGGCAATCTGCTAGGACTGGAAGTATCTTTGCACAGAAAGGTCTTTGAGAAGTACTTTCATATAAGAAAAGATTACCTATATTTCACTTAAACTTGGTTGTATGTATCTTTTTAAAAATGCCACCATACACAGGAATAAAGAGAAAAGAGACTCCCAAATGAGATTATAAGACAACAAACTATTATTTAAAAAAAAAAAAAATCAAAACTTTATTTTTGTTTGTATTCCTTACCAGCTCCAGGACTGAACTCCATGATAGTAATAGTGCAAAATCCACTGTATTGCCTGAACATAACACGCAGCTTGATCAGCCAGAAAGTCACTGAAAACAGAAAAGAATATTTTCATTATAATGTTAATTTTTGAAGACAGGACATTTGTCTTTAGAGCATGATATCTGCTGATACACTCTGCCTCACATATGTTTTATATAATCAATGAATAAGCTAAAAACTGTAATCAGAAAAATTCCAAAATATTATTTAAAACAAATTCCATCTTGTCAGATTAAAGGTCTGCCTTACAGTTTTCCTAAACCGTCTATCACAATACTTAAACCTACTGTGCATATTTATTCAGTCAATGTACTATGCCCGTGGTTTAAAGTTTGAGGATTTGGCCCATGAAGCTTTCTATAAAGTGGCACTACTACTGTCCTAAATAGTCAGGGTATGATGGGAGGCAGGGATGGGAAATTTTACCTGGAGGATGCCTAAGAAAAATCACAGGAGGAAATCAAGATCACAGAATCTGGTTATAGCAGCTAGAACACACTTTGAAAAATGCTGTATTTACTGAGCAATATTCCCTCTAATCCTTTCTTTCTCAAAGACCATCATTTAAGATAAAATACATATATACACACCCATGAAACTTGGACTAAAGCCAAATGTAGCCATAAACCTGCTAGTGGCTATTACCAAAATTCAGGTAGAGATGGTAGTGAGACATTCCAGATCTCAATATTTCTGGGAGGTACACTTTTGAAAATGAAACATATTAAATTTTCATTAAAAATATTTTTTCATTGTTGAAAATCTAGATAACGAAGAAAGCATTTTTATCACCTTACAGCAATCACTATTACATTTGGGATGTTTCTTTTCAGTCTTTTTTCTATGCTTAGGTTGATTGGTTTTTTGTTTAGTATTAATGAGAGTACACTGTATACATGATTTTGTGTCCTGTTTTTGAAATTTGTGCTTAATAATATACTATAAGTATCCTTCCAAATGTTAGAAACTTTTTATAAGTACCAGTTTAGCAGTTCTAGAGATTCTGAAGACAGTGTAATGGCAAGATGTGAGTATGATACAGTGGAAGCAGACAGGATTATGAGGACAGGTAGATCATTTCTAATTTTGTACTATTATAAAAAACTCTGCAATAAACATCCTTGTGTATAAGGATCTTCTGTGTTTAAGTTTATATTTTTAAGATAGATTAATAATTGGAATTATTGAGTCAAAGGGATATATATTTTAAAGACTTCTGGATATGTACTTTCCAAAATAATTTTCTCAATTTATATTTCCACCAGTAATTAGGAAATAATACTACCATCATCACTTCTGGACCAATACCGAATATAAGAATTTTAAAATATTTGCTTATTTGTTAGGCAAACAGATGGTATATTTTCATAAGTCTATATTTTAATACATAATAGGGAAGGGAAATAAAACATAAGGTTAGCTATCAAATTAAGGATTTAGTGCCAATAGCAAGTATTACAGTGCTACATAACTGTAATCAAGGAAATAGAAGGGTTAAGGAATAAAAGATTAAAAGCATAACTATTTTAAATATTTTATTTCTCAAGTCTCAGAAGTCTTACATGCTAATGGTACTTGACAAAGCTTCAAATGAGCTGGAATTCCTATAGCTCTAGTTCCTGGAGGTAAGTATGAATATAGACAAGAAATACTATGTCTAGACTAGACTAGAAGACAGTCTGAGTGTACATAAAGCAATGTCTGAAAGCTTATCTATCTCTGGGCAGACTATAGACAAGATCTAATATTCAGTGGTTTACTATATTAAAAGTAAAATTACAGTATAGAAAATATCTAAGTATAATATCTAAGTAAAAGGGTACATAGCATTTCATGAAACTCTTATCTCACTTAAAGAGATGCAGTCTCATCCAGTGGTTAAGAGTATTAATTGGGAGTGCCTAAGCTGACTCAGTCAGCGGAGCATGTGACTCTTGATCTTGAGGTTGTGAGTTCGAGCCCCTTGTTGGGTATAGAGATTACTTAAAAAAGTAAGTAAGCTTAAAAAAGAGAGAGAATTAACTCTGGAGCCAGACTGCCTGTGTTCAAATTCTGGCTCTGTCACTCACTGACTATGTCACCTTGGCCAAGTCACTTAAGCCTCTCAAATCCGTGGGGTGTCTGGCTGACTCAGTTGGTAGGGTATGTGACTCTTTTTTTTTAAAGATCTTATTTACTTATTTGTCAGAAGGAAAGAGAAAGCAAGCAAGCACAAGCAGGGGGAGTGCCAGGCAGAAGAAGCAGGCTCCCTGCTGAGCAAGGAGTCAGATGTGGGACTAAGTCCCAGGACCTGAGCCAAAGGCAGACACCCAACTGACTGAGCCACCCAGGTGTCCCTACTTGGCAACTTTTTACCACAGGAATATAACACATGTCAGTTATCACCTTCTCCCAAACCACAGCAGTTGAAAGACTGACACTACAATAATTTCTATAACCAAAAAATTCTCTTCGCCTACTACCTTAACTATCAAAGTTATGTTGCTTTTTGAAGAACCACAAAATCTAATTTTTTCTATTTTGAAGTAAAAGCATTGGTAAAAACGTACTCAGACACTACATCAACTCCCATCTTCGTCATGTAATATGTTCTTTTATATTGCCTAAACTCAGTTTCAAATAGGTCATCATCTTCAGTCTCATCTTCTAAATTATCTGGAAAAAAAGCCAGAAAGATAGTAACTGAAAATTATAAATATTCTGTTTTTCCACCTAGTTTTGATAAATACATATCAAAGCGGATGCTTATAAACTAACACAGAAATCTATTCTATCCAATATTACTGAATCAGCACTTACTAAGGAAAGATAATAACTATCCTGTCAAAAAAAAATAACATATTGAATACAGAGTTTGTACTCACCCTTAGAGGTTACCACTTCTTCTCCATTTTTGTCTAAAGCAGCCCAACAAATGGCGTTTTCCTGGCCCTACAAAAATCATAAATCAATATAAAATTAATGGCAAAATGTATTTCGAAATAAGACAGTTGAACAGGAAGATTTAAAAAAATACTAAAAAGAATTGAATGATCCTTAAGTGACAACACTGTAAAAACTCATTCAAAAAATAATCCTTGGGGTACCTGGGTGGCTCAGTGGGTTAAAGCCTCTGCCTTCGGCTCAGGTCATGCTCTCAGGGTCCTGGGATCGAGCCCCGCATCGGGCTCTCTGCTCGGCGGGGAGCCTGCTTCCCCCGCTCTCTCTGCCTGCCTCTCTGCCTATTTGTGATTTCTCTCTCTCTGTCAAATAAATAAAATCTTTAAAAAAAAAAAATCCTCAAATATTATTTAAGTGTTTTTGGTTTTATATCACCTGTTTTCTAAATATTATGTAGAACTTAATATTCAGGACTCTCAAAAACATGTAATAGGTAAATCTCACCTATTGTGTTAATATAATCTATTTGTTTATAATTGAATCCAATGATTACAAATATTACATGTTTTCTGTATCTCTGGATTTCATCATTCTTATAACTCTGTTTTCTATTCTCCACTTCTAAATTTTTCTCTCATGCAACTTATTTGCTTTTCTATAGTTTCCCCATCTCATCACATTCTTCATATCCTGCCCAGCTGTTTTTCCTCCCTTGTGATCAACTTTTCTCTTCTCTATTTTCTGACTGCCTATCTACTACCAGTGACTTTCATTAGTTCTTCCTACTCCCTCATTCCCATTTCCCTTTGTTCATCTAAACTAGAGCCTCTGCTAACTTCTGTACTTGGGCTCTTCCTCGAGTTCCTCCAATTTTGCCAATGTCTTTAACTACATATGCCTGAAGATTTGTGAAGCTTAAGAACTGGGCTGAGATGGGTGGAGCCAGGTATTACTGATGTGTAAGTTTTGTGAGTCAAGTACAGATTCCCAAAGAGTTTCTGAGATTATTTCCTTAAGAGAAAAAACATAGTCGAATGCAAATTGACTGCTCCTAAATTTCACTGAGAAAAATCTAACAAAGTAGGAGGACTACACTAGAGAAAATCAGGATAAATGCCCTTCCTGGTGCAAGAACTACTAGACTTGGACCAAAATAGAACCGGTATGGCAAGGAGAGTGCTCCTCAATTTTATCAGAACCCAATAATTACGAATAGGCTGAGGGAAATTTCAGAAGACGTTTATTTTCTGAGCAAATACATATAAGACATTCTTTAGAGCGCGGGTGCCTGGGTGGCTCAGGGGGTTAAAACCTCTGCTTTCAGCTCAGGTCATGATTTCAGGGTTCTGGGATCGAGCCCCAAATGGGGCTCTCTGCTCAGTGGGGGGCCTGCTTCCTCCCTCTCTCTCTGCCTACTTGTGATCTCTCTGTCAAAGAAATAAATAAAATCTTTAAAAGAAAAAAAGACATTCTTTAGAGTTTATTAGTGATGTTTTATAGGGTATTAGTGTATTCTGATTCTATTATTTATTTATTGAGCACCTAGCATTAGCTATTGTGCTATTATTTACTCTTAAACTAGCCTATTGCTGTTTTTTGGGGTTTTTTTTAGATTTTATTTATTTATTTGATAGAGAGAGACACAGTGAGAGAGGGAACACAAGCAGGGGGAGTGGGAGAGGGAGAAGCAGGCTTCCCGCTGAGCAAGGAGCCCATTCAGGGCCTGATCCCAGAACCCTAGGATCGTGACCTGAGCGAAAGGCAGACGCATAACAACTGAGCCACCTAGGCACCTTATATATGATTTTATATATAAATTATTTCTAGAGAAAAATCACCAATCTAGTTGATGTCTCAATATTAGATGCTATAAATACCCACATTTTTAAAAAGATAACTAATTTTCTGGGCTTTTATATTTGTAAGTTTTTCTACACTTATTAATAGGATGGATGAACAAAGAAAACACAATTTTCTTCTTCAAAGGTAAAAAATAAGAAGTTGAAAAAAAAATAAGAAGTTGATTTTTATTTTCTTTTAAAGATTTTATTTATTTATTTGACAGAGAGAGAGAGAGAGATCACAAGTAGGCAGAGAGGCAGGCAGAGAGAGGGGGAAGCAGGCTCCCTGCTGAGCAGAGCCCGATATGGGGCTCAATCCCTGGACCCTGAGATCATGATCTGAGCTGAAGGCAGAGGCTTTAACCCACTGAGCCACCCAGGCACTCATGAAGTTGATTTTTAAAGATCAGATTTAAATGACAGGATCTAATAGAGAGGAAACTGAAAAAAATTTTTAAATGTTCAATAGGAGAAAATAAGAAATGAAAATGAAATGAACCCTAAAAATCATAAGAAAGAAAATGAAGAACAAGGAATATCAGTTTTACTTTTATAGTTAAAAAATGAAAGGACATCTAAAAAAATGGATACCTTTGATTTTTTCTTTTCCTTGTAGTTCTTGGCTTCCTCTGCTGCAACACCTGCTGCTTCATTGAGGTACTTGTTACCAACTTTGCTTTCAAACCACTTTAGGTCCACAAAAACTTCACTGAAGTGTTCCCGATCAAACTGTACAAAAAATTTAAATTCATTTAAAGATAATTTGAGTATGCCTAGAAGAATACAACCCAAACTTTTAACAGTTGCTACTTCTGGGGCATAGGAAATCAAATGTTATTTTTTGTGCACATGGGATCCTCATCTACTACTGAAAATTAAAAATAAAAAGCAAATAAAAATATAATTAGGTGAAATTATACAGGATGATCAACTGGAGTAGAAGTACCAAAACTTTTTCTTCTGACATTATGTAACTGGTTTCTGACCACTTATCTCTATCCTGGGACAAGAAAATAAAAATATCTAGTTACTTACATCTGATAGTTTCACAAGGTATTTCTCAAATCGAGGTAAGTTGAGATGCCCACTTTCATTAATATAACCTAAAAAGAACAAAATCTAAATTTGTACTAAAAGCTGACACTATTTTTTCTAAACAATTCTACAAAATTCTTTTTATAAAATTTTGAATGTTGGCACTCTACTAATCAAGAAAAAACAGTGTTGGGCTATATAACTGACTCTAGTTCCTATAAACTTGATGTTATTATAATATAAAATATGTAACAACTAGAGCAAAATAAAAGAAATTCCAGGTTCACATAATAATCCTCCCACATTTCCAACATCTAGTAATAGTTAATTAAGTATGTTCTAAAATCTATCCAGGTTATTCATTTAATATGTCAACTTGAGAAGAACTAATACCCTGCTCTTCTGCTGTCTGTTTTATTCAGCATTCACCACTGTTTATCAATTCGTCATTTTAACTGAAAAATCTTTCCCTATTAAATACTCTGATACCTATCAATTCAGAAAAATGAACTTCTGTGCTTTAATAAGTGAAATCAACAACTTTTGCTAATCTAATAAACAATCAAAGGCAGAGATTAGTCAGATATCAATAAATGAGGCTGCTTCACTCTTGTCATTTTCTTTGCTTGTGAACCACTGAACATTACAACCCCAGAGCTTGGTGCCTTAGACCAAAAGAAAGCCCCAATTTTTTCCCTACTATAATTGTGCATGCAATAATCTAATAAACTGAGTGAAATTTTTAGGGTTAGCTGAGTACTTAAAGTAGCCTCCAATGAATATTAAACTTTTCTTACCACCAAGTTCTGGCAGGATGGTAATATATGTTCCATAAAGAAGAGGCAGTGCATCATGATTAATATGTAAATGAGGTAGATGAGGGATAAAATCATTGCCAACAAGAAATCCCATCAAAATCCAATCATCTATTATCCTTTCAATATCATATTTAAAAGTGATCTTGTCCTATAGCAAAATGGAGAAAAAACCAAATCGTATGGAAATTCCTTCTAACACATCTTTGGTTCACAGCTATATTAATACTTACTTTCAATACTGAAAACTCATAGTCAATATACTCTCTCATTAAAGACAAGTGTAGGAGGTGAAATGTGGTTTCTTCTGGTGCGCATACCCTGTAATCAGTCAGATGATCAACAAAGAATTAATTATATCTTTAAGGTTCAAATTAAAAAATGCAGCAATGTTTAAAATAAAACTTACTTTAGAAGACAATTAATTCTTTTTTTTTTTTTTTAAAGATTTTATTTATTTGACAGAGAGAAACACAGCGAGAGAGGGAACACTAGCAGAGGGAATGGTAGCGGGAGAAGCAGGCTTCCTGCCGAGCAAGGAGCCCGATGTGGGGCTCGATCCCAGGACCCTGGGATCATGACCTGAGCCGAAGGCAGATGCGTAACGACTGAGCCACCCAGGCGCCCCAGAAGACAATTAATTCTTGTAATCCAGGCATGAAATTTATATGAAATCTCCAAGGTAGTATTAAGATAAAAGTATAATTATAATAGACGTAACATAAAGTTCAAAATAAATTCTCTGCATTATGCTTTCTGTGAGAAGATTCTCAGAATTAAGAAAGTCTAAATAAGATTTAACACATATAAGAAACCATGCAATCTGTCTGGCCCATTGAAGGTTGGCCACCAGCAGAAAGTATACAGATTAGTGAGTATATATACTTTTCTGCCTACAGTACAGTCTTAGGCTTCAATGGTGAGGCATTTCCTCTTATCTTTCCCTGGCTTGCTTTGGGGTCTATATTCCTTAGCTATTGGCCAATACTCCAAGTTTACCCAGAATGAAAAATATAAACTGACAGTTGTATTTTAAAAGGATTAGATACCATGAGCAAGTGGATTTAGCCCAGGAATACAAGAACAGCTCAACAAAAGAAAATAAACCAATGCAATAGATCACACTAACAAGGGAAAAAACACCATACAATCAACTAGCGAAGAAAATATTTATCAAAATCAATACCCTTCCAAGATAAAAGTACTCAGCCAAGTAGGGATAGAAGGGAACTTCCTTAATATAAAAAAGGGAATTTATGAAAAATTCACATTTAATATGTTGATGGCAGAAGACTAAAGGCTTTCCTCCTAAGAACTGGAACAAGACAAGAATACCTGTTTTCACTATAGCTATTCAGCAGCATTGTACTTGAAGTCCCAGCCAGGGCAATTAGGTAAGCAAAGAAATAAGAGGTAAACAAATTGAAAAAGAAGAAAACTATCTATCTCTAATTACAGATGCCATGATTCCATATACTGAAAATCCCACAGAATCCATAAAAAGCTACTAGGGCCAAAAATGAATTCAGTATAACTGTAGGAAGCAAGATCAACACATAAAAGTCAGCTATGTTTCTACATACCAGCAACAAATAATCCAAAAAAGAAATTAAGAAACAATTCCATTTAGAATACCATCTAAAAGAATAAAATATGTAGGAATAAACTTGACCAAGGAGGCAAAAGAAAAAAACCAGAGACAAAAAACTGAACTCACAGATGTAGAGAGCAGAGAGATGGTTCCCAGAGGTGGGGGAGTGTGGAATGGGGGAAGGTGGCCAAAAGACTGAAGTTTTCAGTTATAAGATAAATAAGTCCTGGAGATGTAATTAATGTACAGCATGGAGACTACATTAATTTTTTTTAAATAAAAGGAAAAACAAGTAAGGAAAAAAAAGCTGGCAAAACTTATAAACTAAAACTACAAAATTAAAGAAGACCTAATGAATGGAAAAACATGCTGTATTAATGGATTGGAAGACTTACTACCAAGCTGTAAATAGTACCCAAAAGAATCTACATATTCAATGCCATCCCAATCAAAATCCGCACGATGTTTTCCACAAAAACAAAAAATCTATCTTAAAAATTATTAATCTCATGAGATCCCAAATAGCCAAAATAATCCTGAAAAAGGAGAACAAAGTTGGAGGTCTCACCCTTTCTGATTTCAAAACTTACTAGAAAGTTTCAGTAATCAAAACTGAAACCACTTTTATGCCAGTGGTACTGGCATAAAGACAATCATAAAGATCAATTGAATACAGAGCCCAGAAATAAACCCTTGTATATGTCGTCAAGCAAATTTTTTTTTTTTAAGATTTTATTTATTTATTTGACAGAGAGAGATCACAAGTAGGTAGAGGCAGGCAGAGAGAGAGGGGGAAGCAGGCTCCCCACTGAACAGAGAGCCCAAGGTGGGGCTCGATCCCAGGACCGCTGAGCTGAAGACAGAGGCCCAACCCACTGAGCCACCCAGGAGCCCCTGTCGTCAAGCAATTTTTGACCAAGGTGCCAATTCGATTTAATGGGGAAAAGACATTCTTTTCAACAAGCAGTTTTGGGAAAACTGGATATTCACATGCAAAAGAATGAAAAACATGCTGCATTAATGTATTAATACATTAATGGATTGCTCACCTTACACCATATATGGTAATTAATATGGATTAACATGGATCAAAGACCTAAGTGTAAGGGCTAAAACTACAAAACTCTTAAAATGGGAAAAAGCTTTATGACATTAAATCTGACAATTTCTTGGCATTATACTATAAGTACATGCAATAAAAGAAAAAAAATAAACCGGACATTGGCATAATTAAAAAGCAGATTTTGTAAATCAAATGATACTAAAAGCAGAGTAAAAAGTCAACCGAGGAATGGGAGAAAATCTTCACAGATCATTTTTCTGTTAGATGATTACTATTCTTAATTGCTGTTCTTTCTTCTTCATATATGCAATATAATTTACCTTTGTGTCTTTTTGCCACCAAACCGAACCTCTTCTCTTAAAAGAGAGAAATGTGCCTCGTGACTTGTTAATCCAAGCATAATCTGTTGAAAAATGATTAAGAAATGTTTCTAGTCTCTAATTTTTATAATATCAGGTTCATAGAAACAACCAAATAAAAAACATTTCTATATAGAAAAACATGCTTATTTAATAAAAAACAATTTATTAGTACATTAAATATACAAATTTCAAATCTGATCCACTTATTGGTTATGAGTGAAGTATGTTTTTCTAGGAAAAAATGTTTACCTTAGACTCACATGACCTTTATAACTGCCACTCTGTCCACACCACCCCGTGTCCCCACCAAATCCCCAAAACCTTCTCTTGGTTTTCACATCTTTCCATTTGCCAGAGGGAGTGGATAAGAAATTAGAGACTCCAGCTCTTCCATGACAAATGAATGTAGTATCCTTCTAGAGGCCAGAGTGCCTCTAATTTGTGAAAATTAAAAAAAAAAAAAACTGGAAAAGGGCATTTTCATTTAATATTCTCATATAGTATTCTAATGCCCAAAGAAGTCAAATAGTCTAGTGAGACATATCAACCACTGCAACATATATTGTTTATTTTATTTCAATCCTGATTCAAACAAAAACAAGATGAAAGATTTACAAAGCAATCAGGGAAATGAGAATACGAAATGGTTATTTGTATATTTAAACACTGACTGTTAATTTTTATTTTATGTAGGATAATGGTATTATGGTTATTTATTTATTTATTTTTAAACAACCCTTCTCCTTTAGAGAAACATTGTATTTATAGACTAAGTGATACAATGTTTGGGATATACTTCAAGAGTCAAGGGGAGTAGGAGAAAGGAGACAGATGGTTAGGAATAAGAAAATGAAAATTATTTAATATTTAAGGTGGATTATTTAAAGCTGGAAATTATTTAAGATGGATAAAGGATACAGGAAGATTCATTATATTGTATTCTCTACTTAATGTTTGAAAATTTCCATAATAAAAAGTTAAAACAAAAAAAGTATAGTAAATTTATTTGGGTCACAGAGTTACCAGATCAGGTATTATTAAAAGTTATATATCAAGCATGAGTGTAAAAAGCACCCTCAACCTGATCTCGGCAGAGTAGTCATAGCTCTAAGATCTGTCAAGTATGAAGACTATAGAGATCTGTTGATCATAAACTATAGCAAAAGAGTTCATTTTCCAACTGTTTTAAAACTCTGCTAATAGCAGAAGTGGGAATCCTTATTATATCTACAATATTTGTTTCCACAGCGAGAAAGCTTCTTACATAAGTCTCTTAGAAAATTAACTATAATGGCATAAGGTTATAATAACAATAAACATTATACCTACCAAGTCAGCATCTAAACCATAAAGACAATGTCTGGTGTTTGGATCATGATCTGGCTTTGCTTTCTCGGATCTGATAAATTCCATGATTTTATGCTCTCCTTCTCCGGGAGTCTAAATATATGTTTAAAAAAAAATGTGGTAATAATGCTATGCTTTAGAATTTTAAATTTTTAAAAAATCTCTTTAAATAAAAAAAGATAATAACCTCATGGCCTGAGAAGTAGATGGTAACTCCTTGCCACGACTTATCTGTAGAAATTTTCATATTTACAAAATACTTCAGATGTTCATGTAACCTGGCCATGAATTCAGTCCCTATAAATAAAAAGTATTAAAAAGTTTATAATCTGAGAGAGATATAAAAAGAGTGAGTTCCCAGGGACAACATGAACTTGGATCTGAGTATCCAGGAAATAGCTAGGTGTAAGATCTCTAAAGAAGTCAAAACCCCTCATGCTTATCTTGAAAAGCAAATAATTTTGTACCTTTCTCTTGCAAATATTACAACTGTTTCTCATTTCACTGCTCACCCTAAAATGAAGTTAATGTCACATAGGTAAGTCAAGAAACGTTACTACTGCCTCAAACTATGCTTCACATATTTTCATACCAGGGCAGTTTCAACTCTCTAATGAAACTCAATCTTCTATTCCCTCTGTAGGATTCTGAACTTTTTTTTTAAGGCACGCAGGTTTAATTAGATTGCTAATAACAACAACTATTATTATTACTACTATTTGCCTGGAAAACTATTACTATTCTAGAAACTGAGTCTACAGTGATTATGTTTTAGGAAAGTTCAGATGGTCAAGAGCCAATGGCAATGCAGTCTTAAGCCACAATTAAGATAACCCTGGTTATTAAATCAAGTAATGTATGATAAAGGCACTTAAATGAAAGACAAAATACCACACTTAGTAAAGAATTCATGAGTAAGATTTTAAGATTTTTGTTCAAAGTAAAGGAGTGCAAAGATGTTTCACAAACTCTAATAAATACAGCATACATTGTAGCATGCAAAGTTAAACTTATAATACTGATAAATTCATTAAAGTCATAAAATTTTTAATTGTACTTTAAGAAGTATAATAGTAAGTGCTCTAGACTAGGAGAATGGGTTTCTTATCCTGAATACAATAGCTAGCTTCATGAATGTGGGTGAGCCACAACCTCACTGGGTCAATTTTCATACAAATAAATGGTGGGAGTAGGATGGATCTTGTAAGATCTTTCTACGTTTGGAGTTCTGTGCATCTGGGAGACTCCTGTCCACAACTGCTCTTATCGACATCTGTAAATCCCTAGAGTGGTTCTTCATAGAAGCACTTATAATTAAGGTGACCAAAACATCTCCTGAGGAGACACAACTGGAAAAATAGCAATTGGAATTTTAAGGACAAATTAAGTAGAGGCTAGAAAAAAATATACATTTGAAAAAAAAAATTACATTTACATTTAAATCTCTCAGAATTTGGGGGGCCTGGGTGGCTGAGTTGGTTAACTCAGTTAGTTAACTGTTTTATGCTCAAGTCATAATCCCTGAATCCTGGGGATGAGACCCAGGTCCGGCTCCCTGCTCAGCAGGGAGCCTGCTTCTCCCTTTCCTTCTGTGCCCTCCTCCTCCGCTCATGCTCTCTCTCTCAGATAAATAAATAAAATCTTCATTTATTTCTTTTAAAAGATTTTATTTATTTATTTGACAGAGACACAGCGAGAGAGGGAACACAAGCAAGGGGAGTGGGAGAGGGAGAAACAGGCTCCCCGCTGAGCAGGGAGTCTGATGTGGGGCTCGATCCCAGGACCCTGAGATCTTGACCTGAGCCAAAGGCAGATGCCCAACAACTGAGCCACCCAGGCACCCCAATAAATAAAATCTTTAAAAAAAAATCAATCTCTCAGAATTTTTCTCTCAGTGAATTTACCTGGTGTAATACAGTTGGAATCAAATCTGGCCTCTGTAGGAAGAGTTTCTCCTTTTTCTAATGCCTTTTTTATTTTGTCTTCTGCCTCCTTTGCTGACCTTAAATGTTAAGGAAAAAATGTCTCAAGGTTTCTGGGAAAAAGTACAATTCCTTACATAAAATAAACTGTTATTTAGATGCTTCTGTAATTAAAATACTAATTAATCAATTTGAGGTTCAAAACAGAATATAAGTTTTGAAATGATTGTAATTGATAGAGATGAGCCTCAGAATTGTTCGTTTTTACTAATTTAAAGAATTGAGTTTTTCAGAAAAAGGACTATAGAAGTAGACATTACAATAGTATAAAACTGACACAGAATGTTAGAAATAGTTATAAAATAATTCTCTTATAAGTATATAGCAAATCGATTCTACAAACAAGCTCAAAAGTTGAGCATTAAACATTCATTATATATACTACATTCTACATTTAATAGTAACATCAAACAAGAAGTACATTATTAAAATGATCTAAGAATATTATATAAAAATAGCCATAAAATTGTAATGGATATCTTTTTTTTTTTTTTTTTTTTTTTGTAATGGATATCTTTAGGTTTCCTCATAAAAACATTTAAAATATAAACCCAATAACATTAATGACAGCATTTGCCAAAATCATCTCATTTTTGAGGCAATAGGATTTACTAGAAAGACCATGAGCTTTAGAGTCAGACAGAGCTAGGTCTGAATATAGGCATCCCAATTCCTCTTCTCCTGGAATCCATTTGTGGCATACTATATGCCACTGGCATATAAGTTAGTAAGCTCTGCTTGATGTACATTTTCTATAGCCTTGCTACTAGCTCTACCTACTGTGCCCTGTGGAATTGTATTTCTATGATAAACAAACTCTTTTACATATGTAACCTTTCTCTTACCAACCTCCTCAATATAACAAAAACTCTGAAGGTATCAACTTATTTGTAATTTCTCCAATAGAAGCCATTCTTTCTTCTTTTCTCAGTTTTGTCCTTTGAACAAATTCAATGTTACTGTGTGACAAGTTTTGGGAATATAACAAAAATTATTCCCATTTTCACAGAGCTTACACTCTAGCGGGGAGACAGAGAACTTAACAGCCATAATGTTTCATTTGACTGCAACATAGAAAATGTTTGGAGCAGGGACAATGAAAGACTATTAATCTACATGGAAGATTTCGGTAGCCTAGGCTGAGACACGAGTAGTAAAGATGAAAGGTAAATATGTAAGACAAATTTAAGAGACTGGGTAAGTAGGATTTGGTGTGCAGAATTAGGAAGAAGAAGTCCAAATTACTCTTGGACTTTTGGGTCGAGCAGCTATTTGCATGGTGTTATCATTCACTAAAATAGGAAACAGAAGGAAGGCAGCTTTGAAGTAGTCTTCAGTTCTGAACATGTTAAACCTGAAATGTATCTGTGGTATCCAAAAGGAGATATTTAGGAGACATTTGGCTATATAGGGGTTCTGGAGAGAGATATCCATCAGGAAGATAAATTTAGGAGTCATCAGTATAGACATAGTAGTTAAAACAACTAAATAAGATCACTCAGGACCAATGATAGAACCTTAAGAAAAATCAATACATTAAAAAAAAAAAAAAAGGCAAAAGAAGGGAAGAAAACAAGGAGACCAAAAAGGTGCAGTCAGAGTGAGTGTGGTTACATAAAGATCAAGGAAAGGAAGTTTAAGAATGAAAGAACTGTCACACTGTTAAATACTATAGGTAAATGAAGTAATATATAGAGAGAGTAATTCTTTAGATTTAGTCATGAGGAGTCTATTTGTAATCTTGTAAGGGAGTTTTAGTGGTAGGGATGAAAGCCAGATGACAGCAGATTTAAAGTAAGAGATGCAGAAAGATAATTAAAGATTATGAATGGAGAAAACAGTATCTGTGGAGAATGAGAAAAAGCTGACTAGGGGATTTCAGGGAAACACAGAGCACTCAATGCCAGCACAATATTTAGTAAACCCTTGTCCTTTCTCTTAGTTTGTCTTCTGATACTGGAGAGGTTAGAAACCTAAAAAATTAAAATCTCAGGCTTCCTTGCAGCTAGCCGAGTGGCTATAACTTAGATTCTGTCAGATGCCTCCACAAAAAGTTCAGAAGGTGGAAGTGTGATGAAGTCTGTATGATTGTTGAGGAAGAGGGTTTGTAGGGTGTGTGCTTCATCAACAGTAGAAGAGCTCTCAATAATCAGCAGTTTTGTAGATGCTGAGAAGCAAAATGTAGGGCAGATCTACTAGGTACACTGGGGTTCTTGTGCTAACAGACATGAGTGGTGGCTTCTTGATTGCTGAATTATAACTAAAGTGATGTATTTTTGGAGCCAATAGTTCAGGTAGTATCTTCTTAATCTCTGGATCACAACCAATGCAAGAAATTCCTGGAACAACCTGTTCCAGCGGGGGCCTCTGAACTCATCTTCTTGAATGTTGTAGTAATAGTGCCACTGGTGGGTCACTTCTGTGGTGCTGTTCTGAAGTCATTCTTGAAGACTTACCTAAATTCCCATCCTTTCAGCTCTTACAATGATTTTCATAAGCATCTAATTCTTTGTAATATATGCCTTTCTGCTTAAAATAGGTAGGCTTCTATTTCTGCAACTGAACAGTGACTGATACGGAGGGTTTATATAATCCTTTCTTAACACTAGATTTTCTAGGGGCGCCTCAGTGGCTCAGTGGGTTAAGCCTCTGCCTTCAGCTCAGGTCATGATCCCAGGGTCCTGTGATTGAGCCCCGCATAAGGGCTCTCTGCTCAGCAGGGAGCCTGCTTCCCCCTCACTCTCTGCCTGCCTCTCTGCCTACTTGTGATCTCTCGGTCAAATAAATAAAATCTTAAAACAAAAAAACCCAACTAGATTTTCTAGCCCAGTAGTTCCCCAAACTAGTTTAACAAATACCAGGGGAATCTAGTAAAAATAGTTTCCAGGTTCCAATTTTTGAGATTCAAATTAATTAAGTTTGGGTGGTACCTGAGGAATCTGATTTTTAATGAGATGGTCCTTGTCTTGATGGTCATTTCACAGTTGTTCAAGTATCTTCAATATCTTTTCTCTTTTGGTATTTAAATCACTACTTTTTACCATCTTTTTCTCATTTTCACTGTTAGCCTTCTCTAAGGTACCCTCCCAGTTTTCTTGATGATTTCTGTATTTGATTCATAGGTGCCCTATCTACTCCTTTACCTGCTGTTGTGATGAAAGGATTCATTATGCTAACAACCTATCAAACACACTGGACTCAGAGACTTCCCAACAATTCTAACAACCCTCTTAACTTCACTTATCTAGTCATAAATAAAGACACAGCATGATCTCATTGTTTTTTAAAACTATTCCACATGCCCAGGATTTTGGCATTTAAAACTCTATGTGTCTCTTCTGATCCCGTTACATCCAACTCACACATTGGGGATGACAGTATCTCAAGTGTCCTAACTCAGCTCTCTTCTCATATTCCATCAATCACCTTCTAGTCTCACTTGCTTTTCTGTCCAATTTGGACCCATGTTCAGTCTGAGTCAGCATCTAGGCCAGGGTCTGGGCATTGAACAAATGTTTGTTGAATTAAATTGTCGATGTTTCTATTAGAGCAATCTCTCATTTCACCCTGTAGTTCTCTAGTTTAGGGCAAACTAGGAGAGGAGCTTTCTCTACTACAGTTGACCCTTGAACAACACAGGTTTTGAACTGAGTGGGTCCACTTGTACATGGATTTTTTTGATAAATAACAGTATAGTACTGTAAATCTATTTTCCTTTCCTTATGGTTTTCTTAATAACATTTTCTTTCCTCTAAGCTTACTATAAGAATGCGATATATAATACATACAACATACAAAGTATGTGTTTATTGTTTATGCTATTGCTAAGGCTTCCAGTCAACAGTAGGCTATTAGTTAAAATTTTGGGGAGTTGTGTTATATGCAAATTTTTGACTGTGTGGGGAATGGCACCCCTTACCAGCGCATTGTTCAAGGGTCAACTGTACCGCTATTTCTAAATTACCAAGGAGAAGTTTGAAAACTTTATGACAGAGAGCTAAAATAACTACACAGCCCAACATATGCTTTGAGAAGGACACCTCACTTGAATGAATTACTAATTTGTTTACTCAGTTGATAATATATGACACAATCAGTTATTTCCTTTTCTGGGGCAGTTTAAGCAGAAAAGAAACATGAACAGAAGATGCAGTTTACTAAGTCAATTATCTTTAAAATAAAACATTTTATTAATCTAAGTAGTATTCTAAAATAAACCACAAAGTTTTACCTAAAACGCCTCCCCCGCTGCTGGTTCATTTTTGCTCGAGGAGCCACACCATCAACAGCCATAAAGAACACTTTCCTAGGTTTAATAATGCGAAACAACACCTCCAAGTAGTGAAAAATATCAGTAAAGATTTTATCATCAGAAATTCTGAAGTGAACATCATCATCGTTAGGATGGGAACATTGATGTATGATTCCATTCATGTCCAGGTATAAGTTGTCAAATTCAGGAATCTAAGAAATAAAGAAAAATGACCATGATTGTTACTATAATCAATGATGGATATTTAAACAGCTGGAAAAAACAGCTGATAAAAAGCAGGATATAGGGGCATTATGATATAAAAACTGAGAAAATAATCACAGTTGCATAAAGAAAGTAAAGAAAAAATGAACAGGAAAAACCGGTAAGATGGAGATAGATTGTATGACTATATAATGCACCAACATCTTGATCAAATTTACTGTCAGGAAATTCTCTACCTATTTAAAATACCAAATGGGAAAATACCAGATGAAGTACTTGGTTCATTTGGTACTCAAACTATTAGTTTGATATCAACTTCTTAAAGTCTCAACTTCCCCTATAAATGGGTAACATAATGCCCATTTAAAAGACTCTTTGTACATGGTCGATAAAAGATTTTACAAATGATTTAAGCCCTTGTATACTTGGTTTCACTGAGAATCATCCATTTGGTTATATTAATTTAGAAAGCTTAGATTATGCCAAGAAATTTAAGAAATTTTGAAAATGGATTTCTTGTTTTTGACATGTGGATTAAAAATTTCCTAAACTTTGGCTAACAGGTGTCTACTTTTATAAGTAACAGGTGTCTACTTTCATAAAAAGACTTCGTGGCTCTGGCTCTCTTGATATTTCCTTTATTTAAATGTTTGTGAGCAAATAAGGAGAACACTACTGAAACAAATATACACTAATAAGGAAATGAAGTGGGCACAAACTAATAGTTATAATATCTAATGTAATTAAAGATTTTGAGTAGTCTGTCTTACTAACTAAAGTATTTTGAATTTTCAGACATAGAAACATAATGAACTTTTCTTGTATAAACTTAATGAAAGCTATCTCTGAAACACTTCAAGTTTTACTATAGGTACAGAAATGATACATTTTCCTCTTACTGAGAAAATGGCAGGTCTTTGAGTTTGGGGAGTGGCAAGTTTTGGCCTCTGAATCAATGAACACCATAAAAACATATTGACGAAACACTCATTTTACGGGCTTGTACCAAGTACCACATAAAAAAATGTTAAATGTCCTTACTAATAGGTTCAAATGACATGAAAATTGTGATCACAAGGTTTTAAAAGTATATTCAAGATTTACTGTTTGCTTCAAAAAATCTGAAAACCTCAATCAGAATCTCTAGGTGAGAACTTTACAAAATGATTCCAAAGTTCCCCTAGGAGAATAAACATGCAAGAAAGAATGCCCCCGCGCCCCCGCTCTCGGAGGTGACGGCGGCACAGCTCACGCCACAGCTCGCTCTCCCCTGCACCCCGATGCCCGTCACGCCCCGTGTGGGTTAGCGTGAATGCTGCTGCAGTGAGCACATTTAAAAAGAAAAGTAAACGAAGGAACTCTGCTTTATATGATATTATATGGTTTGACTGAACAAAATAGTTTAGAAATAGTTCAAGTGTGGGGTGACTGGGTGGTTCAGTTGGTTAAGTGTCTGCCTTCAGCTCAGGTCATGATCTCAGGGTCCTGGGCTCTCTGCTCAGTGGGGAGCCTACTTCTCCCTCTCTCTCTGCCCCTGTTTGTGCGCACCCGCCCCGCCAAATAAATTAATAAGATCTTAAAAAAAATATGTAGTTCAAGTGTATATAGAAATTTAGTACATAAGAGGCATTTCAAACCAGTGAAAGGGATGGGGCTCCTAGCTAACTATCTGGAAATAAAACACAACTGTATCTCATCTTAAAACACGATAAATTCCAGAAAGATGAAAAATGTTATTGTGATAAATATAAGTAAAAAATTATATACAAATATTTTGGTAATTTTAGAATGGGGAAAGCCAAAAATCATAAACCAAACAAATAATGGAGTTGGCAATCTATGTTTTTTACATCTATAGGGCTTTTAAAAAATGTGTCAAAAACAAGTTTAAACTGAATATGACAAAATGCAGGGAAATGCTTGCAAATTAGGATAAAGTCAACATTCCCAACATACAAAAAAAAAATCCTCAAATAGTAAAGAGCAAATTTTAAAAGCATAGAAAATGCACAGCAATTCAAAAAAGAGACATGAAAGTCTGATAAACATATGAAAAAATGTTCAACATCCCCAAATTTCAAATTAAAATATCATTTTTCTCATCATGTTAGCAAAGATTAAAAAAATGATATTACCCAGTTATTGGCAAGGTTTTGGGAAAATAGGTATTTCCTATGTTATCAGAAGTAATAGTTGGCATTTATTAAGCACTCATTAGGTGCCAAACATTGGGCCAAACATATTAATTGTCTCACTAAATTATGATAAATTTAAAAGAAAAATATTTGGATTTTCCATTTTGCAGAAGAAGAAGATCACAGAGATAGAAAAGAGAGAGAGAGAGAGAGAGATGGCATTTATGCCCAGTAGTCTGGATGGGAATATAAATTGGTGTAACTAATATGAAAGTATATATCAAAATCTGAAGCATGTACATCTTTGACTCAGGATTTCTTACTTTTTTTTTTTTTTTTTAAAGATTTTATTTACGAGAGAAAGAGAGAGACAAAGAGAGAGAGAAAGAGAGAGAGACAGAACCAGCAGGGGTACTGGAAGGCAGAAGGAGAGGGAGAAGCAGACTCCCCATTGAGCAGGAGCCCAATCAGGGCTGAATCCTTGGACCTGAGATCATGACCTGAGCTAAAGGCAGATGCTTAACCAACTGAGCCACTCAGGCACCCCCAGGATTTCTACTACTGGAAATTTATTCTGAGAAATAATCAGAAATGTGCACAAAGATGTAAGCACAAGAATATTAATGGCAGTACTATTTAGAAGAGATAAAAAATGAAATAAAAATGCCTAATAGAAAGCTGTTGATGGTACATCTACACAACAGAATACCCCACAGTAATTAAAATTATGATATACATTCATATTTCACATTAGATAATGTGTAAAATACAGATGGTCAAATGACAAAATTAGGCTATAAAACAGGAGGCATATTATTATCCCATTTATAGAAAACATTTATCTACATGTGTATCTGCATATAAACGTTAGGAATATACAGGAATAAGACGTTTACTGGTAGTTAATCCTTGATGTTGGAATTTCAGTTGTTTATTTTCCTTCGGAAGATGTAAGAGCTTTTATAGCTCTCTGTATTATATTAATTTTTACATAATGAGCACATACTTCATAGTCTGAAAAAACCTAATTATCCTTTTAGAAAAGAAATTTTAAAATTTCTCTTAGGTTTCAGATTAGAAAGAAAAATACAGAATGAGTAACCATTGACTAATTTAGTGAAGAAAATGAGAACATGCCATAGAACCTTGCTCCTTCACAAATACATAATACTGGGGATGGGCAGGGGAGAAAGAGAGGCAAACCAAGAAACAGACTCTTAACTGTAGAGAACTGAGGACTGCGGGAGGGAAGGTGGTGGGGGGATGGGTTAAATAGAGCAAAGAGATTAAGGAGGGTACTGTTATAATGAGCACTGGGTGTTGTATATAAGTGACAAATCACTAAATTTTACACCTGAATTGAATACTACACTGCTAACTAACTAGAATTTAAATAAAAACGGGGGGGGGGACCCAAAGACAATACTGAGTTAACACATCTATAAAACAGAAGTTTTGACATTATTTTATACTTTCACCTCCCCTCAACCCTGTCTCTAATTAGTCACTTAGATTTTGTTTACAGTTTTGTTTTTTAAACTTAACTTCTAAAATGTCTCTAGAATCCTACCCTCCTAAACATTCCCATTGTGTTAGGCAATCTCATAATTTTCTCCATCCCCAGATTTCCTGCTTTAGTTCAAGCCCTCAGTTTTCCAACTAGATTGCTTGCTTTTTTTTCTCTCACCACAGTGTAGTTAGCCATTTTTCTAATACATAATCTGATCATCCATACTTAAACCCATACAATACTATAAACCTTTAATACCAAGACTTGGCTGTTATCTCTTCCACCAATTCCATATTCTTTCCTGTTTTCACATATGGTCTACAAGCTAACTACATACAGTGCACTACTTAGAGAGCCATAAATGCACTGGGCTGTTCCAAACCTGTGACTTAACAGATGCTGCTACTACTTCCTGAAATGCTTTTCTTTCTTTTATGCTCTTTCTTCCACTGATCTTGCAGATTTTGACTCAGCTTTCAAGATCCAGCTCAGGTATCTCTAGAAGCTTTTCTGTAGTTACCCAAGGAGAAATGATGCTCCTTTCTCTGTGTCATAATCTTGTTTGTTTTTCTGTTCCCAATGCATACAAGAATGCCAGGCATATATATCACATGCTCTACACATTTTTGTTGAATACTTAAGTGTATGCAAGGTCTGTGATTTCAAGAACTCACAGTTTAGCAGAAAGGACAGACATTACACTTAAGTATTTGGTCACGTTTAGAACTCTTGGCGTACTACCTGACACAAAGTAGCGAATAAAAATATTTAATAATAAATAGTGAAGCTCTCCCTTTATTAAATGTGATAGCACATGCAGACTATAACACTTACTTTGTTTTTTTTTTTTTTAAAGATTTTATTTATTTGACAGAGAGAAACACAGAGAGAGAGGGGACAAAAGCAGAGGGAATGGTAGTGGGAGAAGCAGCCTTCCTGCCGAGCAAGGAGCCCGATGCGGGGCTCGATCCCAGGACCCTGGGATCATGACCTGAGCCGAAGGCAGGTGCTTAACGACTGAGCCACCCAGGCGCCCCTATAACACTTACTTTGAATATGCATTCACACTGCTTTAAATTGTGGTTAAGTATTAACATTTCAGTATCTAACTTTCTCAAAACAGTAGTTTCTTTTAGCTAGTATAACTCTGTATCCTACTTAGCGCCGCTGCAAAATGTCTTTTTCATTAAGACAATATGTATTTGACTGTTTAAGAGAGCTGTTGGCAACTCTTCTGTCCCAGTTCTTTAATCCTATTTATTTTAAACAATCCCAAGATTTTGTTGCTTCAATTCATTTTTTAATATGCATGTTTTATTTTTATTTATTTTTTTAGAGAGAGGGGAGGAAGGGGCAGAGGGAGAGAGAGAATCCTAAGCCCACTTCACACCCAGCATAGAGCTCAATCTCGTAGCCTTAAGATCATAACCTGAGCCAAAATCAAGAGTTGGAAGCATAACTGACTGAGTCACCTAGGCACCCCTTTAATATGCATGTTTTAAAACATACTAAATATACTGTGTATATTTTAATATGCAATGTTTTTATATACTATGTATTCCTTATATGTTATATTAGTATGCTATGGTTAATGAATTCATTCGGTCGATAAATATTTACTGAAGACCTATTATGTACCACAAAAGTAGGGGTGAAGTTGTAATGAGGAACATATATATCTGATGAAAACTTAACCTTTACAAAACAAAGGTCATACAGCTAAGATTATAAACTCTTACAGCATATGCAGTTCTCTTTGTGATTACAATCTAGTACAGTGCTACTATAATAGCTAAAATATGGGGCACCTGTGTGGCTCAGTCAGTTAAGCATCCCAGTCTTGATTTCAGCTCAGGTCATGATCTCATGATTGGGAGATCAAGCCCCACTCCACCCTGGGCATGGAGCCTGCTTAGCATTCTCTCTCTCTCCCTCTTTCCCTCCTTGGTGGTGAGCACTCTCTCTTCCCTCTAAAAATAATAATAATAATAATAACAACAGGTAAGATCTGTTATGTACTTGCCACGTACTAGACAGATTTAAATGCTTCACAGTCAACCCTTGAACAACACCAAGTTTGAACTGCATGAGTTTATTTAAATGTGGATTTTCTTCCCAATAAATACAGTACAGTACTATAAATGTATTTTCTATTTTCCTATGATTTTCTTAACAAGTTCTTTCCTCTAGCTTACTTTATTGTAAGAACACAATACATATAACATATAAAATATGTGTTAACTGTTTATGTTATCGGTAAGGTTTCCAGTCAACACTAGGCTATTAGTAGTTAAGTTTTGGGCAAGTCAGAGTTATACTTGGGTTTTTGACTGCATGGGGGTTTGGGGGGGTCGGTGTTCCTAATCCCCACACTTTCAAGAGTCAACTGTACATGCATTCACTTACTTACACATAGCAATCCTAATATTATCTCCATTTTGTAGCTGACAAAACTGAGTCATAAAAAGATTGAGTTACTCACCCACAGGTAGTAAAGTGTTGGGGCTAAATTTGAAACCAAGCAGAATTGCTCTAGAGCAGTTAATCTTTCTTTCACTATTGTCCCTCTTCCAGGAAGCTCTTTGTTTTTTTTCCTAATCATCACCCTCCAATGGAATTTCAATACCACGGCTATACTGTATATCTGTTTATGCACTGTGGCACTTTAACATGTAAACCTCCACCCTCTCAACAATTTTGGCCCCCTGAGGAACAATATTGTTCCTGTTCATAATTCGTACTCTTGTGCCTGCATTTTTTAAACCATGATTAAAATGCACATAAAAAATTTGCAATCTTAACCATTTTTAAGTGTACAGTGTTATTCCAGTCTCTGCACTTTTAAAGACAATCTTCTATGCATTTTGCTACAAAGTGCACAGAAGGAAACACAAGCTAATATTTCCATTTTAAAGTGTTTGCTCTTGTATAGGGAGCATATCTGTTTTATCCTTTACTATATCTGCCTCAGAATGATGCCTTGGCAAGTCAGTTATGAGAGTTCATAGGAGGCCAGCTACTCCTGCCCTTTAAAACCCATTAGTTACAAATACTGCTATATAATTGGCCTACATAGTCTTCCAGTGAATATTCTGCAGTTCTCCTGTTCTCAGGTCCATGAGATATTGCCCCATTGCCTCCTCTTTTCTCTTGCAGGGATGCCAACACCAACTGGGTCTAGAAGCTAGTGGTAGTTTGTACCTACCTACTTGTATTTGGGGTTTCATAGGGATTTATTAAATGGCTTTGTCATAAATGTTTTATGGATTTCAAACACTGCTATCTAGTTGTTCCCCCCTTTTTTTTTTTTTTTGATTTTATTTATTTGTCAGAGAGAGAGCACACACAGCAGGGGGAGCAGCAGGCAGAAGGAGAAGCAGGCTCCTCACTGAGCATGGAGCCTGATGTGGGACTTGAATCCAGGACCCTGACCTAAGTCAAAGGCAGACACTTAACCGACTGAGCCACCCAGGCATCCCTAGTTGTTCTGTTTTTATGTGAGGGTTCAAAGAGACCAAAAATAATGCTGTTGTCTTTACCACCACTGTCTTCCCACAACTTACTCTTCCTTACAATCTCTTCCTCCCAGGACTAGCTTTTGAATCATGGTGACTTAGGCTTACCATCTTTTAAATTCTGCTTAAGAGAGTAGCTGCTAACTCTTTATAACATTTGCTCTTTTTATTGTGGTGGTTGTTGTTAACTACAAGAATCAAACATTTTTGAAAGACACCATTTTGATAAGCCAAGTTTTAAATCTATCATAAGACCACCTTAAAGAGATTCTTTTTGTTCTTCAATAAAAAAATATTCTTCAGGATGGTGAGAAGCCAAAGAAAGCTTTACCAAACCAAATTCTGCACTGCACCATAGAATACAGAACAAAAATATTAATGAACAAATTATATGTTATCAAGTCAATCCAAGTAACAATCACATTTTTTCACTTTGGAGATAATAGTGACTGATACATGGCAGGCACTCAGACTTTTGTTGAATGAATGACCCAGGAAAAGCCAGAGTTGGTTATCTCCATTTTTGAAATGTACTGGACATCTTTTTTTACCCTTTTCCCTGGAAAGAACTATCTTTCTAAATCTGACTCAACCCATGTTTCAAACAAATGAAAAATAAACTACTGTTTTGGAATTTTTTGTAAGCTTTTCTTTATTTACCAAATCTGACTGGGATTCAACAACAAAGCATCCCTTCTGGAAGGTGAACCCTATCTTCATGCTTATTGTACTTTTTAAAAGATTAAACCCTAATTTAATAAACAGCATGATGATGTTGGCTGGATTATTTCCCCTCACTACTAATAAAATGTTACCCATCAAAACTGATTCATAAGCTATACAAAATATCAAAACTGATTTTCCTGTAAGATATAAAATGGACAAGAGATCTACCAAAATCATTAAATGTGACAACTAATGTATCACCCAAAGTCTAGTTTACCTAATAGATAACTGCTTACTATTTCTTTCCACAGCTCCTATACATAAACATTTTTGGAAGCCACACAAAAACCTTACACAGGGATATTATTACATACCGGATTAAAAGCTAGATATTATCATTACTAGAATTATGCTCTAGCAATTCATTTCTCTTTCTCTTTCTCTGTCACACACGCACACTCGCACACTGATGTCTCCAAATAACTGACCCTGCCCGTCCAAGTGTATTTTTGCATCTTTTGGAACGCGGTATTCGTACGACCTTTGAGATAATCGAAAAAGAGTAACGAAAGGTATCATAAACATGAACCATCAGCTACGTCAAAAAGTCTAGGCGTTGGGGGTGGGGTGGGCTGCAGGTCCTGATAGGGGGAAGTAAACAAGGTGACTCAACCGCGGAGACGCTGATTATTGTTCGTACGCAGGTCTGTTGCTTTCATTCCGTACGCGGGATGGGGGACTTCGAATACCCGCGCCTGCTCTGCCGCCCCTATAAGAGAAGACGCAGCTCCCCGGGCAGGAAAGGAAAGAACTCACTAAAACGCTCCTGCCCAGGAATTAATTTCGGAATCGCGGAAGGCCCTACTCCGCAGCAGAGCTGTCAGAACTGCCGCGATGCCGCGGCTCTGCCCACAGAAAGGAAACCCACGTCTGCGCCCCCATTCAGACCGTCAGGGTATCGTCAAACCTTCTCCTCCCCTCCCTTCACCGGTCATGGGGCAGACGACGAGCAAAAAGGGGAGGCTGGGGAGCCCTGTCCCAGGATGGAGGAGGGCCGCGGGGCCCCGGATTCTCGGCCTCCTAAGCCGCTGCCTCCTCACTCACCCACCTGATGCTCTTTCACCACTTCACTGAGGCAGGGATACCGCTCCGAGATCCATCGGTAAAACTTGGGGACTCCCATTTCGACCGTCAACGCTAATTCCACTCAGGGCCAAACCGAAACCAAACGCCCCGCCGGGGCCTAAGCCGCTGCCTCCGGCCGTCGCTCTGCGGATGACAACACACCGCCCGCCCGACCATAGAGAGCACTCGCCGGGCCTAGAGCGGCCGATTCGAGGCCGCATCCCCGGGGCGGGGCTCTAATCCCGGCTCTAGCTCGCCGCCCCGCTCCCTGCTGGTTGCATTTAAGAACGCCGCGGCGTGTGGGTGCGTTATATTTGGTTCTGGCAATGTAGGTTGACAGAGCCGTGCTTTGTAAGTAGGCGTGGGAGTGGTGTGAAAGCCTCACGGGCCTGCTGGAAGAGTTTTGGAACACTGGTATTTGTCCTGGGATTACTAATCTCAGTACTTTTCAACACGGATTTGGAAAGATCTGCTGATTTCTTTGGTTTAGTTATTTTGTTTGGCGAGGGGGAGGTTTTTTCCTGAGGACTATAACCTATATCAAAACTTCTTTTAAAAACTTTTTTCCCCAAAATTATTTGTTGGAAAAAATGTTCTAATTCCCCTCCACCTCCACCCAGCTTCCTCCTTAAATCAACATTAGGCCCCTCTGGGGTATACTTTCGCATTCCTGTCTTTTGGTTTTCATGTTTTCCCCATCACACTCTAAGCTGTACAGAAAAGTATAATTCTATCAAGCGAACCTAAGTAAAATTCTGCTATAAAGAAATTTTCCATATATTTGAATATAATAACCTTGTTATTTTGTAAATACTGTGAATTATTTTAAATCATCAGCAAGAAAATTTACAAAAAAAGAATATTAAAATCTTTAATTTTAAAATCTTATGAAATTTTAAATGTCTTCTAAGACCACTAGATTCTGTATTCTGGTAAACTCTCAGTATGACAAGATCTTTAAAATTACTGAGTTTTCATATTCACGCTCCTTGGTTTATATTTTTTCCTATTACATTTTCAATCATATAAAAGTTTTATTAAGTGAACTTTATGTGTGCATATGTCTATATCTGTTTTATTAGACTAGACTGTCAGTTCCTAGAGGGCAGGGGAGGTAGCTCCGTGCAGGAATCTAGCATAGTGCTGTGCGTACAGCATTTATTCAATGTTTTGTTGTTCAAATGAATCCTTTTGCTAGCTAGTACTTAAAAGAAAATCAGTAAAAGTTGTAACATGAAATTAGGCTGGCCTGTTTCTTGCAAATACATCTTTTTGGAGCATAAAAACGTAAGATGTTCCATTTCTCCAGTTAAAATGAACAATATATATTTAAGAAAGTAGTTTAGGGGCACCTGGGTGGCTCAGTCAGTGAAGCATCTGTCTTCAGCTCAGGTCATGATCTTAGAGTCCCCGATGGAGTCCCAGGTTAAGCTCCCTGCTCTGTGGGGAGTCTGCTTCTCCCTCTCCCTCTTCCTCTGCCCCTCTACTTGTGTTTTCACAAATAAATAAATAATCTTAAAAAAAAAAAGGCAGTTTATTTCTTAACAACATATATTATTTTAAATATTATTAACAATAAGGTAGTTAATACCAGTTGCTCTAAGAACATAAACTTATGCAGTACTTTGGAACTGAATATACAATCACAGGTAATACCAAATGCACTCATTTTACATTATTTGCATATTCTTTGAAGTAATTTCATTTCACATATATGGGGTCCAACCAAGGTACATTTGGCACAGTAAGTTTTCATCAGTAGCTTCTTGTATAAGGTAATGCACATGTCCTTCAATAGATAGTGGCAGCCCTGTCACTCTATTTCGGGTCTTGATCACACCTTGCAGTCGCTGCTCGATGTCAAGAACATGGGTCTTGGCCTAATAATAAGAAATTGAAAATTGTAAGTGCTAAGAACCTAATAATACCTGGATGTTGATAATTTGAAATGATTACTTTTTAGGTGTTTGACAAACGTTTATGTCATTTTATGAATCATTACCGCCTTTTTAGGAGCAAAAACAGGCAAAACAGAGAAGAAATGAAACAAATGCAATAACTTGAGATACTGATTTTGAGGCTTGCAATGTTGACTTAGCATCAACTGCATAGACGTTTTTCTCGACTACGTGAAATACCAGGGAATCTCTTCCACATTACAATTCTAGAATAATTAAAAAAGTCTACCCTAAAATGTTAGGGCTTAAACATCTGAATGAATATTCTAATAGCAACAATACTCTAAATGCCTAATATTTAGATTATGCTACTATGTGCAAATGGAGTTCTAAGCTACTTGGTAGGGTACACATTTCTCTCAATAAGAAAGCTTATCAAAATGCAAAAATGAGAATGTTGTTATTAGAAAAACAATCCTCAATCTATTCTCACTTAATAAAAATGATTATCTGCAAACTTTGAGACCTCAACTAACTTTGGTAAGGAGTGAATTGCCATATATTAAAAGTTGAGACCTGCTGTTGCTTTGTAAGTTCAGGCAATCTGCATTCAAGCTTTATATCTCATAATTCTAAACCATCTAAAGTTAAACAAATGTGTCTTGAACTTTATTACACAAATGATAATAATGTTAACATTAGTAATGACAATAAAGAAAACTTACTGGCACTTTCATACTAAAGAACTATATTTCAGGGGCACCTGAGTAGCTCCATTGGTTAAGCATCAACTACTGATTTTGGCTCAGGTCATGATCTCAGGATTGTGAGATCTAAGCCACATGTCAGGATCACGGGCGTGGAGCCTGCTTAAGATTCTCTGTCTCCCTCCGTCTTCCCCTTCCCCTCCCTCTCACTCTAAAAATAAAGAAAGAAAAAAGAAAAGAAAGAAAAGAAAAGAAAAGACAAGAAAAGAAAGAAAGAAAGAAAAAGAAAGAAAGAAAGAAAGAAAGAAAGAAAGAAAGAAAGAAAGAAAGAAAGAAAGAAAGAACTAGATTTTCAAAGTATTCAATGACCAGTCACTACAGTATTTTGAATCAATTCTCACTGATAGAGACATACTATGTTAGTTCATATCAAGCTACACCTTCTACTAACCTTTTCATTGACAACCTCCCCAGTTTCATTCAGTTGTGCTTTGGAATGCCCTTTCACTGGTTTACTCCACTCCACAAGAGGATCATGTAGAAAAGTTTTTAAGACACTAAAATGTAAACAAATATGATTATACAATGTTATCTTTGTAAAAAGAAGTGTCACTACTAGTCAACATTTAGGTGAAAAATAAGGATGAGAAGCTAAACGAAATATTCTTATAACACACTTTAGTACTGCATCAGTAAGATGTGAACTTACTGTTTTGGACTGAGGGGTTGAAAGGAAAGTGAGAAAAGAGTGGTAGATAGAGGGGGATCTGAGGTGTTCTTGGAGAGTAGCAAGGTTCTGTGTGCCATTTCTAAATGCATAATGTACACTTCATATACAACTACCAATGAAAAACCCCATTAGATTTCTTGCAGGCACCTCAAATTTAGTATTTCCAAAACAAAACTCATTACCCTTTCCCAAACTATTTCACCTGTATTCCCCAAATCAATAAATAACATCATTCACTCATTTGTCCTATACAAAAGTCTAGGAATCACCCTTGCCTCTCCTCCTCTCTTAACACTCAATTCTACCTCCCAAATCCCTTTAGAATCTACTTACCTTCATCTCTACTGTCACTACCTCATCCAATGCACCTTCATTTTTGCCTGAGTTACTCAAATAGTTCTCTAACCAGTTTTCTGGACTCTAGCCCAGACTGCAATTGTAACTTTTCTACAATGCAAAATCTGATAACTTCATTTCTTTTTTTTTTAAATTTTCTTCTTACTGCAACCCCCAGTGACTTCTGGTTGTTTTCAGGATAAGGTTTAAACGTGTAAACCGGCCCCACGTGGACTTTTCATAATCTAGCCCTGCTCATCTGTGCGATCATTATAGCACCATCTACTTGAAGCGTACACTCTAGAAACCAGAATTACATTTTTTAGGCAGTCCATGTCTTCACTTCCCTTGATATTTCTATCACTCAGAACACTCTCTTCCCCTTTGCACGGTCAATTCCATTTATCATTAAGGTTTCAGCTACTTCCTCCAGAAATTATTTCTTGACTTCCCCAGATTGGATAGCAGCTCTTAGTGTTTTATAAGAGGCTGTACATAATATTTCTTGCTCTGTGGGGAGTCTGCTTCTCCCTCTCCCTCTGCCCCCTCTACTTGTGCTCTCTCAAATAAATAAATATTTTAAAAAAGCAGTTTATTTCTTAACAACATATATTATTTTAAATATTATTAACAATAAGGTAGTTAATACCAGCTGCTTCAAGAATGTAAACATAGTATTCCCATGACTTATTTATTTCATAGCTGAAAGTTTGTACCTTCATCCATTTTGCTCATCCCCCACCGTCAACCTCTGGCCACCACCAATCTGTTTTCTGTATCTATGAGCTCAGGTTTTATTTTGTTTTTTCATTTTTCATTTGTTTTTATTTTAGTTCCAGTTACTTAACATACAGTGTTATATTAGTTTCAGGTGTACAGTGTAGTGACTCAACAGTACCAAACATCACCCTGTGCACATCATGACGACTGTACTCCTTAATCCTCATCACCTGTTTAACCCATCCCCCCTACTCTACCCTTTGGTAACCATCAGATTGGTCTCTATAAAAGAGTCTGTTTCTTGCTTTGTCTGTCTCTCTCTCATTTTTTTCCCCTTTGCTTATTTGTTTCTTAAATTCTACATGAATGAAGTCATATGGTAGTTTTCTTTCTCTGATTTATTTCACTTAGCATTATACTCTCTAGCTCCAACCATGTCATTGCAAATGGCAAAATTTCATTTTTATGGCTAAATAATATTCATTGTGTAAATATACCTCATCTTTTTTATCCGTTCATCAATTGATGGACATCTGAGCTGCTTCCATATCTTAGCTATTGTAAATAATGCTGCTATTAAATCAGGGTGCACGTATCCCTTTGGATTAGTGTTTTTTAATTCTTTTGGTAAATACCCAGTAATTCGATTGCCAGATTGTAAGGTAGTTCTATTTTTTTAAGATTCCACATATAAGTGATCTCACATGATATTTGTCTTTCTCTGTATGACTTACTTCACTTAAGCATAAATGCCCTCAAGGTCTAACTATGTTGATGCAAATGGCAAAATCCTTCTTTTTTATAGCCAAATAGCATTCCTATGTTTGTGTATGTGTGTGTGTGTGTACACATACACAATTTTTTTTACCCATTCATCCATCAATGGACACTTAGGTTGCTTCTGTGTTTTGGCTATTGTAAACAATGTTGCAATAAACTGTAAGTTATACCTTTTTTTTTTAAAGATTTTATGCATTTATTTGAGAGAGAGAGAAAGATCACAAGTAGGCAGAGAGGCAGGCAGAGAGAGAAGGGGAAGCAGGCTCCTTGCTGAGCAGGGAGCCCGATGCGGAGCTCGATCCCAGGACCCTGAGACCATGACCTGAGCCGAAGGCAGAGGCTTTAACCCACTGAACCACTCAGGCGCTTAATAAAGCTATTATTTAGGGTACTTTGGTGGCTCATTCATTAAGCATCTGCCTCTGGTGCAGGTCATGATCCCAGGGTCCTGGTATTAAGGCCCCCATCAGTCTCCCTGCTCCCTGGGAAGTCTGCTTCCCCCTCTCCCACTCCCCCTGCTTGTGTTCCCTCTTACACAGTCTCTCTCTGTCAAATAAATAAATAAAATCTTAAAAAAAAGTAAAAAGCTATTATTTTAAAATAGCTACCTCAACCAATGCAATGTGGCTTCTAGTATAAAAAAACATATTTAGGAACCAATAGTTACATTTAATATTACTGTTAAATTGTTTATAAAACATAAATTACCTCATTAAAGGCTCTCTCTGATCTCGCATCAGCCTCATTGTAACTTCACAAGCCCTTCGAAAAAGACCTTCTGTTCCCATAGGACCCATTCCATTAACCATATTATGAGTCAGTCGAAATGGAACAATTTCTGGAACTTCAAAGGTTTCTCCCTTAAAACAATGCATTGCATTAAAAAGTAACCATGTTAAAAATTTAAATCTTTATGCAAAAAAATTAGAACTTCATGTCTAGACTCTAAGCAAAGTGCAAAGATACCATCAAAATATTTATATTTTTAACTACATTAAAGGCCTCTATCATGAAGGAGCCATGTAACTCTCCCTTTGATCTAGAGGATGGATGATCACCCATCACTGAATTAGTATAGTGAATATTACTATAGAGAAATTTTTATTTCTTTCAACATTTAGTCTCATATTAACTTCCTTATTGTTCTTCTTGAATAATATAAAATAAAAACAAATATTCATATATTTTTCTTTAAGACTTTCATTCTAAAGCAGGAAAGGAATAGAAACAGCCAAATGTTAGATGTTCATATCCCTCAGACAGAATATGTAACATACAATATAATGAAGTCCAGTTCATTTACTTTCTGCCATTCTCAACCTGTCTTCCATAAGGGCTTTTTATCCCCAAACTTACTGAGTTTCCCTAAATTCTTTTCTTGTATGATTTAACATATGCTAGTGGTTTAACTATGATTTGATCTCATGAAACCTTTCTTGGTTTCCTGTGACAGCAGAAGGCAATCCATAGAGAATGGGGATGAAGAAAATAGGGGGTTAACCTACCAGTCTGCCTTCTAGAATCATTAACATTGGAAAATTAGAAGGGGCTGTAGGGAGAGTCCAACCACTTTAATTTATTCTCAGGACCCACTCTGGACCTACAGAATCTCCTGGAATGTCTGCTAGATATCTGTGTATTTTGTTTAAACTCTTGGATAATTCTGATATGCTGCCAGGTTTGGAAACCCTCATGTTAAACTGTTCTGTCTCTCTAAAACTGAGCAGTAAAATGAACTGATCTGTCCATGTTCACATAACTAAGAACTGAGTCAGAATTTGAAACCTTTGGATTTCAAGTTCAGTGCTGATTTTACTATATCACTATTCTGAGTTCTCTTCATCTTAAGTTGCTTTCTGAGGACTCAGGGATTCACTGATCAAAACCAGTCAGCAAACTCTCAGTGTGACTCAACTGTGACTATAACTGCCACCAATGGGCATGTCTAGGAAAAACAGTTGCTGAACAAAGGAAATTGGGAGAAAACATACTATTACTAGAGTAAGTCACATCACCTACCTTATTGAAGAGACAGTTGAAATCCACATGTACACATTCACCAGTCAAAGAATCAAAGAGAATGTTTTCACCATGACGGTCTCCAAGCCCCAGGATATAACCAACCATTGACATAACTGCAGTGGAACGGCAGTATGCTGATCTGCTACTGTACCTAAAGAAAAACACAATGCTTATCAAATATCTTTATGCCACATGAGGCAACATAAATCTAAAATATTTTTTAAAACATTAACCATAACAATGTATTATCTTCCTGGTAACTTACCATGATGTAGGGTCAGGGAATGTCCTCAGAAACCACTCATGAAAAACAGGAGGATGCCTGGGTAAGAGAAATTCTCGGAATACTTTGAGTTTTTCAGACAAAGCTGCAGCTTTTGGTAGCATACACTGGCGAAGTTCTTTTCCTGTCATATAAACTCCTGCAAGGTACAGTGGTTTCCATTAATCACAAGCCAAAGAAGAAAACAGGCAATTAAAAAAAAAAATCTATTTTTATTCAAATTGTTATACAAAAGCAAGAACAAACAGAAAAACTGCAATTATGCATAGGTAAACTTATCTTATTATAATAAAATAACACATTATGTTTCCCTATACTTATTCAAAGTGAAGTCTCTTGTTGATGAAAATTAATGCCAACTAAAACTAATGTTGTAGAATCAACTAATTCCAGAAAATATCAATCAGAAAAAAAAAGAACATATCAATCAGAATAAATCTAATGTAAAGAGTACCCTTGGAATTATAAAAATGCTGCAGCCCTCACTAAAATTATGGTGATTTCTCTGTTCCTAAGTATGTAGTATAAGTCCACACAGAATCATTATTAAAAAACCTACAATGGTGCTCTGAAATAATTTACTCTGTGTGAATGCTAGCCTATAAGCTTCATTGTACCCTTGGTTCTTGAGCTAATCTTGTACAATGGAAATCATCTGGAGAAACAGAACTTTTCCTTCTGATACATTGTTTAGCCTGTATAATGAATCAGTCTATTAAGTGCCTTTTAGGCCCACCTTGGTTTGGTGATTTTTATACCTGAAGCACAGCCAAAAGTTTTATGGACAAGTTTGAGATCTGAGGTTTTTAGACTCAAATATTATAGTTCCCGTGTTTATGATATCAAAAAATTGTTTAAAAAATATTTTTAAAAATCTAAAAGCAAAAACTAAAGCACACATATTTTATTTTTCCAATAAAATAGTCAATAGCAAGCTCCTTGGAATAAGAGTGCCATCTTTGAGTTTCAGCTCTGCAACTTATCAGCTTTGTGAACTTGGATAAGTTACTTAACTTCTGGCACTGTATATAAAATAGGGATAATCAGACTAACAATAAAAAATGAAGCATATAACATATTTAGCACAATAATGTAGTGATTTATCAGTATCACTTATTGTTATGGGTTAAGTTGTATCCTCAAAAAAAATGTGTTTAAGTCCTAACCCGTGGGACCTGTGAATGTGACCTTGAAAGAGAGGGTTGTCGCCCATGTAATCAGGTTAAAATGAAGTCATTAGGGTGGGCCCTTATTATGACTAGTATATAAAATATTATATAGGAAGAGAAAACAGAAACATATAGACTTAGAGAGAACACTGTGTGATGACAGGAGAGAGAATGAAATGATCCATCTGTAAAACTAAGCCACAGCAAAGATTGCTGGAGACAGTAGAAGCTGACAGAAAGGCATGGAACAGATTTTCCCCTAGAGCTATCAGAGATCTGGCTCTACTGACACCAAGATTTTGGATTCATAGCCTACCAAACTGTTGAGAGAATCCATTTCTTTTGTTTGCAGGACTTTGTTACAGCAACCCTAGGGAAATGAATACACTTATTTTCTACCTTACTCTGATAACTTGATCGATTTACTTTTAAGGTACTGTATCATATGCATTAAACTTTTATTTTGAACTAGTTCTAGACTTACAAAAAATTGCATAATGATACAAGGAATACCCATATATTCTTCATCCAACTACTCTCAATGTTCATGGCTTTGATAATAATAGCACAATTACCTAAATCAGAAAATTGATAGTTACAATGTTATTGACTAACCTTCAGACCTTATTCAAACTTCACTAACTGTCCCACTATTGTCTTTTTTTGTGGACCAGGACCAATTCAGGATCCCATATTACATTCAGCTGTCATGTCTCCTTAATGTCCTCAAATCTGGGAAATTTCTGTCTTTGTCTTTCATTACCTTTACATTTTTAAAGAGTTCTAACCACTTATATTTTTGTTTCTCCACTATAAAGTCACTATTTTTTTCCCTTTATAGTAAGTATGTTGTGGGAAGATAGCTCTCATTATCCACAATATATTTATTTATACACATAGTTTCAGAATTGGTAACCAATACCTCTGTGAAAAACAAATTTTAATATACATTCTTATAAATAGCACATCAAATTCTTTTGGGATAATGATATAATTAGGATAAAGAAGGGAATAGAACACTAGGAAGAAAAACACATAGTACTTCTGTATATTGAACCTCATTTGACCTAGAAATTGACCTATGGCTTATACAAAAAAGGTATAATAACATATGTTAATAATAATTATGGACATTGGCAGATTTTATAGTCATATTATATATTTATATTTTAAGAATTAATTTTAGTACCCTTTTCCTTATATAGTTTGGTCAGAATAGGTCTCAAGCCAGCAGTGTTGTTAACCCATTCAATAATCCCACATTCATCATTCAGGGGAATAACTGCATATGTTCGGATATGAAGTTCTCTTCTACGAGATTCTGCATCTTTTCTTAAGCACTATTAAAGAAAACACACATAAGCTTAAAAATTCAAAATTTCCAAATGTCAGTCAAATATATCTAAAGATTATTCATTTCTTAGCAAAAGAAACTCAGTGAAAGTTTACTATGTGGTATAGAAGAATAATTCTTCAGAACTACCGTTCTAATGAAAGGAAAGGAAGCTAGTGGGATAGTATCTATCTATCTAGTCTTTTTCCAAATCATTAATGATGTGTTGGGCAAGTCCCTCTTTTTAATTATTGACTGTTAATGTGTCAACAATATTGTGTTCAAAATATTATACTTGTATATTTAACAAGGACAAAATGTTCTTTTATTTTTTATTGCTTTATGAGTATTACTGAAATATTAAGTCCTTAGGCACAAAGACTGCTATTTAATTTTGATTATTTAAACAAAAAGTATGAGTTCTGTTAATATCCTCAAAATGTCATTTTATTCTTGCAATTTAATATTATTGCTTCATTTGAAAAACTGTCTCCTAGCAGAAGAAAGCTTTTTACATCTCATTGGATTAATCCTGACTTATTCTAGGTAAGGATGAACAGTATTTTGTATAATTCTGAAACTGTACAAAATAAACTAAGCACACAAATATAATTGCAACCTGTCCAATTGAAAAGCATAATCAGTAACCAAAAACATATTTTATACTTCAGGAATAAACAGGCTACATACATATCAGCCAAACTGTACAGCATTAGAATGACATGTAAAGATCAGTTTTGGTGTCCTAGACCAAGACAGACTGTAGTTTTTCACCATCAGGCTATTATTATATTTTACCACAGCAATGTGGGAGAACAGTAATGAAATAATCCGTAATAAAGCTGATTAGGATAAATTTATAAACTAAAACCAGGTGAGTTGATAGCCCTAACCAGAAAAACACTCAAGGGAGCTTTGGATGAACAAACTAATGGTTTAACAGTTAGTGAATTAGGTTACCAATTTACTAAGCATTTTACATAAAAAATAATCCTTCACTTCATAGTGCCTTTGAAATGGGTTTTTAATGTGATATTAATTTTTAAATTATTTTTGGTTATACTAAGTACAAATCATAGTGATTCTTTTTTAAAAATTAAGTTATCTACTGCTGTATCTTATCTAAAAGTCCGTAACTTTCCCTGCTAATAAAAGAGGTGCCAGGGGCGCCTGGGTGGCTTAGTTGGTTCAGTGTCTCCCTTTGACTCAGGTCATGATCTCAGGGTCCTGGGAATCGAGGCCGGCATTGGGTGGGGGGGGTCCCTGCTCAGCAGGGAGCCTGCTTCTCTCTCTCCCTCTGCCTGTCACTCTCCTTACTTGTGCTATCTCTGTGTCAAATAAATAAATAAATCTTAAAAAAAAAAAAAAAAAAAAAAAAAGAGATGCCAGTGAAATGTGGGGAGGGGCTGGAGAGGAGGGACAAGAAGTTTATAAAAAAATAATTAAATTTCATCTTTCTATTGTATGGTTTAATTTTTACTAATGGAAAAAACAGATGCTATGCATTTACAAATACCTGGCCACAGAATAATTCAAAATATCTAAGGTCATCCATGAAATTAATAAAATTTCTCATATCATCTCTGAGATAGAAATCAAGCACTTACCAAATGTACTGAGAAAAATACTAATGATCACCTTTAAGCAGTGTGTTGATAAAAACAGAACCTCAGCACAGCTGTGTGGCTCAGTCGGTTAAGCATCCAACTCTTGATTTCAGTTCAGGTCATGATCTCAGGGTTGAGATCAAGCCCTGTGTCGGGATTGTGCTCAGCAGGGAGTCTGCTTGAGATTCTTTCTTCCTCTCCCTCTCCCCACCCCCGCACAACTCTCTAAAATAAATAAATAAATCTTTGAAAACAAACCCCCCCCAAAGCCCCAAAACAGAACCTAACATCTTTTTGTCTAGCACTAAAACAAATACATCTGATAGAGTCTGTTACAGATATTTTAAACATTAAATAGAAAACATTTTCCCTAACATGTGTTACACATTTTTCTCAATATAATAAAAGTAATGTTTTTTTTTAAAGTAAAAAAATTACATGAAACCAGAAATTCCACTTCTGAATAAATACTCAAAACTGAAGAAGAGATTCAAAGAGCTATTTACACACCTATGTTCATAGCAATATTATTCACAATAGCAAAAGGTTGAAGCAATCCAAGTGTCCACTGATAGATGAATGAATAAACAAAATGCAGTACCTACATACAATGGTATATTATTCAGCCTTACTCAGGAAAAGATTCTGACACATAATATAACATGCATGAACCCTGAAGACAATGCTAAGTGAAATAAGCCAGTAAATGGGACAAAAAATATATTATTCCATTTCTACAAGGTATCTAGAGTAGTCAAATTCATGAGATAGAAAGTAGAACGGTGGTTACCAAAGGTTGAAGAGGAGAGAATGAGGAGTTATTATTTACTGACTGGAGAGTTTCAGTTTGGGAAGATGAAAAACGTTCTGGAGAAGGATGGTGGTGATAGTTGCACAAAAACATATATGTACTTTATGTCACTGAACTGAACTGCTAAAAGTGGCTAAAATGGTAAGCTTTATCCCAATAAAAAAAATTAAATGAAAACAAAAAAGGCAGTACATTTCATTCTCTTAACAATGATCTATCTGCAAAATGAAAAGCTCTTATCACATAATAGTTATGGTAATTCTAAAATTAAAGCAAACTATCTCCAAACCTTATTAATCAAGGAATTGAATTCCATTAGTCTACAATCCTTTCTCAGGTCATCTTTTGGCTTACACATCATGATGTAGAACTTTCCATCTGACCCTTTCAAGGAGATCTTCTTTGGTTTCTGAAGAGAAGCAAGAATTTCCACCTAAAAGACAATGAGTTATATATAAGTTAAGGTCAAGATTCTTTGTTTAAATTTTTATATATAAATATTGTGTTACCTAACAAAAGGAATATAATAACCTATACTGTGTAGTAAGTTTATTATTGTAATAATTTCTTTTATCATAATCACTGATGATCTATGAAAAGAATGCCCATGATACATTGTCGCCCATTAGGAATGGCTATAAAGTAAAAGGATTACACTTACACATCTAAATTTAGGCAGCCTCTTCAGGACAGCCACCATATTTAAAAGATTTTTTTATTTTTAAGATTTTATTTATTTAAGAGAGAGTGAGCATGTTCGCCCATGAGCGAGCAGCAGGGGGAGCGGAGAGAGAGGGAGAAGCAAACTCTCCACTGAGCGGGAGCCTGATGAAGGTCTGGATCCCAGGACTGCAGGATCATGATTTGAGCCAAAAGAAGTCGCTCAACTGACTGAGCCACCCAGACGCCCCTAAAAGATTTTTGAAACATTTTTTTGGAACCTGTCTTGAGAGCTGGAAACACTGTTAAATTAAGTATCTTTAATAGTAAGAAATGCTTATCTTATTTATAATGCTTATCTTATATAAATATCTTATTTAATATTAATTAAATATAATTTAATATTATTTAATTATCTTATTTAATTAAATATCCACTAAATATCTATTAAATATTTTTAATGGTAAAAAATGCTTATCATTTTAATGTAACTTGATTTTTGAAAAAAGAAACTCTTCCAAAATCAAGTCCACCTAATGAGGTGAGTTAATAAATTGAATACTATTAAGTTAAAAACAAAGCATGATTATAAGTAAAAATGATTTCATTATGTGGTTTAGTACCTGGCTCTGAAGCAATTAAAGACATGTTTTGATACATAGAATTACTGTTTTCAGTTTTCAGAAGTATTTACTTAGAAATGCTCTAGTACCACTTCCTTAAAATAGTCACATATTTATAGTCACATATTACATGTAAAAAAAATCAAGCTCTTCTTAGCTGAATTTTGCTTCCTCCCAAAGTACAAGCAAAAACTATATTTTGTTCTCCATTTTTAGGATGAAAGAAAGTGTGGAAAAACCAAATTGTGAAAAATAAAAATTATACTAAAACAATACAAGCATCTAAAAAAAATCAGAATATTCAGTTTAACATGGGTTGCCTTTTTTTTTTTTTTTTAAGACCCTGTAGGTTGTAGATTAAAAGGAGACTAAGCATGAACACTGTTTATATCTTACAATACACTGGGGAAGATAAGTGTATATAGTTGGAAAGTTGACAATACAAAGGTAGTAACTGATTAGAAACAGACACGTAATGTTAGCAATATATACTAGAAAAGCTTAGGAGAGAAAATATGATCATTGAGAGACATAAAAAGCTAAAAATTGTGAGGAATCATCTTTCTATTTTGCTATTTAAGATGCATGGCTTTCATTCATCATAATACACATTAGAAGAGTATCAATCTTCTCCATATGGATGTCTTTATAGGTCACAGATATTGAGAACATGAGATTTTTAACATTCAATTTTTTCCCATCAGTATAAGAGAGTTTTACTTTTCTGTATTTCTAGTAATTTTTTCCTTTGCAAATAAAATGCACTTAGTCTCTGAGAAAAACACTTTTAAAAAAACTTAATTTGAAATTTTTAACTTCATTAAATTTTAAAATGATAGTTACAGTTACATAATACTGAAGTTTACCATGTCATCAAAGCTTGCAATATAGGCCCAATGCCCAGGAAATGGCTCATGGTTAGCATGGGCACCCGGAATTGATGGAAGAGTAGGTATCATGACTGACTGTAAAGGAATGAGGATTTCACTAAATGTTGGTTCTTCTACCAGTTTTTTAAGCATTTTAAAATGAGTGCTCATGCTTAATGTGGAACTACTTCCATCCACCTGGGGAAAGAAAATAGTACATTTTAATTTTTGTGGGTTTACCTTGAATTACAGAACATTTATTCTCAACCAAAACAAAAATTTTACTTCTACAGTATTTTAGTACAATGGTTAAGCAACCAGCAATTTCCTAAGAGTCTGTAATATATCTCATTTTACTCTCTGTACTCTTTTGCCTTATCAATAATAGTACCTACACCACCGGACTGTTTAATGACTAATGGAGACAATAAAGGCCCACAATCGATTTTTCAGACATTACAAAATCCAAAGAGCTGTGTAAATCAAACCTTTTTTTTGTACCAAATCTCATTTAGCAGCAAAATGATACCTGAACTCCTCACTTAGAGTAAAGATTAATATGTTTCTCTGCAGAAATTGTTATGTAACTGATTATGGGATACTCTATCAGAACACTCTAGGGATACTCAATATTGAGTTCATATACTATAATATTACCTTGAAAAATCTGAAAAATTCTGAATTCCTAAATGCAGCCTAGCTGGCCACAAAAATTTCAGATTAAGAATTGAAAACTTGTACATGTAAAGCACTTAGAATAGTGCCAGTGTTTAATAAATATTGGCCATTATTATGTTTGTTACTGAAATACGACTAAAATAGATAACAAAACCAGATTACTCTTTCAAGGTGTTTACTGATAAAGGGAAGGTGAAAAACAGAATAATCTGTATTTTCTCATCTATAAACAGCTAGGAGATTGAATATTTGTGTTTTTTTTTTGTTTTTTTTTAAAGATTTTATTTATTTGTATATGTTAATAAAAATTAATTAAAAAAAATTAAAAAAAAAAAAGATTTTATTTATTTGACAGAGAGAAACACTGCGAGAGAGGGGCACAAGCAGAGGGAATGGTAGTGGGAGAAGCAGGCTCCCCGCAGAGCAGGGAGCCCGATGTGGAGCTCGATGTGTAGCTCGATCCCAGGACCCTGGGATCATGACCTGAGCCGAAGGCAGACGCTTAACGACTGAGCCACCCAGGCGCCTCTAATAGACTGAGTATTCCTAAAGTGAAATCTAGCTACTTACATGTAAAGAGTCTCTCTTCCCTTCCTCATAACTATCCTCATCCCTTATTTTTACCTTTTCTATACATGTTTAGGGATTTTTCCCTTCTATTTCCTTGAGCAAAAGAGTGTGTTACTCCTGTAAGCATATTCATACTCTAGACACAAATATAGTGAAAAAAGTAGTTATTAAACTAGATAATAATCATCTCCTTAGTTCCCTACAACACTATCAGCACCTCAATGCAGAAGAACATGTCTTCTTTATCTTTGTTTCACTTAGCATTAGTTTGTCAACAGGCAATGAAATAAATGTGTACTAACAGAATGAAATGAAATGAAAACCAAAAACTCCAATCTTCTTTGTTCTCATATATGTAGGTTAATGTAATAAGTTTTGAAAATTTAAAGATATGACACAAAATAATAATAGAAATGACTTGGAGTATTTTACATACTTATATATTTATGGCTTACTTCATATCCCTCTACTTAAATTATTTCTAATTAATATGGATAATTTACCCTCAGAATCTACACTAAGAAGAGATTTAGGAATTTTAAAGTATAAATTTGAGAGAAAGATATGTTAGAAATTTTAAAGACCATGTTATTAAGGTAAACTGCATATATTTAAGTATTTAATTTAATGAATTTTTATGTATGTGTATACCTACTTATGTTAGAATTTTAACTTAATTAAATCAAATGAAAGAAAACCAGCTAAAATCATAGAGAAATTTTATATAAATGATCCAACGCTGGTCTATTAGTAGGAAGATTTATGATCATACCGGTTTATTGCACAATTCCAAAAGCTTGTCTGTTAGGCGAGTTGCATCTCCAATAAATTTTTCTAAGGATTTTTTCATATGAATAGCTTTATTTAGGATTTCCTTGCATCTGTTCACACGCATGGGATAAGAAGACTGTCATAAAAGAATAAAATGTAGTTTTACACGAAACTTAAAAAAAAAAAAGAATTTTGATAGACACAAACCAACTTAAAAAGTATTCATGATGAGAATTTATACTGATTAAAATTTCCTGGAAATCAACCACAAATATGTTGTTATCCTATGACTTCTTGAATTCCCTTCTTAGAATCTATCTTGGTGGAATAATCAGAAATGAGAATAAATATAGATGTGTCTAGATGTATTTATCACAAGAGCAAAACAATGGAAACACAACAGTTAAATATATTATAGAAAATACTTACAGACTAACTACCATAGACTTTTACATAATTATTAAAATTGTGTCTTTAAAGAATATTTCATGCATAGGAACATCCTATGGTAACAATGTTAGGTAAAAAATATCAAATTATATATCTCTATAACCCAAATTTAGCATTAAAATATGCAGAGAAAATACTCATACAAAAATACAGAAGAATATTAATAGTATTAGTGAATTTTAGTTTTTTTTACAGCTGTGTATTTTCCAAATTCTCTAAAATATTTATAATTAAACATATTTACCACCTTATAAATACCCATTAATAATGTAATAAAGTTTTTCTATTATTAATAGCTTAGATACTTTGGATAAAACACTTTGAAAAAATAGGCTACCACTTTATACCAAGCACTAACAGTTTGACTTCACAGAGAAAAAACATGCTGAATTCTTTGATCTTAACAAACTAGTCCTTTCATTTTATACGGTAAATATTTCTAAATTTTAACATGATACATAATGCTTTAATTTCTCGTTTTCAAATATTTAAAATTTATGTTTGGCTACTAATCTAAGAAAGAAACACTGGAACTTGCATCTTCATATTAGCATTAAATAATCAATGCCATATAAAATGGAAAAAGGCACTGTTGTGATTACTATATTACCTTTGACACAGCTGTCATCATCCACATTGCTTGTTGAGGATAGGCCAGAAACACTTTGGCTATAATTTCCATCAAGACAACAAAAACTTCATCATGAGAATGACAAATTCGAGAGATCAACTGTGAAAAAGCAGTCAAAAACTGATATGGTGCTAAGTGATTTGTGTGCTCTGTGATAACCTTGTTTATTTTAGCTAAATCATTTCTCATTTGTACACGATCAGAACGGCCAGCTGGAAAAAAATCAAAGTTAAAAAAACAGATAAGAAAAAAAAACAGTATATCAGTTCATTTTACAAAAGAAAATTTTGTTTTAAAAATGGCTTTACGGACAAGTATCACATGATCTCTCTGATATGAAGAATTTGAGAGGCAAGGAGGGAGTTTGGGGGGGTGGGGGAGAGAAATGAAACAGGAAGGGATGGGGAGGGAGACAAACCATAAGAGACTCCTAGACTCAAGAAATGAACTAAGGGTGGCCGGGAGGGGGGGCGTGGTGTGGGGGGTGGGTAGGGATGGGGGGCTGGGTTGTGGACATTGGGGAGGGTATGTGCTGTTAAGTGCTGTGAAATGTGTAAGCCCGACGATTCACAGACATGTACCCTGGGGCAAATAATACATTATATGTTAATAAAAATTAAAAAAATAATAAGAAAAATGGCTTTACATAACATATTTGGGGAAAAAAAATAAAAATGCAAAAAAAAAAAAATGGCTTTATAATATACGTTATTCCCATACCCGAAGCTAGATCATTTGCCAATTTGTGAACATAGTTGTCTTTGTCAAAATAGGAAAACATATTTAGCATGGGCTATTAATTTTCACTAGAAACACAGAACAAGTCAGACTCCACTATAATTTTTAGGGTAAATTATTTGGCTTAAACTAGTATCTCTCAATACGTATGAGGTTCAGGGAAGAATGAACAGATTCTCACTTGCAGTCTTGAACTGCAACAACTTACGTCTATGTGTTTAGTGTTTCTCCTCTTTGTTAACATTCTTACTCACATTTATATTCAATTTAAATTAATCAAATTCATTCCAATTTTTTTTAAGTTAGACTGTCAAGTCCAAACGTGACTTTATACCAAAGTTAAAATTTTTCTTATCCCTCAAAACTTTTACATACAAAATTATACCTTTTTCCCATTCGTATGCCTTAGCACCAAAATCAAGCCATAGTGATAACATTCGTGGCATTGACTGATATATGAATTGGTTTCCATATTGGAGAGATCTGCAATTATATAGAAAAGATGCTATTAACAACATAGTACTCTTTTTTACATTATATGGATTATTTTAATAATATTATATTATTATATTATAATTTAATAATATTTTAAAGACTTAAACTACTACTTCACAGATACAAACATTTTCTATGTTTGCAGGATCAAATTATCTAAAAGTCTCCTTGACATGGGGCACCTGGGTGGCTCAGTTGGTTAAGTGTCTGCCTTTGGATCAGATCATGATCTCGGGGTCCTGGGATCCACTTCGCATTAGGCTCTTTGCTCAGCGGGGAGTCTGCTTCTCCTCCTGCCCACCCCCCACTGTGCTCACATGCTCGCTTGCTCTCTCAAATAAATAAATAAAATCTTAAAAAGAATGAATGGAATGTCATTATTACTTCTTAGGAAATAATATGTGAAAATATAAACAGGCATGAGATAATACACTATATGATTATAATACACTAATATATAAAATCTAGTCTAAGAGATAAGCTCTTTCTACAAGTCTAATGTCAAAAGCATTTTCATATATAGTGTTTCTTAGCAGAATGGGCAGGAAGGAGACATTCTATTGATAATTATAACCAATAAATATATTACATTTAGGGTCTCCTGGAATTCTAGGGAGGGGGACTCAAGAGATGATGGTCTGGAATGGGAAGGACACTTAATTTTCATTGTATAATATTGGTACTACTGAATTTGAAAATTTTAATGTACCTTACCTTTTCTATTAATAAAGTTGTTTTTTAAAAGGAATAAAGAATGATATAAAATTTGTATTTTATATCAAAAAAATTTTCTATTTTTGTATTTTGTATCTAATTTGTATCTATATTTTATATAAAAAAATTTGTATCTTATCTAAGGTTAAAGACTGAATCAGTGGTAAAGCAGGAAACACTCTGATTATGCCAAAATCTGTGATAACAGTTCAAGATCAAGAGTCACTCTGACACATTTAATTAGCACACATAAGTACTCACACTTACCTGCCAAAATGAAGAACTATATACCGAATGAGATCACCCTGCTTTTCCATTTTGTTGTCTGTAACCATGGGCATCAATTTGTCATAGTACTTGGCAAGGTAAAAATGCCCATCCTCCCACTCTGGCAAGAACAAGGTCACATCCTGTAAAAGACAACACCAGACACTCACCTGAGAAAACCCCATACTATACTGGGAAATGAAGTATGAATAGATGATTAGGGATCAAAAAGTATAAGACCCACATGTAAGCAGAGCAAAGTCAAAGGCAGAGTGACTCTTTCACGTGGATAAAGAATTATCTTAAAAAGGTTTTCTCAGGATGGCTGGTTGGTTCTGCTGAGTTGTCCACTGGCCAACATGAAACAATGCTGGGATAATTAGCTACTTAGGGAAAGAAAACTCCATTTATGTTGCTACTTTATATGTTATCAAAATAATTTCCAGATGGACGAAAGTATTCTATGAAAGTGTTTATATGTATATATTTATTGTCAAAAAAATCTCAGTGAAAGGAAAATATCAAAGCTCTGAGGATAGGACTTTAGAAGCATAAAAATATGGTTAAAAAATTACACCTTATTTTTCTCCAAGATCTTTCATGGGTTATTGCCCTCCCTCTCAACTCCTTTAAATTCAGGTTTCTAAAAATTCATCTCTCATTCACTCCTCAAACTATTTCATGGTTTCAGTCTTTGGCATTCCCCAAAAGCAACTCCTTAAATCTAAAAGATCCTTCCCAATTCTGATCTCATTTGAACTCTCTTCAGCTTGTTTCTGTTGTCCACATCATTTCCTCTTTGCAATACTTTCTTCCCTTGGCTTTAGTGAGGCCACAATCTTCCAAGTTTTCTCCTACCTTTCTGGCCACTCCTACTCTGTCCCCTGTTCATTTCCTTTCCCTTTCCCTGCCTTTTAAGTATTTGTGTATTTATTTTAAAACAATGTTACCTGAAAAATAAATAAATAAAACAATGCTATTTGAAATGTGATGGAAAACACACAGAATGGCGGACTATAAAAAAATTTTTTTTAACGAAGTTCCACTCTTAATTCAAGTAAGTATGAGACCATAGTTTGAACTAGGAACATAAATGAGATCTTGAATTTCCCCTGAACCTAATCCTGCAAATTTATGGACAGCAACCTGTCTGTGGATAGAGGAGAGAATCGCATGACTAGATGTATGGAACAGATGCTGTATTCATGTGTCCAACCAGCCACAGGGATAAGGCTGCCAGCATCCCTCCCCTATCTAGTCATAGAAGAAAATGGAATAAGGAAACATACTAAAATTTCTTTTAAAAAGATATTTCTCGGGCTCCTGGGTGGCTCAGTGAGTTAAAGCTTCTGCCTTCAGCTCAGGTCATGATCTCAGGCTCCTGGGATCGAGTCCCGCATTGCAGCGAGGAGACTCCTTTCCCCCCTCTCTCTGCCTGCCTCTCTGCCTACTTGTGATCTCTCTCTGTCAAGTAAATAAGTAAAATCTTAAAAAAAAAAAAAAAAAAAGATATTTCTCAGTCTGGTTTTACCATCATTTAACCTTCCTTTCCTCTTACATGTTTCTTCCTTCCTTCTTTTCTGGTTTTTAAATTTTAAATTAAAATTATTTATTTTAATAAATATAAATATATAATAAATATATTTATTTATATATAAATATATATAAAATATATAATAAATATATAATAAAATTAAATTTTAATTTAAAGTTTTTAAATTTTATTTTGGAAAATAAAACTTACATACAGAAAAATACACACATCTTATATGTATAGTTTGATCAATTATCACAAAGTGATCACATACAAGAACTCCAGAAACATAAGCTCCCATATTCACCCTCCCAATCATGACCTCCTTTCTTTTCCCTGAAAATAACCACTGCCATAGAGTGAATGCTTGTGTCCACCTACCCCCAAATTCATGCTGAAGCCTAATCCCCAAAGTGGTAATATTTGGAGGTGGGGCCTTTAGGGTGTGATTAGGTCATGATGATGGAACCCTCAAGAATAAGATTAGTGCCCTTATAACAGAGCCCTCTAAGAGGTCCCTCACCCCTTCTGCCTTATAATAAGATGGCGGTTTATGAACCAGGAAGCAGGCCCTCATCAAACACCAAATGTACTAACACCTTTATTTTATTTTATTTTATTTTATTTTATTTAAAAGATTTTATTTATTTGACAGAGAGGAGAGAAATCACAAGTAGGCAGAGAGGCAGGCAGAGAGAGAGGAGGAAGCAGGCTCCCTGCTAAGTAGAGAGCCCAAGGTGGGGCTTGATCCCAGGACTCTGAGATCATGACCTGAGCTGAAGGCAGAGGCTTTAACCCACTGAGCCACCCAGGCACCCCTGTACTAGCATCTTGATCTTGCTTCCCAGCCTCCAGAACTGTAAGAAATAAAAGTCTATTGTTTAAATCACCCAGTTTATGTTTGTTATAGTATATGTTCTTATAGCAGTCCAAACAAACTGACAACCACTATTTGAGTTTTCTAATACAGTAATTTTGTTTTGCCCATTTTTGAACTTTATATAAATAGAAACATACATGTTATTATATTCTACCCAGCTTTTTTTCATTCAATATTATGTTTGTGAAATCAAAGTTGTTGCATGTAACTTTGGTTTGTTGGTTTTCTTTGCTAAATAGTATTCCATTATAGGAATATGCTACAACTTGTTTATCCATTCTTCCCTCCCTCCTTGGTTATCCAGTCTATAACCAACTCACATTTGGGTTGTTTCCAGTGTAAAATCTACAAATGTTGTTGATATAAACATTTTTGAACATATCCTATAGAGACAAGTAGAATGGTTGGGTCACAGTATTATCACCTTGAGTAAATAACGCCAAACTGTTTTCCAAAATGATGTTTTCCAAAACTAAGTTATACTTCCAGGAACACTGTTTGAGAGTCTAAATGCTCTAGTCTTCCTAACATTTGGAAGCTGTCTATATTTAAATTTTAGCTTTTTAATAGGTATATAACGTTGCCCTGTAATATTTTTAATTTACATCTAGGCCTATCTACACAATTCGATATATTTTCTTTATTTGTATTTGGTCATTTATGTATTTATTTCCATAAGTCTTCTCTACAATTCTTGTCCCAGGTTTCTTACTGACTTTTAAGAGTTCTTACTGTATTCTGGATATAAGCCTCTTATCATTTATGTGTTGCAAGCCTCTACATTCATAATGGTCTTTCCATGAACAGAAATTCATATTATTAATGTAGTCAAGTTTATCAATCATTTCTTTTACAGTTGGTTATTTGGTCTGTTCAAGAAGTCCTGACCTACTTCTAGGTTTGAAGATACTCTCCTATATAATGTTTTGGAAACTTTATCATTTTGCCTTTCACATTTAGATCCACAATCTACCTTAAGTTTACCTTTGTTAATGGTGTGAGGAAAGGACCAAGTTTGACCTTTTTTCCTATAAGATAACCAGACAATACAACACCATTTATTAAAAAGACTATCCTTAGGGGTGCCTGGGTGGCTGAGTGGGTTAAGTATCTAACTCTTGATTTTGGCTCAGGTGATGATTTTAGGGTCATGCGATCAAGCCCCATGTTAGGCTCTGCACTGGACATGGAGCCTGCTTGGGATTCTCTCTCTCTGCCCCCTCCCTGCCCCAGCCAGGCATGCACGCTCTCAAAAAATAAATAAATAAATAAATAAAATTCCTCAGGTTACTTAGGTCATCACAACAGAGCTTTAGGATGTAGCTAGAGTAATCAGATTCTAACTTTGGTAGCATGAGGGCATGTCTCCTTCTTCCTCCAACCCAGGCTTCAGTGCAAGAGATGAAAGACCTGGAATATCTGCTACAAATTTTCCTGTGAAGAATTAGTGAGTTTTTGTATGCCTCACAAGTTAGAAGAAATTCAGGTCTCTCCAACTGGGAGAGTGAAACTTATAAAGTATGACTTTAGGATTTGCCTCATTACTACTGCCCTTTAGTACAGTGTGTGTGTGTGTGTGTGTGTGTGTGTGTTTAAATTTTTTTAAAGATTTATTTATTTAAGAGAGAGCACGCAGGAGGAGGTGAGGTGAGGGAAAGGGAGAGAAGGTCTTTTTTTCTTTTTTAGATTTTATTTAGTTATTTGACAGAGACAGAGACAGCACAAGTAGGCAGAGCAGTAGACAGAGAGAGGGAGAAGCAGGCTCCCCACCAAGTAGAGAGCCTGATAAGGGAGTCTAGACCCCAGAACCCTGGGATCATGACCTGAGCTGAAGGCAGACACTTAACCAACTGAGTTACCCAGGTGCCCAAGGGAAAGAAAGTCTTAAGCAGACTCCACAGGCTGAGCCTGGAGCCCGACATGAGGCTCCATCTCACAACCGAGATAACCACCTGACACCAAACCAAGAGTTGATCACTTAACTGACTGTACCACCCAGGTATCCTAAAGTACTGTATTTTTGTAAAAAGGCTTATTTATTTCTTTGAGAGAGAGAGAGAGAGAGAGCAAACACACATGCAGGGAGAGGGGCAGAGGGAGAGGGGCAGAGGGAGAGGGAAAGAATCCCAAGCAGACTCCCTGCTGACTGTAGAGTCCAACATGGGGCTCCACCTCACAACCCCGAGATCACTACTTGAGCTGAAATCAAGAGTCAGACACTCAACCAACTGAACCTCCCAGGAGCCCCAGTATATTTTTTGATGAGAAGAAGCAAGGTTAGTTTCTTTGATGGTATGGTACTGGCTTGGTTTTGTTTTTCCTTTAGATTTAGGGAGCATGCACATGAGTGGGGGTAGAGGGAGAGAGAGAATCTCAAGCAGTGAGTATGGAGCCTGACTCAGGGTTCTCACAACCCAAGAGATCATGACCTGAGCCCAAATCTTAAGTTGGACACTTAAATGAGTCATCCAGGTGCCCCTCTATGGCACCTTCTTATAAACAAGGTAACAGGGGCTAGGCTCCCACTACATATCTTGCTCAGAAATCAACACTGCCAGGATCTAAACATTAGTGTTTGTTTCACCTGCTTTAGCTTTTGGTCCCATTTAGGTCTTTTGTTTGTTTTAATATCTTCCATTTCTCTTATCATTGTCATGTTTTCCTCTAGGCTTAAGCATATCTATGGTAGTGATTTTATTTGTTTATTTATTTATTTATTTATTTATTTATTTTTTAAAGATTTTATTTATTTGACAGCGAGAAACACAGCGAGAAAGGGAGCACAAGCAGAGGGAATGGTAGCGGGAGAAGCAGGCTTCCTGCGGAGCAGGGAGCCTGATGCGGTGCTCGATCCCAGGGTCCTGGGATCTGACCTGGGCCGAAGGCAGACGCTTAACGACTGAGCCACCCAGGCGCCCTTGTTTATTTATTTTAAAAAAGATTTTATTTACTTATTTGACAGAGAGGGAGAGGGAGAGAGCACAAGCAAGGGGAGCAGCAGGCAGAGGGAGGGAGAAGCAGGCTCCCTGCTGAGCAGAAGCCAGATGCAGGGTTGATTCCAGGCCCCAAGGATAATGACCTGAGCCGAAGGCAAATGCTTAACGAACTGAGCCACCCAGGCACCCCTATGGTAGTGACTTTAAAGTCCCTATCTGAAGCATATTTATGATAGGTGTTTTAAAGTCCTTATCTACTCATTTCATCACCTCTACCATATCCAGAGCTACTTCTATAGACCGACTTTTCTTTGGGTATAGCTCATATATTCTTATTTCTACATATCTAGAGTGATTTTGTATGTGATGCCAGACATAGGTCATTTTATGTTGCTGAGTTTTAGATTTTGTTATATTCCTTTAAAGAGTGGTAAACTTTGATTGGGTAGGTAGTAACGTTATTTGCAAATGATCTTAATCCTTTTAATGTACTGATGCTTTTGTAGGATGGATATAGATAAGCCTTTAGTCTAGGGCTAATTAACCCACTTCTAAGGTGTGGCCTTTTGAGAGTCTCTATATATCATGTATGCAACGAGGCCTCTTGCCTAGCGGATAGAATTTTGAATGATTCTCAATCCTATGTAAGCTCTGGTAATTGTTCTTCTTATAGCACTTCCGATTCCCAACCCCCAAGTGATTGTTCTTTCCCTGATAATTATTTCCAGCCAGGCCTCACAGAGAGTTGAGCTATACATGTGCAGCTTAGAATTAGGCCAAAGATGCAGGGGGATTCCTACACAGATCTGGAACTGTCTCTGTTGAAATCCTTTTTCTCACTTTGCCCTACAAATTCTAAAAGTCATCTGTTCTTACTTTACTATTTCCGATCTTCTACATTCTTTGTTTTCACTTTTTCTTTTTTTCAGTTCCTTTCCTACTCCTTGAAATGAATACTTAGTTCATTAATTTGGGGGCTTTATTTTCTTTTAACATACACAAATAAAATTTTAAATTCTCTTTAAGAATGGCTTTACCCAAATCCTACAGGTTTTTTATTTAAGTTTTAATTGTTTTTAGAGATCTCTACATCCAATGTGGGGCCTGAACTCATAACCCCAAGATCAAGAATCACATGCTCTTCCAACTGAGCCAGCCAGGTGCCCCCCATCCTACAGGTTTTGTTCTGCCTTATTTTACTATCATTCAATTTATTATAATTATTTTATCATTACATGACTTCTAAATTTCTATTGCAATTTCTTCTTTGACTCATGAGTTATTACGAAATATCTCCCTTATAATACCATCCATGTAAAGTTTATTACTTAGTAAGGAAGGTATACATTGTGCTTCTTTAAAAAATTTCAGGATATAGTGTGGTTAACTTTGAGGAGGGTGAAGGGGTGGGTCATAGAGTGCTAATAATATTCTACTTCTTGACCTGGGTGGTGGTTTCTTGAGTATATTTCCTTTGTGATAATTCTTTTTTTTTTTTTTTTAAAGATTTTATTTATTATTTATTTGACAGAGAGAGAGATCTCAAGTAGGCAGAGAGGCAGGCAGAGAGAGAGGGGGAAGCAGGCTCCCTGCTGAGCAGAGAGCCCAGTGCGGGGCTCGATCCCAGGACCCTGAGATCATGACCTGAGCCGAAGGCAGAGGCTTAACCCTTTGAGCCACTCAGGTGCCCCTGTGATAATTCTTCTTATGCTTTCCACACACTAAAAAGTAAAAAAGTTTCCAGGTTATTTTTATACATGTGTTCTTCCATATGGACTTTAAAATCATTTTATACATTTTCTGGGGCACTTCAATGGCTCAGCTGGATAAGCGTCTGCCTTTGGCTCAGGTCATGATTCCACGACCCTGCTCCCTGCTCAGCCAGGAGCCTGCTTCCCCCTCTCCCATTGCCTGCTGCTCCCCCTGCTTGTGTGCTCTTCAAACAAATAAATAAAATCCTTAAAAATAAAGTAAATAAAATAAAATCATTTTATACATTTTCAAAACAAACAAACAAAAAAGATTGAGTTCCTAATGAAACTGCATTATACATATACTTGCCTTATATTTTTTCATAACTGCATTGCTTTCAAAGTTAGCTGTTTCTTCCATAAATCGGCCCACTAGTAGCATAGCCCGGCCATGGATTAACATGTTCTTACTCTCAGTTGGGGTTTTATTTTCAGGAAAACACAATTCAACACCCTTCTGAAGAACAATTAGTGCCTGATGAACATCACCCTAAAAGGAAAATGGTAACAAGCCTTTTAAGATATTTCTGTTTTATGAAAAACAAAGTTATTAGTACTTGGAAATCCATTAAGTATGTTTTATGTATAAATCTTTGTAATTTCATGTTCATCTCTCATCTCCCTCCTACAAAAGTAAAATCCTAAAAAGAAAGCATTACTTCATTTCATATAGAACTCATATTCATTCATTCATTCATTCATTCACTCATTTTTACGGTCCAAGTACAAGGAACTGAAGATATATATAGATGACTGTGGATAAACAAACATGAATAAATCAAAATTTCTGGCTTAAAAAAATTCATAATCAAGTGAGGGAACAGACTATGTAAAACAGCAATACAATGCTAAAAACTATTAACAGAGGAATATATATAGGTATTTTTAAGGACAGAGAAGGGAATCTCCTAAATCTACATGAAAATGGAGGAGAGCAGCATTCAAGAAAAGTTACCAAATAAGACAAATTTCAATTAGGTTTTAAAGAATGAGTAGTAATCTTCCTGGAAGTGAGTGAATTCAGGGAAGGGCATTTTTGGTAAAAGGAATAATAATTTGGGGGCACCTGGGTAGCTCAGTTGGGTAAGTGTCTGACTCTTGATCTTAGCTCAGGTCTTGATCTCAGGGTTGAGGGGATAAAAAAGGAATAATAAGTCTACTTGGAAAGGTGAATAGTCTGGTTTTAGCTAAAGCCTAAGGGGTTTATGAAATAGTGAGTGATAAATGAAGAGACAGGAACTCAATCAGAAAAAGCCTTGTATACTTTCTAGACTTCAGACTTAATCATAAAGGCATGAAGAATACTTCAAAAGATTTTATAAGAGGAGCTACATGAATTCAATGTGCATTTTAGAACACAAACTACAGTCATGTGCACAGAGAAATAGGGAGACTCAAAAAAAAGCTATTAATATTATTAAAGGCTATGGGCATGAATGAAAGCACAGATAAATGAGAGAGAGATTCAAAAGATGTTTCTTTTTTAACTTTCAAATATGCAATAAGGTATTATTAACTAGTTACCATGCTGTACTTTACACCATGACTTATTTATTTTATAAATGGAAGTTTGTATCAAAATATCAAAAGATGCAAGGGGCCTAGGTGGTTCAGTTGGTAGAGCACGCAACTTTTTTTTTTTTTTTTTAAGAGAGAGTGAGTGAGGCTCTATCTCACCACCCTGAGATCATGAGATCATGACCTGAGCTAAAATCAAGAGTCAGAAGATTAACCAACTGAGCCACTCAAGCACCCCAAGCCTGTAATTCTTGATCTCAGGGTCATGAGTTTGAGACTCAGGTTGGAGGTAGAATTTACTTAAGGAAAAAAAAAAAAAAAATCAAAAGATATTTCTAAGGAAAATTTAGTCTCCACTTAGATGTGGAAAATGAGGGAGAGGAAGAAGTTCAAAATGATGCCCAGATTTCTGTCTTAGATGAAAGGATACACTAGAGTTCTATTTAGAAAAACAAAGAATATAGGAGAAGCAGTTATTGAATAGTAAGTCATCAACTGTATTTTGAACATATTGAATTTAAAGTATTACAATATATAGACTAGCACCAGCTCAGAAAATGACCAGGTACTGCCAAGTATAGGTTGAATCATTACTTTCGCCTCCACAATCACAGATGGCACTGGCTATAGTTGCTAAAATGTCAATTTCAGAGCATGCAATGCTTACTACTGATTCTAGACTGGTGGCAAGCATAAGGAGATATGTAAGTAATAACCATCTAAATCTGGGGCATAATCTTTGCAAGTAGTTCAGATACTCAAAAAAACCTCTTTCTCATTACTATTGGCTCAATCTAGGGATTGCTGGGAACTTTGGTTCTTATACTAAGTCTTTCCTGATAGCCTAGATCAGAAATTAATCTTAACAATAAAACTGGACTATTATCTATGAAGGACGCAAGTAGTGAACAATGTTATTTTCGTTTAACAAATATCTTTTAAGAGCCTACTATATGCACCCTGTATATATACTTACATGGGAGGTAAAAACAAAGTAAAAATTGGCTGCTTCCCTCAAGGAAAAAAAAAAGGAAAACAGACAAAATCTGAAAGAGCTACACTTTTAACTTGAAATGGAAAGACATTTAGGGACTTCAGGAAAGAAGGAACAGTTTCTTGTAAATTATGGTTGAATGATAAAAATGACAGAAAACAAGTCCAGAATGTGTATTAGGAATAATCTACAACAGAATATATATACATGATGACGTTCTCTTGGCCATTACCTTGGACCATAGCCACTTTGCCCTTTCCACATACAGTTCAGCAAGTCGTGATTCTCCAGCATTAAGGAGAGCATTGTAGGCTGTCTGGTGGTGACCAGCTTTTCTAGCTACTCTGGCACTCTGTAGCCAGCATTCTCCAACCATTTCATTGTAATCTGGTCTAAATGAATGTGACAAAAACAGGGGAAAGAGCATTAAGTATATTCAACATTTTAACTAAAAATATCTTTTCCTAACATGGAACCTTCTTAATATACTACTTCAAAGAAATCAAGATTAATTTGTTAAAAAACTGATTTTAATTTTCTTAGCATGTTCAATTATTGTCAATTGTAAGTCTAGGAAAATTCTAATACTGATTTGTATCTGTGCCTCTCTCAGATATTTTAATAATAAAAAAAGATACATTGCATACAAAAGTAACTTTCATGTTCTAGGTTCATTTCAACTTACACAGTATTGCTTTGACAAATGATAACAGAAAAATACAGATTCAGAGAGAAAATTAAAAGATAAATACTCCCCACTAATATGAAAATATAATAGTAAATTCATGATTACTGACATGAAAAAAAAATATGAAAAACCTTTTGTTGAGGCTTAATAAAGCTCTCCGGAGAGCCAGGATGGGCTCCTTAGCTCTGTAGGAATTCTGGGTCATTTCTAGTCGAGCTACCCAGTTTAGAGAATCTTCTTGAGAACTGTCACCTGGTGACTGGTGAAAAAGTGGTTTGATGCTATGCTCCAACTCACACAACATGTGCAACCTGAAGACAGATAGAGCCTATGTTAAAATGTTATCATGTTCAGCCTATTAATCTCATATACAAAGCATGTACTCAAATTAGCCATAAAGAATCTAAAATGTGAAGTTTTCTTTGGAAGAGTTTTAGCCAATATATATTCTTGGTAAATAAATAGTAACATTTTTATCTTTTTAAATTGGATATAAAATACAACTTATGTCGATTTAAATGTTTAGTGCTTTGCTATGGTCCCCAAATCCCTATTAATTAAATTGGAGAGGGGTATATAAAATTAAATTCAAGTGTATGAAATCAAATTTTAAGGACGCCTGAGTGGCTCAGTTGGTTGAGTGGCTGCCTTTGGCTCGGGTCATGATCCCAGGGTCCTGGGATCGAGCCCCACATCAGTGGGGAGCCTGCTTCTTCCTCTCTCTCTGTCTGCCGCTTCCCTGCTTATGCTCTCTCTCTCTCTGACAAATAAATAAATAAAATCTTCAAAAAAAAGAAAATCAAATTTTATTACCTATGTAACAAAAAATACATAAAGATTCATTATAAATCAATAGAAATATGTACATATACTGCTGGTGCTTCTATAAGAGGGCCAGACATAGTAGATCCCAGCAAAAAATTGTGAAACGATGCAATTTTATTTTTTCTAAGGATGAAGGAAACACTCACTACACATTCACACTACCTTTTTTCCATTTATAATACTCAGTGTCTATGACTCAGTGTTCAAGGACGCAGTTGAGTAGCCACAGAAAAGAATCTCAGTGGCCCAACTTAGTTTCATTAAGCTATTACCAAAGGGGTCAATACAAATTACAGTAAATTCTTCTAAATTTAAAAAAAAAAAAAGTGTTCTTAAGTATTTTTTAAATTATAACATCTATTATTTTCCTCAGGTGAACTAACAGACCTGAAATGTTTTTCATCATTTTCTTCCTTACTTCTAAAAGTTAATTTTCCTTTCTACTAGTGTAATGCCTACATTTTTGGGGAAAAAAATGTCAAATGCATTTCTAAATGAGAAGGAGAGGAAACTAACAAGTACTGAGCACCGAAGTGCCAGGCACAGATGTCTACACTACTTAGGTTAGTTACAGAGCAAGTACAATATAACATTACAAAAGGATGAATATAAGATATTTTTCTTATTTTTTAGAAGTCTCAGAATTGCCTTTCCAATGAAAGGGAATATGTATTAGAACATTTTTTAAAAACTAAAGGGTGAGGGGCATTTGGGTGGCTCGGTGGAGCAAATAACTCTTGATCTGAGTTGTGAGTTTGAATCCCATGCTGGGCATAGAGATTACTTAAAAACTAAACAAAATAAAACAAATCTAAGGTGATTTGAGATAAAGGAATAAAAGAGTCATTGTGTGTAGATACACATGATACCAAATATACTATCACTTGTCTACTAACCAAAACATTCCAAGTCTGTGTCAGAAGACAAGCTATACACCAGGAATATAAAGATGGAAACCCCCCATATACCTCACAATATATTCATATCCTCGTTGGTAAGAGCCTCTTTCAAAGCTTGCAGCTGAAAGAGGTACAATTTGTTCTGCTCTCACTAGTTTCAGTGTGTCATAAAAAGCTGTGGTGTCTCTTTTCTTGGCTGATAATAATAGCTGCCCCAGTCTGACACTCCATGTTGTAGATTTCCCATCTGAAAAATAAATGTAGAGTCAAGGAATGCCATAGGGCCCCAAAACAAGCTTTATTGCATTTGGTAAAATGGTCAGCAGAAATACTGGAACAGATGGTTTCATTCTACTTTGAACAACTAAACAAGGCAGTTATAAAACAAGCTGAAAGATTAATTATAGATGTTACTTAGCTACTTACGTCTGAATATTTATAGCATATTAAAACTACTTATATTATAAAAAGTAATTTTACCTGCTGCCAAATAGTTTTCCACCAAATCCCACTGTGACAATTTCCAAGCTGCTTCCACTCTGTACGTGTTTAATTCATCTGTCCATTCAGACCTATTTAGAGAAGCCATTATCAACTAAGCTTTATTTAAAGTGGCATTTAGAGATTTTTTTTCATTGTTTTAGAACTATATTTATTGTATTAATTTACTGCTCTATTTATTGTATTATATTGTATTTTGTACTTAGATACAAAATAATTATCTCTATCCAAAATAACTCCCCAATTTTTAATCTTTCCATTCCCCCATTTTTTCAGTAATTATTTCTAAAAAGCCCACTTAAAAATGCCATTCCTGGGGCACCTGGGTGGCTCAGTGGGTTAAAGCCTCTGCCTTTGGCTCAGTTCATGTTCTTAGGGCCCTGAGATCAAGCTCCGCATTGGGCTAACCACTCAGCGGGGAGCCTGCTTCCCCCTCTCATTCTGCCTGCCTCTCTGCCTCCTTGTAATCTCTGTCAAATAAATAAATAAATCTTTAAAAAAAATGCCATTCCTTAACAAATTAAATTGTGCCATATAGGGGTGCCTGGGAGCCTCAGGCATTAAGCGTCCGCCTTTGGCTCAGGTCATGATCTCAGGTCCTGGGATCAAGCCCTGCATCAGGCTCCTGCTCAGTGGGAAGCCTACGTCTCCCTGTCATTCTCCACCTGCTGTGTTCTGTCTCTCGCTCTCTCTGTTAAATAAATAAAAAATTAAAAAATATATTTATTAAAAAAAATAAATTGTGAGAACAGAATCAATGCCTGGATAATTACAAAGTGCAGTTGTAAGATTACTGTGTGCTTAACTTAATCAAAGGGGAGGAAGGAAAAAGAGCCAACTGAATATGTACACATTTAGAGATAAATTCTCAGAACTTGGGACTTTTGAATTGAATTTAAGGCAAAAATATAGGAGCTGGTAGGTAGGTCAGGGATAGTTGGGGGTACATAGACACTCAGTAATAAGGGCTTAAGAAAATTACAAATAGGGGCATCTGGGTGGCTCAGTTGGTTGGGCGTCCAACTCTTGGTTTCAGCTCAGATCGTGATTTTGGGGTCCTATGATTGAGCCAATGACTCAATAGGCTACCTGCTCAATGAGGAGCCTGCTTGCCCCCCTCCCATATCTCCCTGGGCATGCGTGCACTGCTATCTCTCTTAAATAAATAAGTAAAATCTTAAAAAGAAAGTTACAAATGATGTGTCAATGGCGTAACAAAGAATATAAAATTAGCTATCTAAAATATATATTAAACTATTTTCAGTGACTTTAAAATTTGGGTTTGTAAAACCAGTATGATATCGGTAATTATTTTTTCTAAGCATTCTATTTATGTGACATTAAGATGGGGTAGTGATATTTTATATTATGACTACGTAGAAGAAGCTAGACTTTCCCCATATTTCCTTTTTATTAATCACACCATCTGAGTATCGACTATATGCTACATGTTGGGCTAGACACATTTTTCCATTTAATTATTTAATAACACTGAAAGGCACAAATATCTCATATTATAAACAAGGTAAAAGAATCAGAGAAGCTGGGATTGATGTCCTTAAAAGTCCTCCTTGCTCTTTCTGTAGTAAACACACATTTAAAAAATGTAATAAATGAGTCAAGTTTTTACTTAAAAACATAAAATAGCGCAAATACCACCTTCTAATTTCTAAATACGAATTCCACCAAAAACAGTATAAAACAAGGATAAAAGAAATTTACTAGAAATGTAGTTTTTGGAAGTCCAGTTGTGAATAACTTTATAAATTCATCACCAGATACCAAAATATCATAATTTTAAGATAAAAAATTTGAGTAGAATTAGCAGAATTTTTTATCTAGAGGGGATGTGTCATAGTAAGCATTATACGAAGAAGTACTGAAAGGCAATGAAGATCAGGCTGTGAAAACTTATCCGCAAGGATAGTAAATTAAAAATAGTAATATAGTCAATAATTTTGGGGAAATATTTGCTTAAATGCAAATATTCTCCCCAAAGAAAACACATGTCCTCAATGACCATGTGATCCAATAGGGCAGAGCAATCTTGACTGAATACTGACACTTGACTTTTCACAGCTCAAAAATGAAGATGCTCCATGTATCCCAGATCCAAAAGAAGACAAGAGGATTCTAACTGTCCAGCATGCATTATTAGGAAACTTGACACCTAGGCTTGAGCCATGACAAACCTTCCCAAATTATTTTATTTATAAGGTCTCTCAACTAACTTAGAGAAACATCTAAAACTGTAAAGCTTCTTCCCTCATTTCAAAAATTCCATTACTGTGAAACCATCTGATTAACAGTGAGCATCTCTGCTCTCAAACATTACAGAATTGTGGTCTTTACAAATCAGTTTGGAATTTATAGAAACTATACACAGAAGAACTGTTTTGAGAGTCCTAACTAAAAACGGTGGCCAATGTGTTGTTTTGTTAACAGATACCATCCCTTTTGATCAGATCTCATTGCTCACAATAGTTAGTTGGCACCTGGTAAATTTATCAAGAAGTATGTCTTTTAGCTCTCAAAGCAAGGCAGCATCAAGAGCAGAACCAACCTCCATAGTTACTCCCCAGACCAAAAGACCTATGCGGCCTTAATCTTCATTACACATATGTACTACTTTTTTGCGTCATTTGGTTTGCTATAACAAACCCATTTTCTTTAGGAAAGGAAGATGGCTTTCATTTTTATCAATCCTTTAGGGAAAAATCAAGCCACACAGTCTGGAGTGATGTTCTATCAATCAGTAATAAGGTTTTCCCCTCCCCAACACAGAAAATAACTGGTGTTGATAATGTAGACAGAGCTTAGATACTTTTTGGATATGTTCCTATGAGCCTCACCAACACCAGGTGAGCTCTGGAAGGTTTCTATCTTAAAACAAATATAATTCAAGGATGACTCTTGGGACAGAAGATGAGCTCTTAACTGCTAAATCAACTTATGGCAAAGTAGAAAAAAAAATTTTTTGCTGCATATCTCTAATACCACGAAAACATAAAAAAAGATTTCATTTCTTCAATAAATGTTATGTCAACCTAATTCACTAATTAAAATTTTCCCATTCAGATATAACAAAAGAAAATCATTCTTTAAAAAATATTACCTGTTAGCATGTACTCCATTGACCTGAGTGATTACAGTAGACAGCTGACCAAGGCCTAACATGGATTTCACTACACCATGATAATGAATGATCTAGAAATATAAAAATATTTAAAATAGCAATTATCATTTCAAATACACCTTGGGAAACAAAGACAGTTTAACTGATATTCATGAAAAAGGACTATTTGCCTCACTGAGCCTATCCTTCTTAGTTCAGCAACTGACTTGCTTGGCCCAATGGCAAAGCCTCCAACAATAACCTAACACATGTGAATATTAAAAAAATACACAGACAAACCTAAAAAATTCTCAGACTGAATTTATTATTTTTTTCCAGACTCGGTCTAATTTTTGGTTCAAATCAAATATAAAAATAAGAAGTACTCTTTAATATTTTAGTTAAAGATTATTGGTAATACTATTTTTCACACAAAAATTAAAACTCTAAGTTCACAATAACAATATAGATTTAGGGTGTTAGTAACTAAAAAGTTATATAGGACTATGCACTATTCTTTAAAATTGAAAATAAGATTGTGAAAAATAAAGACCTTGTACACTGAGCTTCTGAGAAAATGAACATGTCAAATACAACAAAAAGTAATATCCCAAGATTAAAGAGAATCTAAGCCAAGATTATAAATAAGTAATTCTAAACTCTTTTCTTATCCTTATAAACATGAGATATGTTAACATGCCCCCATTATAATTATAGCTTATTGATTCTAAGGGATCACTTCAGAAATCCACAGATGATGGTAGGGTGCATATGAAATGTGACAATGTTACCCAGGCTGTAGAGAATCACAATTATTATTAAAAAATTGACATATATGTTATACTTTTTATTGCATACTAAAATTGTATACATTTGAGTACCTGGAGACAAAGCTTAATATAAATATAATCTCAACAAACCTCATTCCTTTGGGAGATTTTCTAAGGTCACAGAAATTTGGCATTAAAGGGATTATTGAGATCATCTCACATCTTTAGTTTTATGTATCAGGAAACTCAAGCTCAGAGATGATTAACTATTTTCTAGACATACTGTGACACTAGTAGAGACAGTATGGAAACGAAGATTTCCAGAGTTCCTAGTTCAGGGCCTTTTCATTATATGGCCTTTCATTAATTATCTTACCTGGTCTGGTTCTAGCTGAATAGCTCTGTCATAACAAGCAGTGGCATCCCTCAGTAAGCCAATGCTTTCATGTTCAAGGATCTGTTCTTTCAAAGATGGTTCTGCCTTGCGAATTGCACTTACTCCGGCTACTCCATCTGGTTCATGCATAGCAGCGTACAATTTCTTTGTTCAACCGTAACAGAACAATCAAATAAGAGGGAAAAAAACACAACTAGAAATAAAACTATAAAACCACCAGTTTATGAGAAAAGAGCATATGAGACTTTTCTCAAAACAACAGTATTTGCTTCAAGGCAGACTTCACAGTAAACTGATAAACTTATTTCCAAGAATCCCATTATTTTAACACCTTTGTTCCATTTAAATGCAAATCTACATTAGTAATTGTTACTGATAATGAGAGTTACAAAGAACAGCAAGGTCTTCAACTCTCTTTAAATCCAACTAATGATAATTTCTGTTGAATAGAGTTTATAAGTGTTACAAAATTTTTAATTATTTTAATATATTGATATTGAGATGCGTCAAATCTGAGTTTGAAGGAGATATTCAGGTTCAAGATAAAAATTTGGCAGCAATTAGCACAAACATGTTCTTTAAAAACAGGGGAGGGGCACCTGGGTGGCTCAGTGGTTTAAGCCTCTGCCTTCAGCTCGGGTCATGATCTCAGGGTCCTGGGATCGAGCCCCGCATCGGGCTCTCTGCTCAGCAGGGAGCCTGCTTCCCCCTCTCTCTCTGCCTGCCTCTCTGCCTGATTGTGATCTTTCTCCTCTCTGTCAAATAAATAAATAAAATCTTTAAAAAAAAAAAAATAAAAAATAAAAACAGGGGAAAAGGGCATGATTTAGTAAATAAACAGGGAGAGGGAGGAGACAACAGAGGAAGGGAAGGAGACTGGAGTACTTCCAAATTAATAAAGAACTAACAAATGAAACTGAGAAGAGAAACCAGTGTAGTTTACAGGAAGCTGAACAATGTGATATCCCAGAAGCCATGAAATAAAAGCAAATGTCTTTTTTTTTTTTTTTTAAGATTTTATTTATTTATTTGACACAGAGAGAGAGATCACAAGTAGGCAGAGAGGCAGGCAGTGAGACAGGGGGAAGCAGGCTCCATGCCGAGCAGAGAGCCTGATGTGGGGCTCGATCTCAGGATGCTGAGATCATGACCTGAGCCAAAGGAAGAGGCTTTAACCCACTGAGCCACCCAGGTGCCCCAAAAGCAAATGTCTTAATGAAAAAGGAGGGGTCAAATGATTCTGTGAGATTAAGAAAATGAGAATTGGGAAACATTTATTGGATTTGGTAACATGGAGGCAACTGATTTTCTTTTTTTTTTTTTTTAAAGATTTTATTTATTTGACACAGAGGGAGAGAGAGAGATCACAAGTAGGCAAAGACACAGGCAGAGAGAGAGGGGGAAGCAGGCTCCCCGCTGAGCAGAGAGCCTTATGCGGGGCTCGTTCCCAGGACCCTGAGATCATGACCTGAGCCAAAGGCAGAGGCTTTAACCCACTGAGCCACCCAAGCACCTCGGCAACTGATTTTCTTAGCAAGAGTATTATCAGTGGATTAGAGAAAAAAGTCTTGTTGGAATGGTCAAAAGATGAATGGGAATTAAACTGAATATAGAGAATTCTTTTAAAACTGGCTATAAAGGGAGACAGAGAGATGGGCAGTATCTAAAGGAGAATGTAAGACCAAGGGAATTATTAAAATTAAGATGGAAGATACAAGAGCATGTCTATATACTCCAGCTGAGGAAGATAAATTAGTGATACTAGAGAAAGCAAGTTTATTAAAGGATTGAAATCAAGAACATAAACAGAAGCACTGAATTTGGACAGGAAAAGATCCTTTCTTAGGAATAACGAAAGAGAAGAAAAAAAGGATATGTTGCAAAAGTCAGTGTATTTTCAAATTTGGTGGACATCTAGCTTCCATTTTCTAAATGATGATAAAACAAGATTACTGGTTGAGAGTGAGTGAGGTAGAAGCTGAGAAAGGAGAAAAAAATAATCATACTGAAGAGCAGGAAGGTAGGCTTACTAGAGAAACATATGGACTGAAGGCGGTATTAAAGAGTCCTGCTGAGGTCTCAGATTATAAACTTAAAGTATAAGCAGTTAAAAATCCACTCTGATGTTTCTCCAGCAATGTTCAACTGCTTAAATGCAAGTCTTGGCAAGACAGATGGGTGAGTTTATCCAGGGACGGTATTTTACGAAGTATCACACAGAGGGAGAAAGAGAAGGGTGAATATCTTTGTAAGGGAATGATTTTAATAATGAAGAATAGACTCAAAGCTAGGCAAGGAGAAAAATAAAGACAGGAGAAGGCTAAAATTCATCCCAAGACCACAAGCTACTGGGGTGCTTGGCTTGAGCAGCAGGAGGAGCATTTAACTCTTGATCTCAGAATTATGAGTTCGAGCCCCACATTGGGTATAGATTACTTAAATGAATAATAAAAAAACTTTTAAAAAGACTATAAGCTACTAATTTTTCAGTTTCTCACTACTTTGTGCTTTTGACTTGAAAAAAAGCCTACCAATTTTGACCTCTTATTTAATCCCCTGTATTAGCCCACCTTCCCTACACAATCAAAATATTATCATCTAAACCATTATTTCACTGGCACTGTCATGCTGGATCACTGTTACAACGAGCAAATCCCCCTTCCCACCCACCCCAAATTCAGGCCCACATTTCTTATAAGAATAACAGTGGCCTGCTTCTATTGCATCATTGCTATTTCAAACCCTCCTTCCATGACTGTCATAGTCATTTAGCTAAAATACCATTTTGACCATGGCACTTCCCTGGTTCAAATCCTCTAAGAATTTTGGACAATTTAAAAGGTCCTCTGTGTTATATCTTTCCTCTGCCCAAATCTTTACCCTTCCTCCGCCGTTCCCAAACTGACACTTTGCTCTTCGGCTCATACCACGTTCTTTCCCAACTCCACACAGATGTTTCCGTGTGAAATGTCTTACCTCCTTCTTTTACCTATCTACCATCCATTCTTTAAGACCCAGCTTAGACACTGTCTCCAAGAAGCCCATTCTGACCTCTTGCTCACTCCCATCTCCTATGATACCCCACACGGAGGATAACCTAAAGGGCCTTTCCTCAGGGCAACATCTATATCACTCAACACCAAATTGATGTCTCTCTCTCTCCACTCATCTGTAAGCTTCTAAAGTGCTCATAAATATTTAGTAGCTAGCACAGCATCTAAAACACTCAACAAAATGAACAATATAAACAAAAGAGATTGGAAATATTAAACTTCATTAAATTTACTATATTAATTTCAAACCTGTAAAAATCCAAGATGCTCCTGAATATTTTGTTTCTTTTCTGTAATAAATGATTCGAAGTGCATTACAGCTCGTGTGTATGCTTTGGAGCGAAAGGAAGCTACTGCCAGGGTATCCTGAGGTATGAGGTCTAGAAAACGAGTTACACTCTGATAGTCTTCATAATCTGCAGTAGATACTAGATTATAAAAAGACAATTGAGTGATTAAAGACTTTTAAGATGAAATTTTAAAAGTGTCAATTTACACTTACATTGAATTCTAATTACATTTAAATACAATAAATACAATAATTATTTAAATACATTTAAATTCTAATTTATTGAAATTCAATTTAGTTCACTAAATCAATTAATCTAAATATATTAGAGTATCATACTTAGAATGTAACTATCTAAGGATTACTCAGAGTGTTGTTGCTCCAATTCTACCATTATCACTCACCTTACTTGGAGATATTTAACTTATTTGAGCTTGTTTCCATATATATAAAAGGGAAATAGTAGTATTATCCTGCCTTCCTTACAATGGTGTTATAAGGATTAAATGTAAATCTGTATTATACTCTATCATTTCACTCATATGTGGAATTTAAGAAACAAAACAAATGAACAAAGGGGAAAAAAAGAGAGAGAGGCAGTCCAAGAAACAGACTTTTGAGAAAACAAACTGATGGTTACCAGAAGAGAGGTGGCTAAAGGGATGGGTGAAATAGATGATGGGGATTAAGGAGTGCACTTGTGATGAGCACTGGGTGATAAATGGAAGTGCTAAATCACTATATTGCACACCCGAAACTAATATTACATTGTGTGTTAAGTAACTGAAATTTAAATAAAACTTAAAAAAAAGCTAAAAAAAGTACATCTGTATTAAATGTTAAAAAGATACAAAGATGATACAAAAGATACAAACATGAATTATTTATTAATGATAATTATAAAAACACTGATAGAGTGTAACAGTAGGGGAAAAAGCAGAATTACAGAATAGCTTCTTTTTAAAGTTTAGAATTATTAACAATCTATTTTTTTCCTCTGTCGCAACATAAATGATATCAACTGTTTTAATGAAAATTCAAAGTAGAGGTGCCACTGAAGTAAAATCATAAATATTTTAGGGTCTTTTTTTTTTCAAGAAACTAAGAAAAGACTTAAATTGGAAACTTCAAAATGAGGACACTTCAGTTTATGAATTCTTATTTAAAACTTATAAATTTTAGTAGCAATTCATAACAGTATGTAGAGAAAAGGAAACAGAAATAAGTTTCTTCAAAATTTAAATAATCAAGATGGTAAATTTAAAAGCAATTATATTTAAAGTAAGTCCTTGATTCTGTCAAAATTTGTGGATCAAATTATGAGAAATGTTAAAAATATTGTATTTTTGAACGATTACAAATACTGTTCTTAAAAGCTAGTATTTCCTTGTAATGTTAATGATAGTAGGAATGGTGATAGAGGTTGTACTTGGTTTTAAAGAATGATTTACACATGCAGAAATAGGAATAATCACCAAATTGTTAAATCAATGGAAAATATATTAATAATTAGCCATAGTCCTCCGGAAAACAATCCCCCAGATATTTGTTTGCAAGTCCAAAAACTTTTAGAAAAATAAACAATTGTGCTTAACAATAGGACTGTATGTGTTTTCCTCACATATATGAACAAGAGGGAGACACTCACAAACTGAGAACTGCGTAAATGAAGTTCTCTTTAAGGATTGTTAAACGTCAATTTTTCATTACCCTCAAAATCTAGGTGGCAAAACCTGTGATTTCCATTAAAATATCTGAAATATACAGAAACAGAATGAATATAATTCTGCTCATCAAATGCTTCTATCCTAGGGGGCATTTTTAACTCTAATGAGATTCCACTTTTAGTCACCTTAGTGGGGGTTGTAATATCACAGGAAAAAAACTGCACATATTTGCAGTTTTTATATACTGCATATAATGCAGTAATGTGTATTAAGCATATCTGGAGAGACCGCTGGATACCAAACACTACCAGAGACAGGAAAAACAAAAAAATAAAATGAATGAAATGAACAGAAAGTAGAAAAACAGAATAGGCCATGAAATGAAATTAACAGCTCTTCTGAAATTTAAACTTACCTATGAAAAAGATCACAGAGTATTTCATAAATGAAAAAGGATAAAGAACACTTTACTGCATATATATGTATGTATATGTGTATACATTTATGTATGTGTATACACAGTACACTGAAGGGACACAGAGTAAATACACACAATACACAGGAGACATGGAGTAAATGGTTTAGCAGTGAGGGGTCAGTTATTAACAATATTAATATGTCATTTATTTCACATTTTATTTTATTTTATTTTATTTCACATTTTATAATTTATATATTCACCATCTCATTTAATCCTCAGTCCTCTAAGGGAAATAATGCTAATCCTGTGTTAGACAAAGAAAAATTAGGCATCTGTCTTGCCTAAGGTAGCGAGAGTAGAATTTAAAGAGAGGTTTTCTGACTATAAAATCTGTTTTTTTCTCATTGAAAAGGCTAACTCAGGGGGGAAAAAAGTATGCAGGAAAACAAACATAGGTCTTTAAAAAGCTAATGCTTAAATTACAGAATTGATACAGGAAGTAGCTAACTGGTTAATAATTAAGAGAAGAAAATAAACAAAAGTTATGACTCACCTACTGAGTCTACTTTATCTCTGTTTGATTTGCTTTGTGGAAATTTTTCTGCATTCAGTGCCTGAAATTTGTGCCTTGCCCATTGTGTGAGATGGTCAAGCATGGAGAACACAGTCTGTGTACTGAGTTGACACAGATCAGATGCACTGTCTTGGGTACTTATGGTATGTTGATCATCATGCTTTAGAACTGCCATAATTTCTGCATAAACCTAAGAAGAACTCATTTTATGGTTAATAATGTATCATGTAATTTCATTTTGCTACTATCTTACATGTAAGACCAAGCATTCTAAGGCAACTATAAGTCAGAATAGATGAATTTAGTCTCTAATAAAATTTTATATGTTCAATACCATATAACCCAATGGTTCTCTTTTTTGGAATACACCCTAAACACACACACACACACACACAAATGCTTTCACAAGTAAGAATCACCATAATGCATACTATGGCATTGTAAGAACAAAAATTGGAAATACTATTATGGCAATAGTTAAATTACGATACAACTACAAAATAGAAGGATTATATTATACAGCATTAATAAAAAAAATGTTGGCTCAAAAAATATATATTGGTAAAAAAAACAGGGGAGTTGCAGAATATCTACAATGATAATATCAAAAAACCTAAATAGAACCACATTAAAAAATAAAAAGGTTTGAAAATCTAGGCATCAAAAAAAGAATTTTTTAAAAGATTTTATTTATTTATTTGGCAGAGAAAAAGAGCACAAGCAGAGAAAGTAGCAGAAGGAGAGGGAGAAGCAGGCTCCCCACTGAGAACAGAGCTTGAGGTGGGTGGGGCTCGATTCTAGGACTCTGGGATCATGACCTGAGCTGAAGGCAGATGCTTAAACAACTGAGCCACCCAAGCGCCCTTGAAAATATACATATCAAATAAATATCAGTGATGACCTCTGGGGATGTGGGATCAGGAATGGTAGTCAAAGGGTACACTTTTATTTGTATAATTCAAATATTTACATTAAGAACATAGTAATATGCTATTTATGCTATTAAAAATAATCACTTTTGGGGGGCACCTGGGTGGCTCGTCGGTTAAGCATTCAACTCTTGATTTTGGTTCAGGTCATAATCTCAGGGTCATGGGATTGAGCCCCGCATTGGGCTCTGCACTCAGTCTTGCACTCGGCCCTTCCCCCAATCCTGTTTTCTATGTCTCTCTCAAATAAGTAAATAGATCTTTAAAAAAAATCACTTTCTAAAAGGAAGTGTTATATGTACATGAGTAAAAAAGGAAATTTTACGAAGTATTGTAAAACAAAAAGTAAAATATTCTCCCTCCCCTATTCTAATCCACAGTACTATTCACCAGGAAAAATCACTATCAGTAATTTCTTATGTATTCTTTATTTCAAAAAGTTCTACATATATTTGGGCATATATAATATATACTTTCTAATTTTCTACACTAAACATTGGGTAACTGTTCGATAAATAAAAGGTTAAAAAGATTTCTAAGAATTAGACATGTACATACACTGGCAGCCATACACTGACCTATATTTCCTAACATATAGCTTTTCTAATACTAATTACTAGTGGACAAGTGTTTGGACAAACAGAAATCAAATAAAATGGTATCTCTCACCTCTTGCTGATCTTCTTGATTACAACCCAACAAGACATACACTAGAATATGTGGAAGAAGATAGATGGTCACCTTGAAATCATGTTTCATCATAATACTACAGCAGGTGAAGATTTTACTAGCAAGATCATGCCGAACCTGTAAACCCAAATGATTTAGGACAGTAATTTTATACCTTTTACTCTATTGATTAATGTCATAAAAACCACATATGAGATAATGTATTATTGCAGAGTGGGTATTCTTGTATGGAGAGGGGCACGCACACTCACACAAGAAAGATCTGAGATCATCACCTCTCTGGTCACTCTAAATATCTCAAAATGCCTAAACTGCTGTGACCCCTAAAGGCAATGTCAATCACCTAAACATAAATGGTCTTTCTCCCTTAGCTAATTTTTGGATGCAGCATGTTTTGTTACAAATTAACCTAATTACAGTATATTTTACTTAGTTAACATTAAATTCAGTATATTAACTCCCTGAGCACATAGATGAGTAAAGTAACCAAAATGTGTAGTCTGGGCCAGTACATTAAGTATAAGACTCACATTTTTAATAAGTTATGAGCAGTAATTAACTATAGGAAAAAAAATGAAAGAAATAGAAAACCAAATTACTTGGGATTAGAGTCAAATTTTATTGTTATGATCTAATATCAGATTTGCCAACATCACTGTTCTTTTTTTAAATTTAAAGATTTTTTCCCTTCTCAAATATATGTTGTTGTTAAAAAACAACAAAAAACTAAACTAAATCAAAGATTCCAGCTCTGGAAGTAATTAATTTAATGGTATTCTACATTTCACAGAATATATTTTCAATATATTCATAAAAATACAAGAAACTTGGAGTACTTATGTGGCTCAGTTGGTTATTTTTTTTTTTAAAGATTTTATTTATTTGACAGAGAGAAACACAGTGAGAGAGGGAACACAAGCAGAGGGAATGGTAGCGGGAGAAGCAGGCTTCCTGCCGAGCAAGGAGCCCAATGCGGGGCTCGATCCCAGGACTCCGGGATCATGACCTGAGCCGAAGGCAGACGCCTAACGACTGAGCCACCCAGGTGCCCCTCAGTTGGTCATTTTTTAAACAGTATCATTTTACAATGCAAAATGAACATACTGTAACAGACATTTTGCAAAGACCACAGTTATTTGCCTAATAATTACTCTCTTACCCAGAAACTAGTAACAATAAATTGTTATTATTAGTAAACAGTTTCTACAAAAATTTCTATCACTGTCAGCACACATATTTCGATGCCTGCTATTTGTGCTATACATTCAGATAGATGTTCTAGTTTCCTGTAACATTTCTATGCATTTAACTAATTCTGAACAGAGTTCTCTTACCTTTGTTATAAGATAACCTGCCCAAGATGCTGACCATTCTGCAAAGTTATTACCTAATTTACTTAAGTAAATTGGCTTCTTTACTCCGGACCAGTCTGTTGACTTCTGAGAACTCTTATATCTGTAATTTTGAAAATTCGTTTATTAAAATACACATATATCCATCTGTTGAGAACTTTAGTATAAAACATAAAAAAACTCTATCAACTCCTTCAGTGACTACCCCACTACTGCCCTGCTTTACTAAAAGATGGTTAAAGACACTACTCTTCTGATATCCCTGTTAATAGTGGGGTGCAAAGTCACTCCTGCATACCCCAAGTACTTTAAAGGATTTGAGTCTGTCTCCTCCTCTTCCTCAGTGCTCCTTTCTGATCCTTCCAATTCCATTCTGTGTAAGAAAGACTTGTTCCTTTGAGGTTCAAGCCACCTATGCATACCATTCTCTACTCCTTATGATGGGCATGTGTTAAACTCACTGATTATCGAACTCACTGATAACTTTAGTACATCTCTGTGTTTTCTTTCTTCCCGGAATCTTACCATTCTCAGTGACTTCAATGGCTGCCTAGACCAACTAATCAAACTCAAAACTTCTCAATCATTTTCTCCTCTACTTCTTTATCAGGACTCCCTTGCCAATACAAAAACAAAAACAAAAAACTCTTCACTTCTAAAATGAACTACTTAGATATCTTACTCTATAGCCCTAGCTTTCAAAATTTCTAGTTCTTTTACCCAGTTATGCTAACACATTGACTATCACTCAGATCTTCTGTCCCTTGACCCTGTTAAACTCTCATGAACTGTAAATACCTTCCTTTCATTACTTCTTTCCTTCACCAGCGTGGTCTTCATGGTTCTTCATTTCAAGAACCCTCTTATTAATATCCTCTACCTACTTACTCCATTTGCCCCATTGTCTTTACCAGTGTACCCATCTGTTTCTACACATAAAAGGTTCTAAACTTAAAAGATTTCTAAATATAAAGAGATATCTAGCAAGTAAGTATGCATACTTAAGGGCCTTTATAAAGAATTTACTACAAGGCTAGGCACTATACTAGCGCTCAAAAAAGTAATTTATCCATGGTCACGTCTAATAAGTACGTTTCTTCATATAATACATATATATAACATAATATATATAACATATAAAACATAATAAGTATGTTTCTTCATAGTTTCTAACTAAAAATCATTTATAATTTTATAGATTAAGATTTTGTCAGAGAGAGAGAGAGAGAGAGAGAGAGAGAGAAGGCACAAGCAGGGTGAGTAGAAGACAGAGTGAGCAGTGGTCTCTCTGCTGAGCAAGCAGCCCAATGTGGGACTCGGTCCTGGGATCGTGACCTAAGCCGAAGGCAGATGCTTAACACACTAAGTCACCTAGGTGTCCAGATTTCAATCAGTCCTAACAAAATTATTAAAATTGAAAAAGAGGTTAGAATATACTTTTCTTTTAAAGAAGAGGGAAAAAATATTTTCATGAAGAGAAACTGGAGGGTTGAAATCTCTAATCTCTAGTTGGGTTTACTAATGGTTTTGGAACCAGCTTTAAACTCTTAAATTTCTATATTAATTAAGCCTATCAAAAGCTTATTAAACTCATATTCAATTTAAAGTGGATTCTTTCTAAGTATTACTAACTGATTTTAAAAAAAAATCAATCCTTTTATAGCTTCAATAAATTCATCTAAATCTTTAAAATTACAGAATTTAATCAATGAGCAGACTGTACTTTTCATTTTGACAAGATTATAGGCATAGTCACAGTGGAAAATATATACTAGGCTACTGAAAATACTTTTAATGCTAAAAAATTGTATAAAAAATAACATTAATTTTATGGGGCACCTAGGTGGCTCAGTTGGTTAAGTGTCTGACTCTTGGTTTCAGCTCAGGTCATGGTCTCATGGGTTGTGAGATTGGGCCCCACAATGGGCTCTGTGCTGAGTGGGGAGTCTGCTTGAAGATTCTCTTTCCCACTCTGTCTCTGCCCCTGTTCCCAACTCCTGCACATGCATGCTCTCTTGCTCTCTCTAAAACAAATAAATAAATCCTTTTTAAAAATGACATTAATTTTATAAAGTTAACAATAATTTTATAAAATTATATAATGGTTTTAATGAGTTTACAGACCTAGTATTTAGATGAGGTTCCAGGATTTCCCGAACATGTTCAGGAAATCTCCTCCACAACTGGTGACCTGGGCCATCAGTCTGCATCTCTCTACAGTCATAAATAGAAAGTAACTCCTACAAATACATATTTTACATTTGTAAATCTAGAGTGAAGCAGATAAATCTTTATGCTCATCAACATTCTATACATAATAGTTACAAAAATAATTTTTAAATATATAAGATTACAAAAGTTTGTGGAGTTGTGAAGTTGCTTAGGACATCTATTTCAATACTTAAAACCAGTTAGGTGACTTACTTAAGGTCACAAAGCTGTGACTACCTACTCCTTGAACATGAAGGCAGTTTGTATTGTATACATATAATACGTACTGGAATATAAGATAAAGAGCTACTTGGGAGGAAAAAGTAGAATTGTCTATATTTGCAGCAGTATAATTCTTTGAATTTGATCTTTTCTGAATTTTAACGAAAGCAACTACAAATCCAAAATAAGTTTTAAACATTCAAGATACCTCAAATTCTAGGTATAAAATACTGAGCTTAAAATCGTTAAAAGAAGGGGTGCCTGGCTAGCTCAGCAGGAAGAATATGCAACTCATGATCTCAGGGTTGTGAGTTCAAGCCGCATGTTGGGAGTAGAGTTTACTTCAAAAAGAAATTGTGAAAAGAGCATGCAAACGTTAAAAGCCAATTTACTATTTAAGCTCCCAAATTAAATGGTTTTATTTTACTTTCCCGAAAATAAAACAATAAAATAAAACATTTATAAATGAAAAAAGATCTTTGCCTCTAATATTAATACTCAAAACAAGACAAATATGTTAGGGTATTATATGTTACACTTTCTTTCCAATTCCACTGAACATGACCATATGCAATAGATGTATTCCTAATATTTATAAATATAAGCACCGTCTAACAAAATACATACTTTATACTTATACTTAATACTTTTAGTAAAAGGAAGTATATGAAAAGATCAAATACAAAAATATTCAGAACCCACTTTCATTTTACTTTAAAATATTAATAAAATTTTGTTTGAAGCCAACTTTTTTTGATGTTTGGCAAATCACTCTTGTTAACAAAAACCCTCTTAAGTAGATCAAGCAATTCTCTATTTTGGGGGGGCAACCATTTACTCTTAAAAAGATCAATACACTTAACAATTGTAGACCTTGCTTAATATTTCATTGAAAAAACAAAAGCAATCCAAAGAGTCTTCGATAATTTCCACCTACATACCTACCCAGCCAGGCATTATCAGTATCAGCGCCCATATGTTTTCTCTCCTCTTACCACAGATGAACTGCTTTTGTTTTTAATTAAGGCTACCCCTTCTCTTGCACACTATATTCCACATCTTTCTATTAAAAATAGTACTACATCAATTCTTTCCTACATGATCTATTCTACTCTCCGCTGAATTGCTCTATAAGCATACTGTTATTTCTCCTATCTTCACTCCTCTTTCTTTCTCAACTACTACTTCATTCTTCCACTCTCCCTTAAAGACACTTTCTTGTCTTCTGGAACACCACATTCTCCTACCTTACTGGCAGCTCCTTTTCAGTTTTCTTACTTGTTCCCTCCTTTTCTCACTGATCTCTCAATGTCCAGGACTCAATTACTAGAATCTTTTTACCTGTGCTCCCTCTCTTGATCATCTTACCAGGATCCCAATTTTAAATACTATCTCTATAATGAATACCTACAAATTTATATCTGAAACTCAGAACACTCACCATGAATTCCAGACCTGAACATCTAACAAAACAAAAAAGAAATTTTTTTAAACAAATAAATTTTTAAAAATTATGAAAAAGGGCAAAGAAAACCAAACTGGAAAAATATTTACTACATTATGATTTACAAAGGGTTAATTTCTTTATATACTATATAATTCTGTATAATTATATACAAGTGTATATATATATATACACACTTATATATACAAGTATATATAAGTATAATAAATAGTAATAAAAAATTAAATCTATACCAAGAGAAAATGGGCAAAGATCATCTAGAGAAAATTCGTCAAAAAAAGCAATAAATATATAAAGGATGATATACCTCTCTCATAATTAAATGCTATTAAAGTAAAATGGTACTGTTTTTTTACCTGTCACCTTGATAAAGATTTAAAATTCTGATAAAAAGCCAGTTTGTCTAATTAGTATAAACTGGTGAAACTTTTTTGATAAAATTTACCAAATATAAATTCTGTACTTCCTCTGCAACATATTTTAACTTCTAGATGCTTACATTATTGCTATATTCACTCAAGTACTCAGAAATATATGTTCTCTGAAGCATTTCTTATAAAAGTGAAAAAACTGAATACATCCTAAATGTGTTAGATAAATTTCTTAAATTATAGTATACCCATATTGAATATTAAGTTATTGAAAACAATAAATTAGAGACCTATGTACTAAAATGAAAAATTACCCAAGATAGACTATTGAACACAAAAGAAAATCAAGTTACAGATCATCATAAGTAGTATGATCTCCTTGTGTGGTGGAAATGACATATATATTTGTTAAATAACAAAATTTTCTGAAGCATCTATAATAATCTGTCAAGAGAGTACATTTCTAGACTCTGAAATTTTATCATGAACTTATGCTATGATCATTATGAACTCTGATAATGATAGTTTGCAAAAATAAGTTTTCATCATATAGATTTACAACTTTCTTACTAGAATTCAGTAATGCAAAGCCAGTACTAACTATACATACTCTTACCTGAATGGCATAAGCAGCTGAATCTTGAGCCCGGCTGTTATCTGCATATGCCAGGTAAGCTCTTGTTAGTTCCATCAATAATCCAAAGGCGAAGCTTGAATCTTCTACTCCAGTCTCAAAAAAAAAAAGAAAAAGAAAAAAGAAAAAATCACGGATAAAATGTATAAATTTTTTTAAACCATACTGTGCCTTACATGGTTAATTTAACTGAGTTACCTAGGTGAATTTAACTTAAAAAAAGGACATTAAGGTTTAAAGTTTGGTATCAACGCTAAAACATGACCTATACCTAAGAAACCAAACCTAAGGCTTTTTAGGTTGTTCATAAAGAGTTATTAGAGTCATTAGACTCTTGTATAGCTCCAACAATTTTCATTTTTTGTTTTGTTTTGCTGGTTTTTTTTTTGTTTTTTGTTTTTTTTTTTTTAAAGATTTTATTTGACAGAGAGAAACACAGCGAGAGAGGGAACACAAGCAGAGGGGATGGTAGTGGGAGAAGAAGGCTTCCTGCTGAGCAGAGAGCCCGATGCGGGGCTCGATCCCAGGACCCTGGGATCATGACCTGGGCCGAAGGCAGACGCTTAACGACTGAGCCACCCAGGCGCCCCTGTTTTGCTGGTTTTTGTTGTTGTTGTTGCTGAAGATTTTTTTTAAGTAATCTCTACACTCAGTGGAGGGTTCAAACTTATGACCCTGAGATCAAGAGTCACATGATCTTCCGACTAAACCAGCCAATTGTCCCTCATTTTTTTTTTAAACTTTAAAATAAAGTTGTATATATAGCATTTCCTGAATTGCATGCTGTAGAAGACTGGTCATTTGAGACACTCCAAAAAGTAATTTTAACATACCCACTCTCTTGGATGTGCATAGTGTGTACATTAAATAATACAGTAGATGTTCTGTTTGGTTTTGTTTTACAGGATTTCTCAAACACATTTGACCATGGAAACTTTTCTATACACACTCACTATTATGACACCTTGGGAAATTAGTTTTCCATGAAAATACTTAGCAATAGTGTTGAAATAGTAATATTTTAAATAATTAATTAGGTTTTAACTATTTGTCATCATTAAGTTGGGAAGCTTTTTAAAAAGAACACAGCACACTAGTCTGGACTCTAGCTTTATTGTTTTTGGCACTAGATATTAGCAAATAGTATTAAGGAATAAACTCTGAAGTTACCTAAACTGTCTAGTTTAGATCATGCTGCCACTAAGGATAATCTGAATAGTTCTTTGAAAATGAAATATAGAAATTCAAATAGGACAGAGAACTCTTCTTGTCATTCCAAATTACCATTACTTACCACAAATGTAAAATCTTTTCCTTGGCTTTCAGTTGTTGAGAAATCTAGTCGACCTGGATCTATTGCCCCCAACTCTCCTAAACATTCCCCACACAGCAACCGAGCTTGAGAGTTTGCATCCTGGCAACCTTTCAAAAGCACTGTTACCAACTGCGAGATAACAGGTTCCACTGTTTCACTATCTGTTGCATATTTTATCAGTTTTTCCTAAGAGTAAAAAGAAAATTTTACATAGTTTCTACAAACTAGTATATTTTCCTAACTCAAAAGCTTAAAATATTCAGGAATATATGACATAAAAATTAATAAAATTAAATTCCTATATCTGCAGTCTTTTCAGCTATTGTTTGATGATTCACATAATACAGTTCATAATATGTTCTGTAGGATTATAATCATTATTTTAGAAAGTTTTAATCCTTAATCCACTAAACAGTTACTATTATTATATTAGTATACAAAAATAAGTAAGACATAGACTTCTTCAAACAAGTTCCCAGTCTAAGGGGAAAGTAGACACATAAATAAGTAATTAAAATATCATATACATTATGTACAATAACAAATATATTTACAAGGTAAGAAAAGCAATCAAGAAGGTGAAAAAGAACTCAGGGTAACATTTCAAGGATAGAGGACAGATAATAAGTCAACAAGGAACAGCTATTATTTAAAACAAGCAGACTGAACTGTATATGAAGCCAACAGAGAAGGAGGAAAAAATAATGGGAAAAGGGTTCCGTGGTGATGAGGAAACAAAATGTTGGTTCAAGGAATCTTCTTTCATCAATCTCCTGGGGATGCTATAACAAAAACCTGTTAAGAAGATACTATTTTCAAGGCTGCTGAAATTTAGATACTGTATTTGTGTGACACTTTAGAACTCCTTCATTTAAACTATTTTAATTCTAGCAAAAGTAAAGCATACATGAGTATCTCAAACTCCATGTTAAAGCTGTGATTCAAAGTAATCATTTCAAAAGAAAAATAAAAGACACTTTATCTCACTAAGAGTCTTTAGTAGTCGATCACTTAATAACATTACAGATTAATTCAGGTATAAATACTTAAAAATGAGCTAGTAATAGATTAATAGAAAAACTAATATAAAAAAACTAATATA
>CM053603.1:81451926-81469787 GCA_028646535.1 Procyon lotor
TAGAATGCCATCTTCAGATGCCACTTGGTACAACACTAGTAAGGGGCCAGTGGCTGTGATGGCAATCAGCCACACGGCCAGACTCAGGGCTGTGCCCATCCTGGCTGTCCTCACTTTCATGGCATAGACCGCATGGACGATTGCCAGGTACCTGTCCACACTCATAAGGGTGATAAAGAACATGCTGCTGAAGAAGCCAGTGTAATAAAAACCAGAGACCACCTTGCACATTACAGTCCCAAACACCCACTGGTCCAGGTGATAGTGGGTCTGGAAGGGGAAGGAGAAGACAAAAAGCAAGTCAGACAGGACCAGGTTCAAGAGATATACGTCGGTGATGCTCTTCAGCTTCTTGCAGGCGACAAGGACGAGCATGACCAGGATGTTTCCCAGAAGACCGAATACAAACAAGACACAGTAAAAGACAGCAAGAAGCAATTTGCTATCTCTTTGGATAAGTTCCCCATCACAGGGGCTTGACAAGACATCAGGATAGTAGTAGTCGGTTACCGTCGTTACATTGGGCTCCAGTGTATAATCCATCAAGGCAGGAGAATCAGGTCAGAGAGGCACCTTGGACTATAGGAACTGAGACATACAGTCCATATAGGGCTGCCGCACTTCAAGCGGGGACCCCACGGGAGGCAGCTCCGGAGACACCCCCTCCTTCCTCCTCCAGGAGGAGCGGGGCGGGCGCGCGCAGCAGGAATCTGCTGGTTTGGGGACTCCAGACGGGGCTGCGCGCCACAGATAGAAGCGCTCCGCCACGGGCCAGCTGAGCACAGAGCACGGATCGCGGACAAGGGAGATGGGAGTGATAAAAGCTCTCCTCAAAGGGCCTGTGGAGGATTGCGGCACCCAGCACTCGGCTCCTCTGGGCCGGAGACTGGGAGGCCGCCATCTTCATTCCCGGCCTCAAGGGCGGTACAGAAAGCGCTCAGGGCTGGAGTAGCTGGTTTTTTAAAGACTTGGTAAAAATCCCCCTGTGCAACCAATGGGCCTGGTGCTTTCTCTAGAGGTAATTCTTTATTAATATTCTCTAATTCTTCTATAGAAATTAGTCTTTCTACTGCAGTCAATTTTGATAAACTGTATTTTCCAGGGAAAATATCCAAGTACGCAAATGTATTTGCACAGAAGGATACAAAGTAGTTTGTCATTTTAAAAAATATTTTCTTTGTTTCAATGGTTATTTCTGTCTTGTCATTTCCTATTTACAAATTTGTGCTCTCTGCTTTTTGTTCTTCATTAGATTAGATGTTTACCTATTTTGCTAATGTTTTCCAAAGGACTATAATTTTTATTAGTATTTTTGTTCTCTATATCATTAATTTCTTAATTTTTTTAAAGATTTTATTTATTTATTCATTAGTGACAGAGAAAGAGGCAGAGGGAGAAGTAGGCTCCCTACTAAGCAGGGAGCCCACTGCAGGACTCACTCCCAGGATCCTGGGGATCATGACCTGTGTGAAGGCAGACAGTTAACCATCTGAGCCACCCAGGCGCCCCCTACTTTTATTACTTTCTTCCTGTGCTGTCTTTTCTTAAATAACTTCGTTGAAATTTAATTCACATACTATAAATTACCTCTATTGAAGTGTACAAATCAGTATTTAGTATATTTACAAGGTGTAGTACAAGTACAACCATTACTTCTAATTCCAGAAGATTTTTTTGAAGATTTATTTATTTTAGAAAGAGAGAGAGGAGAGAGTATGCATGCAGGGGAGGGGGGAAGTGGAAGGAAGGACAGCGGGAGAGAAAACCTGAAGCTGACCCCCCATTGAACAGAGGTGCTCAATCCCAGGACTTGGAGATCATAACCTGAGCTGAAATAAAGAGTGAGCCCTTCAATCCACTGAGCCACCCAGGCACCCCATTCCAGAACATTTTTACCACCCAAAAAGGTAACTGTACCTATTGGCGGTCATCATCAACCATTTCCCCCATCCTCCCAGTCACAGGAAACCACTAATCTACCTTCCGTCTCCTTGGACTTACTCATTTGGGAGAATATATATAATATATATATAATGTATCTTCTTGATGAATTCTGTATCTTCTTCATGAATTATGGCTTTTAGTATTATAAAGTGACCTACTGATGTCATATTTAGTACTTTCTGGTTTTAATACTTTATCATCTAGTAGCAGAATGAGTGAGAATTCCTATTTTCTTATTATTTCAACTTATTGGTTATAAACTTGCTCTTTTTATTTTTAGCATTTCTAAATTATTCTTTTTAGATATGTGCACTGTATACAGCACAGAGTTTGTTCTTCTATCGTTAAGTCAAATTACGATTTTTTTTCTTTTAAGGTCTTTTACATTTTATTAATATGACTGATATCCTTGGCCTCAATTCTGTCACTTTTATTTTTTACAATACTGTATGTATTGTAATTACTGTATTTTTTCCTCTGGTCTGTTTTATTTGCTTTAAAAATTAATTTATTTTAGTATGGGAGAAAGTTGATACTTCTGTTCTAAAGGTATCCTCTATACTAACACCTTTTTAAATGTTTCCAGTCTTTTTTTCTTACTTAACCTTCTGTAACTGTTACCAGTTTGAAATGGTCTATTTTGATTCCCAGTTTTTGCCTATGCAACAATCACTGAGCTTATTTTATTTATCTTTGTTTCTCTTCTCCCATTTAAAAAAATTACATTATTTCTACTTTATTAGAAAATATAACGTTTATATATAATTCTTCCATCTTTGTTCCCACTGTTGCTATGAACAGTAACCATCAGGTCCTTTTGCCAAAGTCTCCCCAATCTTCTTTTGATTACCCGAAGCCTTTCTATAATATATCTCATAGGAAGGATTTGCTTATACAAACAGTATACCTTCAATTCTTGTATGTTTACAATTGTGTTTCTTACCTGTGTTAGTCTAAGGATAGCTTGACTCATTCTTTACTCATACTTTATGCCCACACTTTATGCTTGAAATTTTAAAAAATGCTGCTACCCTCTCAGACTACTGTGTTGAGAAGTCTGATACTAACCTATTTTTCTTACTCTTCTAAGGATTTTTAAATATATACTTTTGCCTGTAGGTCCTGAAAATTTCTTATTATTAAAGTCTAAGATATTTATCGGACTTGACTATTCCGGGGTCAATTATCTTAGGTACACAATTGGGTTCTTTCAACGTGTAGATTTAGGCTTTTTCTTTTCAGAAAGTTTTCTTATAGTTTTAAATATTAATTCCATTCTAACAAAAACAAACAAAAACAAAAAATATTAATTCCATTCTATTATCTTTCTTCTTCAGAAATTCTAGTGTATGTGAAATCTGCCAACCTTCTATTTCAAACACTTCTTTGATCCCATTCACTCTTTTTTTAAACTTTTCATTTTCTTGGTAATTTTTCTGCCTTTCCTCAGGGCTCCTTACTAAATTTTTAGTCAAATATATCCTGTCTTGTGGTCCTTATAATTTAATCTTCATTTCTTAAGCTTCTTTTCTGTATTCAGTTACCTCTTATGTCACATCTTTCTGGTTTTTGTCCATTTCTCTTGCTTTTTAAATTTTTCACTTAATTTTCTTTTCATATTTGCAAATGACTGCTTGAAATATTTAATTCAGACTGTAGTGTTAAGTCTGGTTTTCTTCCGCTTTATGGTTAGCATTGGGAGAGGAATTGACATCAACCAAAAGGTTTCATTTTCAATTTTTGTCTTACAAAAACCTTGTATGTATAGAATATAATATTTTTATTTATACTGTAGATCCTCTATACTAGTTTTATGTAGTAATAGTAAGGGTTTTATAGTGGCTTGCAAGATTCCTATTTCATGAGTCAGCCTGGTGAAAGTTTTTTTCATAAGTAGCTTTTGGAGAAGGAGAGTAGGGGGAGAATCTGGCACATCTTTGATCTTGTAGATTTCTTTGTATTTCTACAGGAACCTTAAAACTCTCTTATTTTCTTCTTTCTGTTTACAATTAAGTACCCAAAGAATGTCCCCATCCTCCTATTCTTTTACTTCTCCTAGATATGATTTTCAGAGACTACAACCTTAGGATCTACACACTTTAAAGTACCTTCCTTGAGAGCTCTAATGTATCACATCCTGGACCTACTTTTTGAGTTGGACTATTTTTTCTTTGCTTCATTATCCTTGGTTCCTCCACTCCACTCTCTTCTTTTTCATATAGTCTTTTCAGAATCTAATTGCTCTTAACATAAACTTGTGATATGAGCTCCAGATCGGTCCGCTGCTTATAGGTAATCTTAAGTTCATAGTATCCTCAGTCTCACAGTTAGGTTGAAGGTATGAGTGATGTGTGGATTAATTTGCTCTCCTTGTTGCTCTTTATGTTTTGGACAGTATGCAGAGATTCAGATTTAGGCATCCAACATTATCCTGGTATAACTTGGAGGTCTCTAGCAGCTTTATTTTCAATGGGCTCATTCTCAGATTTGTAATCATTAGCAAATGTCTTTTAATTAGAATACTGCATTAGCAGCAAAGTTTACTTTGGCCTCAATACAAATAACCTGTCCTACTGGGATTTTACCATAGAGATTCACTTCAACCTGAGTACTATCAATTTTCAAAAAGAGATTATATGGTTGCTCAGTTTGATCTACAGGCTGATTTTTCTGACAGAGAAATAAAAATTTCCTGCTATTCGCTGACCTTAAGTGTCATTTATATCCTTCAAAAATGTAAACCCCTCCTTAAAAGTAAGGAATATAAACTGTCATTTCTTTAACGTCAATGACCCTCTGGGGGCGGCCCATTAGAAGAGGGCTTCTGCAGGGTCAGAAGGTCTAAACTATCTTTTAGAGTTTACTTTGTCCCTACATCATACCCAATTATTTCTTTAGGCAGTTTTACCAAAACTTAAGATATAATTATTTAGGACACCTCCTTTCAATGAATGTACTCACAAAGTATCTTTTCCTCTCACTCCGGTTAAGATCTGAACTTTTAAGAGTATCTTCTGCATTTGTTGTTTCATACACTCTCACAGCATTCACTACAAAGTCTCTTTGACTTCTAACCCTGTTTTCTTACATCAGTTTCTTGCTCTCATATTGCTAAGGTTCAGCCATCTTCTAGAGCTGCAAAGTCCAATATCATAGCCACTATCCACACAAAGTTATTTAACAAAATTAAATAAAATTAAATACCCAGTTCTTTAATCATACATCTTAAGTGCTCATGACAGCCACACATGGCTAGCAGTTATGACTGGACAGTGCAAATACAGAACATTTCCATATTCAAAGAAAATTCTTTTGGACAGTACTGTTCTAGAACTTAACTGAATTGCTGTCAACACTGATGTTACTTTCTTGTCATACTTGGAAAAAAACCAAAACATTTCCTTCTTTTTGTGTAGGTGTTATAGGCCAGTGTCTGTGTGGATATGGCTGGGAACACATGTGTCTCTGGATGGCTTCCCTTCTTTTCTTATTTTCCCTGGCTCCTCCAAGCCATTGTCTTTAATTTTCTTCTTACTAACCTAAAGTAAATTTATCCAGCTATATATTGATTCTAAACTAGATTAACTTTACTTTAAAATATCCTACAATAATCTTGGCCATTACATATTTTCTTTTTTTTTTTAAAGATTTCATTTACTTATTTGACGGAGAGAGATCACAAGTAGGCAAAGAGGCAGGCGGAGAGAGAGGAGGAAGCAAGCTCCCCGCTGAGCAAAGAGCCCAATGAGGAGCTCAATCCCAGGACCCTGAGATCATGACCTGAGCTGAAGGCAGAGGCTTTAACCCACTGAGCCACCCAAGTGCCCCTGCCCATTACATCTTATTCAGACTCTATCTGACCTTTAAGACTCCTACAAGTACATTTACCTTTTTCTCTGCCTAATCTATTAGCACTGGGGCTTTACATTGAAGGAAGGCTTCTCAGGGTTATTACCAGATGTGATTTTTCTTTTGTGACACAGGTAGCAAAAGTTGGGCAGCTGTGGCTTTTCCCTAAGAATATAAGCAATCTCTTTAAGTTCTCAGATAGTTTCCTTAAATTAGGCCAGAATCATGTCAACCTAGGAAATCTCTAGGCCAGGAGGAGAGATCCTTTGCTATCCATAAATCCCTATATTAATATAGAAAGCTAGAAGCCCTCTAAGTTACCTGAAATCTAGGTAGAGATTTGTTTGGGGTAAGGGGTAAGTGCACAGTTGTTTCAGTGAAGTACTGGAGGGCAGGGAATGAGGCTGTAAGATTGATAATGTAGATTCAGAGTTAGGAGAGCGTAAAACTTACACTTACGGAGATTCAAGGCTCCTCACCTGTGGTACATTAGCTGCTACTTATACAAATTCACTGACCCCAACCCATGTATTTGTTACCATCATGTATATCTTTTGTCCTAAATAAATGCTTCCTTCTATCATGAAAACAAACATAACCTGGTTTTGCAAAGCCCCTAGCTCATGAGGGGTCTTTAGGCTTTCACATCTTATAAGTTCTTGACATGCAAAAACAAGTATCTCAGGTAATTTTTTTCTGTTTTACAGCTTTATATTGATCAAGTATTTTAAATACCAGTTCTTACTGTCATCAAGGTTAGAGCTAATCTATAGTATGTTGCCAAGAAAAGAAAAAGTTCACTGGCATTATGAAAAAGTAAACTTAAAAATTTAGTTTCATTAAAACTAAAAGTTAATTCAGGGGCGCCTGGGTGGCTCAGTGGGTTAAAGCCTCTGCCTTCAGCTCAGGTCATGATCTCAGGGTCCTGGGATCGAGCCCTGCATCGGGCTCTCTGCTCAGCGGGGGGCCTGCTTCCTCCTCTCTCTCTTGCCTACTTGTGATCTCTCTCTCCCTCTCTGTCAAACAAATAAATAAAATTTAAAAAAAAAAAACAAAAAACTAAAAGTTAATGCAGTCAAAATGTAAAATGGCAAAATTACTGAGATTTTATATAGAAAATTATATGAAATTTATATAGAAAATTATATGAAAAGACACATGAACTGCTGCCATTGTACACATACACCCTTACTCAGGAATATGCAATAACCAAAAACCAAAGAGTCAAATCAATACTCTTCAAAACAGTAACAAAAAACTCTGCACATCCTTGGTATTCAGCCTCAAAGAGTATCTCATGAATTAGTAATTCTAGTCAGGTCTGATAATCTCAGTAAAAGAAAAATTACTTCTTTCATTGAACCTACTGAATCTCAAGTAAATATGCTAACCTGTCATCTTTTTTTTTAATCTTTAAAATTTTTTTTAAAAGATTTTATTTATTTGACAGAGAGATCACAAGTAGGCAGAGAGGCAGGCAGAGAGAGAGGAGGAAGCAGGCTCCCTGCTGAGCAGAGAGCTCAGAGCTGGATGTGGGGCTTAATCCCAGGAACTGGAGACCATGACCTGAGCTGAAGGCAGAGGCTTTAACCCAGAGCCACCCAGGCTCCCCGCTAACCTGTCATCTTGTCTTTAAACTAAACTTTAAACTTTTCTTTAAACTTTTTTAAACATCTTATTTTTCTATACTTTTTAATTATATCTTAGGATCTCAGTGTACCTGATTTTTATACAAAGTTTCCTTCAAACTTGTAAGAGCATGAATACGAACATCTACATTTTCATGTTGAATTGCTTTCATGGATAGCTGAAGAGTTGTCTGAAGATCTGTACTCTCAGAGGTCTCCTATATAAAGAACAAAGAGAGATACACCTTATCAGTTAAAGATTACAGAAAGTCTGGATTCCCTATAGAGTTACCGTTAAAGTGGATTATACCCCAATTAAAAGCAGCTTTAAAAAATAATTTTCGGGCACCTGGGTGGCTCAGTGGGTTAAGTGTCTGCCTTTGGCTTAGGTCATGACCCCAGGGTCATGTCCCATATCTGGCTCCCTGCTCCCTTTGCCCCTCCCCCCTGCTCATGCCCAAGCTCACCAGCGCACGCAGTCTCTCTCTCTCTCTCTCTCTCTCAAAAATAAATAAAATCTTCAAAAAATAATTTCCATCTCTTCCTTCATATAGCATGTTATTATTAGTAATTCTTGCAGAAGGGATTTCATTCTAAAATCTTTATTTACGCTTTTTTTTAAAGATTTTATTTTTTTTGACAGAGACACAGCAAGAGAGGGAACACAAGTAGGGGGAGTGGGAGAGGGAGAAGCAGGCTCCCTGCTGAGCAAAAAGCCCAATGCGGGGCTGGATCCCAGGACTCTGGGATCATGACCTGAGCCGAAGGCAGACACTTAATGACTGAGCCACCCAGGTGCCCCTCATTCTAAAATCTTTAGACCTGGAGAAAAACTTTATTCCAATCAAAGAATGCACTTATCTAAAAGAAATCCTTCTTGGTGAGAAATACAAGTTTCCCTTTAACTTACAAAGCACTACATAATAGCCTTGAACCAAATCTAGATTATACAAATGAATAATTCACTCTTTACTTTGATTACTTACTTTCTTATGACTATAATGAGTTACCCAGTAAAAGAGGAAATAAAGACCTCAGGACCAATCTTGGGATCTGCAGTAAATACTTCTGCTATTCTGACCCAAGATCAGGTATTCCACTTTCTGCCCTAAAATTCCATGGATTAACGTTTTCATAATTTCAGAGAATTCATTGGACTTTAAGATGATGGAACTACAGGTTATTCCCCTTCTAAAGTTCAGGAATCAATAAGATTTGACAATTTCAGGGTGCCTGGGTGGCTCAGTGGGTTAAAGCCTCTGCCTTCGGCTTGGGTCGTGATCCCAGGGCCCTGGGATCAAGCCCCGTGTGGGGCTCTCTGCTCAGCGGGGAGACTGCTTTCCTTTCTCACTCTGCCTGCCTCTCAGCCTGCTTATGATCTCTGTCAAATAAATAAATAAAATCTTTAAAAAAAAAAAAGATTTGACAATTTCATACCATCATTTGTAGCACAACATTACTAGAATTCTCCAGCAGCTTTTCAGGGCATGAAACTATGGTAGCTTCTTCTTTGGGGGACTACAAGTAGCGACATATTGATCTGGGAAGTAAAGGCACAAGTACTGTATTCTTTGCTCTCTGTTCTACATAACGTAATAACATCTTTATCTAAATGCTAAAACTTCCTTCTAAAAAAATCATAATTTGTGATAGGACTATCTAATTGCCAAAATTAGCGATCGGAATAGGGATAATATATTATCCCAAGATCTGATTCTAAAGAACTTCCGTTCAAAGTATTGGAATTTAAGAACAATTTTTGTATCAATGATCTCTTAGGACATAAATAAAAAATTAAATACCTTTCTGTATTCCTGTAGAACTGCTTTTATCTTTTTTAATTCTGGATGATCAGGTAAAAAATATATTTCATGAAGAAAATCTTGCACAGCATCCCTAATAGTTAAGAAAGAAAGAAAAAGAATTATTTGGAAGAAATATATGGAAGAAAATATAGAAATATGTGGAAGAATATATGGGAAGAAATATATGGAAGAAAAAGAATTATTTGCAAAGAGTATGAGTACTAAAAAAAATATAAAGCAGAAGTTGAAACGAAGGCCAATTTAGTTCACACTTAAAAGTGCTAGTAGGGGCACCTGGTGAGCTAAGTTGGTAAAGCATGTGACTCTCGATCTCCGGGTGGTGAGCTTGAGCCCCACATTGGGTATAGAGATTTTAAAACTAATATTAAAAAAAAAAATGCTGGGGCTTCTGGGTGGCTCAGTTGTTAAGCGTCTGCCTTCGGCTCAGGTCATGATCCCAGGGTCCTGGGATTGCCCTGCATAGGGCTCCCTGCTCGGCAAGAAGCCTGCTTCTCCTGCTACCAAATCCTCTGCTTGTGTTCCCTCTCTCGCTGTGTTTCTCGCTGTCGAATAAATAAAATCTTTAAAAAAAAAAAATGCTAAAGATGCCTGGGTGGCTCAGTTGGTTAAAGTGTCCAACTCTTGATTTCAGCTCAGGTCATGATCTCAGGGTTGTGAGATGCAGCCTAATGGGGCTCTGTGCTCAGTGTGAAGTCTGCTTGGGATTCTCTCTCCCCCATCCCTCTGTCCCTCCTCCCACTCTCAGACTCTCACACTCTCTCTCTCTCCCAAATAAATTCTTTAAAAACAATGCTAGTGGTTTAATGATTTTTTCCTAACTATGTCTAGTGGTTAATAATGGCAAATAATCACATCTAACGAAATCACCCTGTTGCAGTATTTACTTTGGTGGCCCTGAATAAAACTATACTTCTTTGCATAGGTATGCATGTATAGTCACTTCCTCTTCATTTGGGTGAGGTGTGTGACTTGCTTTAATATGCAGAATGTGGCAGAGGACATGCTGTGCCAATTTAGGGCCTAAGTGTCAAAAAGGTCCAGCAGCTTTTGATTTGTGCTTGTTAGAGTCCTAAATCACCCTATAAGCCACCAACACGCTATAAACCACCATGGACAGGCTACATGAAAAGAGTGAGGCTCCAAGACTACATGGAAAGAGACAGAAACCTAGCCAAGTCTACCTTTTGGCTGACTGCAGCCATACCAGTGACGAAAGAATTTACCAGCTGAACCCAATCCAGACTGCAGAATTTTAAGTAAATAAAAATGCTGTCATTTTAAGACACTAGATTTTGGAGTGGTTCACAGTATAGTGATACATAACCAAACCCAACCTTAAAACACAAATTCTCATTAAAAATTTTAGAGAAAAATATATAAATAATTATTATTGAGGCTACAATTTTTAATTTGCTTTGAAGGTAATACTCTAATCTTTCTGAGTCCCCATAGGGTATTTCTAAATTCTAGTCTTCATTAATTCATGCAACAAATATGTGTTAAGCAATTATCATGCGCCACTGTTTACTAGACACTGGGATATAACCATCAAGGAAGCTGAAAGAATTTTTTATTCAGGGAGTTTAAGATCCTTTAATGTGAACTAAATGAAAGAGAATTTTTTTTATATGAAAAGGTAGAGAATTAATTGCTGTATAATAAAAAGCACAGATAACACTATTTACATAATCATTCCAAAAAAGTATTTGAAAAAGTGATCTAGATCAGTGATTATGCTGTCCTATCATATTCAAATTATCAAAAATAAAAGTATTTTAGCTGAAAAAAAAACCCTACATTAACCTTTTTTTCTTAACTTTCTCCCTTCTTAGACAGCTATTGAAAATGATTAATGGGAATTAATATGGTAGTAGTATGTGTATGGGTGGATAAGCAGGTAAATAGGTAGTACTTACACCCTAACTTTTCAGAAGCAAAGGTAATATAACATATAACAGTAAGTGTAAACATGGAAACAATTTTAAAATGTACAGAAACACATTCCAGGCTAAAAGCAACCAGTGTAAAATACAAAAATGCAAGGGAGTAACATATGTTCTTCCAATAGCAGTCCAAGTAAGCTAAAGCATAGTTTGTTTTGGAAAATCTTAAGGAAAGATTTAAAGAAATAAGAAGTGACCAAATTTTGGAAAGACTCGAAAGTCAAGATAAGCAATCTGAAATTCATTAGTTAGTAATTGGGAGGATCACAGAATGTCTCCATATGCTATAATAATACTGATAAAAGAGATGCTTTTAAATATGAACAATATGAAGAAATGTGATAAAAGCCTAAAGGAAGGGAGGCTGGTTAAAAGGCTAATGCAATGAAGTAATGAGAGTTTCAACTAAGGTAAGCTGTAGAAAGTAGGTTGAACATACCTCCTAACCTTTCTCATGTTATTCAACTGTCCACCTTTTAAGTGTGAAAGGAAAGGTAAAGGAGCGCCTGGGTGGCTCAGTTGGTTGGGCGTCTGCCTTTGGCTCTGGTCATGATCCTGGATTCCCAGGATAGAGCCCCACTTCGGGGTCTCTGCTCAGTGGGGAGTCTGCTTTTCCCTCCGCCCCTCACCCTGCTCATGCTCTTTCTATCTCTATCAAATAAATAAATAAAATCTTTAAAAAAAAAAAAGGAAAGGTAAATTTAGTTTCACTTTTTTTTCAAAACTGATGAAAAATATTTTTTTTTTTTTTAAAGATTTTATTTATTTATTTGACAGAAAGAGAGAGAGATCACAAGTAGGCAGAGAGGCAGGCAGAGAGAGAGGAGAAAGCAGGCTCCCCGCTGAGCAGAGAGCCCGATGTGGGGGTCAATCCCAGGACCCCGAGATCATGACCTGAGCTGAAGGCAGAGGCTTTAACCAACTGAGCCACCCACGCGCCCCAATGAAAAATAATTTTGAGGAGCACCTGGATGGCTTAGTGGGTTAAAAGCCTCTACCTTTGTCTTAGGTCATGCTCTCAAGGTCCTAGGATCGAGCCCCGTTCCACAAAGGGCTCTCTGCTTGGCAGGGAGCCTGCTTCCCCCGCTCTCTCTGCCTGCCTCTCTACCTACTTGTGATCTCTCTCTGTCAAATAAATAAATAAAATATTAAAAAAAAAAAAAAAAAGAAAAATAATTTTGAGTTGCCGATCTAAACATTTTAAATATACTGGGGTGCCTGGGTGGTTCAGTCATTAAGTGTCTGCCTTTGGCTCAGGTCATGATCCTAGGGTCCTGGGATCAAGCCCCACATCAGGCTCCCTGCTCAGAGGGAAGTGAGCAGGGAAGCCTGCTTCTCCCTCTCCCATTCCCCCTGCTTGGATTCCATTTCTCTCTCTCTCTGTGTCAAATAAATAAATAAATAAATAAGGACAAATAAATAAATAAAGTTTTAAATATGATGTGTCAATGTCGCAAATAAAATAAACAATAAATAAATGTTTTAAATATGATGTGTCAGTGTCACAACTGAAATAACATCAGTTCAATCTGTATTGACTCAAAGCATGTCAATTATTTTTGTTTGATGCATTCTAAATTAAAAAGAATGTGAACAATTCCATCTTACCAGCAGTAATCTCAATACCTTGAGACATAAATATACAGTAATAAAAAATTGCTATCTTTACTATTAATTTCAGTTACAATAAATACCTGTTTTCAATTATGAGGTAGTGAAATATAGCAGCAGTTTCTTCAGGCTGGATGTGTATGAGAGGTAACAAAGCTACTATCACATGACTGAGAAGGGAACCAAGATAAGCATGATCCAGGCAACGAACAAAGCAATCCCAAGCTCTATGTGAAAAAACAAGTAAGTTAAAAGTCACATTGTTTTGATTATTTGTAAAGCCCCATCAATAAGTTATTAGCTGGGTAAACAATTCATACAAATAATAAGATTATAAGACAGCTGTAAAAACAGAATAAATATTAATTAGTATTCTATATGCAAATAGAGTGATCTAATGTACTAACTCAAAAAAAGCACGGTAAAAAGCAGGTTATAACATGCTACCTTTTGGGGCAAGCTTAATACAAAAATAAGTGTGTGTGCATTTGTTTATATATTTTTTAAAAAAATTTTATTTATTTGAGAGAGAAAGCACTAGCAGATTGAAGGGCAGATGGACAAGTAGACTTCCTATTGAGCAGGGAGCCCAACATGGCACTCGATCCCAGGACCGAGATCATGACCTGAGCCACCCAGGCGTCTCACATATGTTTATACTTTTAAAAATGGGGAGGATTATATGAAAATTAAAATAGATACTTAATGAAAACTAGATTCACAAATTTGAATTTCAGACAATTTGCATGTTTTACATGAATTTAAATTAAAGAGGGAAAAAGCAACCTCTAAAAATTTTAAACAAACTAGGGGCACCTAGATGGCTCAGTTGGTTAAGCGTCCGATTTCGGCTCAGGTCATGATCTCAAGGTCCTGGGACTGAGCCCTGCTCAACACTCAGTGGGAATTCGGCTTTCCACTCTCCTGCCCTCCCCACCGCTTACTCTGTCTCTCTCTCTCAAATAAAAAATTAATAAAAAAAAATTAAACAAACTGAAACAACTGAACCTGGGTATCAAATTGGTGGCACGTGTACACAGAAAAGAATTACTTCATATGACTTTAAAATGTGTTATTCTGATACTCCATCTCTAATAAGTATACTCTAAGGACAAAAAAGGCCTCTGAAAAAAACAAAAATACGTAATAAAACAAAAAAAGGACCTTCAAGAAGCTTAAACTGCATCCATTAGTCTGTTAGAAGTAATACTAAAATTATATTAACTTAAATTAGAAATCCCACATACCAAAATCTCAATGGCCTGGAAAGAAGTGTGGGGAAGAGTTTTAAGGAATGACTCTGTTTGTAACAGATTATATTTAAAGGGCCAAACCACCAAATTTGTGACATGTGCATGTTATTTGAATTCTGATTCAAACAAACCAACATCTTTGGGAAAAAGATCTTTGAGACAACTGGGGAAATCCAAATATCGACTGAGTTTTAAATGGTATTAAGAAATTCCTATTAATTCTAAGTGTAATAACTTATGATATTTGTATTTTTTTAAACGCCTTATCCACTAGATAAATCTGAGGTATTTACAAGTATAATGATTTGATACTGGGGTTTTCTCTAAAACATTCCAACTAATAATAAAATGGGTGATGGTGGTCAGATTAAGTAAGATTAGCAATGCTGGTAACTGTTGAGGTTGGAAAATAGATATGGAGGGGTTCATTATACTATTTTATTTCCCAGTATCTTAACAGATTTCATACTAATATGTCTTTAAAGAAGTAAACATATTCCCTTTCAATACAAATATCCTTTCCATCTTAATTATTTCTAGTCCGAATCCCTCAAAGAGAAAAGAATTCAAGTTAGTGCTACTGGGAAATGCAAAAGTTCTAATGAACTTAGGTAGTCATTTACCTGCAACACAATTCAGGAAAATCATCCTTGAATCTCAGGCCAGTTCTTAGTGTGGTCATCATCTTCACCCTCACAGAACTGACATGCTTCGGTCCCATCAACTTCATCAAAGACATCAAACTGTTCAAAGCCTATAAAGTAAGTAGGGTTTTAAAATAAAGCCTATAAACAAGTTGGTAGGAGCAGATGAGCCCTAAGGATAAGATCCTACTCACATCTCAGAGTAGTACCTATTCTCTGGCAACACAATGTCTAAATGTTGGCCAGTTCATGTTGTCCAAATGTAAGAATTATAAATTTGCAAAATGTAAGCTGAGTTCTGGTTTGTGTTTTCTTGTAAAGATAATTTGTTATTTTTGTCCTGGCAGTCCTCTAGAACAGTAATTTTCAAATTTATCGAGAATATAATACCTATTGTTTAATTTTCTTTATAGTCATCCCAAACTACTATGTAGCTGCATGTATTTTTTGTTCTAATTGTACTAATTTCAAGATGCTCTGAATTTAGTAAAACAAACAAATTTAGTAAAACAAAACTGATGACACACTCAGAAAATTCCGTACACAATTTACTGTGGAACACAGAATCGGACTTGTATCAACAGCTCCAGGTTCTAATGAAAGGGTAAAGAAACTCTCTAGTCAACCTTAACTATGTGCCAAAACATACAAGCTTCTTATGTTTTGGACATAAAGAAGACACAAACTATAGTCTTCTTAGATTGGAGGTTATTCTCTCACTCTGAATACCAATAAGAAAGATTCCATGAAGATGAAACAGAAGTTGTCTGGAGGATTAAATTTACCAGTTGACACCAACAGAATAAGTTCTGGCTGTGGAAGTAGTTTAATATTGTATCATGTCTGTCTCGGCTCCTTAAGGTTATTAGGAGAAGAGTACAGACTGAAATAAAAGCTTCTACTCATAGATTTTTTTTCTATAATTTTACTGACTTTAGAGATGGAAAGCAGTAACAAGGGAAATTTAATTACTATCTAAAATTCTATCCTCATCTATGGACAAAAACTTCCAGTGGTGACCAACTGTTACAGCAGTCATAATGAAACTTCATTGTGCCAAACGCATTTAAACATAAACTGACAAATACTGAAGTTACTTGACTTTATATAACCTAACATTTTTGGTTTCAAAAACACTACAGGCCATGACTCACACCATACCAATTTGGACTAATGAATTCAACTATGCAACTTTTGCGGAGCCATCAGAGATGCTAGTCTCTTTTTTTCTCACTGAGTATACCACTCGGTATGATGACATGAGCCTGAAGCCAATGGGGTCATCACCTGTCACTTATGTATAGAGCCAATCCAGGGGCACTTGAGCTAAGGGATGAATTCTGAGAACATTGTGTCCAAAATCAAGTTATGCCCAAAGTTATATTATTCTTATACCTTTAGTCACAAAGCCAATAAATTCTTCTTAGCCAGTTTGGGTTAAAACTGGCTTTATAAAGAAACAAAAAACTGTAAGTTATAGAATTCCTCTTTTTAGACTCCCCAAAAGCTTATAAAGGGATAGAGGGATTCAGAATATCATGTTTGATTATTTCTTATCTTTTTTTTTTAATTTTTTTAATCTTTTTTTAAATAAATATTTTATTTTGGAAAAAATGCACAATTAATGACAAAAATAAAATTACCAAGCTACTCTAGGGAAGAGGCTATATTTGCATCCCAAACTGCATGCAAACCAGCACAGGGATTGCTAATGTGGAAAACTCCAATAAATACTAGTCCTGAGAGGCTCCTGGGTGGCTGAATCTTTAAGATCTGCTTTCAGCTCAGATCATGATCCCAGGACACTGGGATCGAGCCCTGCATCGGGCTCCTTGCTCAATGGGAAGCCTGCTTCCCCTTCTCCCACTTCTCCTCATTGTGTTCCCTCTCTCGCTGTGTCTCCCTCTGCCAAAAAAATAAAATCTTAAAAAAAAAAAAGACTAGTCATGAAAGGACCAAACAACACCAAATTATGAAGAGTTAGTCTTCTTGATAAGGAATCTGCTAACTATATATTTTTATTTCTTATCTTTGAATGTTTGTAGCTAGAAGCAGAAGTCATGTCTCGTATAAATTCTATATGAATTCTAGCACTTTGCAACTTAATATCACTACCTACCATTTTCTTATCTTCAATGCCAACACTGGAGCTCAGTAACTGCATGTTAAAAAAGGCCAAAATGCCCAACAACTTAGGTTGCAAATAATCAGCCTAATGAAAAAAAAAAAACACATAAAACAGATATTATGTAAGTTTTACACAGATCAAATTCCATAAGTCAATAATTCATTTAACTAACATCATTTCTATATTACCTATGTTAGGATATTAGAAGTAATAAGCACTTGGATTTTCTCTAAAAGTATGAATTTTCATATCTAGTATTTTAAAAATAAGTGAAACTGATTTATAATCACCATGACAGTACTCTACAATGAGAAAATCATGAGCTTTGAATTATGAAGTGTGCTGGGGGTGAGATCTTCAGTATTTGACTAACAGAAGGACCCAGAATGAAGAGGATATTTAATCTCAAGGAGAAAAACAGAAAAAGACAAAGTGACTGTCCTTAACTAGAACATTCAGAATCAAGGTGGGGGGAAAAGTGCTTAAGTAAGGAAAAAATAATCTGCACAACCAATGGTCTGACACAAGGGTCAATATGCCGTGAGGTAATAGTAGTAGAGGGGTACAAGGCCATGGGCATCAACAGTTATAGGCTAGGTATCACTGACCACACTTGGGGTCTCCTGAAGTTAACAGGATTCATTCTTTCTTATAAGATGGTCCTAGAGGAAAGGGTATGGGCTTTAAGTTAGCCAAATCTGGGTTTGAATCCCAATTTTGACCTACCCAGTGTGTGATGCTGGGTAAGTTACTTAACTCCTCTGAGTTTGTAAAATGAAAAGACCTATTGCACAGAAATGTTGTAGAGATTAAATAAGATAACATACATCAAGGACTGCATTCTTTAATTCATCTAAACTAGATGTTAATCTAATTCTGTTCTTACTATTCCACTGAAATCCTTACCCAGTTCAAAAACAGTCTTTCTGATGTCAAATCCAATGATTACTTCTCTTTTCCTATCTTATTTAACCTTTCAGAGGTATTCAGTAGAACTGACCATCACTTCCCTTGTGGTTCTGTCATACCACTCTT
>CM053603.1:81470287-81491363 GCA_028646535.1 Procyon lotor
AAGAGTGGTATGACAGAACCACAAGGGAAGTGATGGTCAGTTCTACTGAATACCTCTGAAAGGTTAAATAAGATAGGAAAAGAGAAGTAATCATTGGATTTGACATCAGAAAGACTGTTTTTGAACTGGGTAAGGATTTCAGTGGAATAGTAAGAACAGAATTAGATTAACATCTAGTTTAGATGAATTAAAGAATGCATGGGAAACAAGAAAGAAAAGATAGAAACAAGATATTTTGCTGATTGCCCTTTGAGTCTCTTGAAGGAAAGAGGGTAATAAAAAAAAAAAAAAAATAGTAAGCCTGAAGATTTATACATTTTTTTTTTACATGAAGAAGTAAATAGTAAAGTGACTGCACATACAAATTTAAGATAGGAAGAGATAAAAGGGGATAACATATCTTCTAACTTTCCCTTAAATATAACAATAGATTTTAAATATAGTTAGAACTGACAAGGTTAGTATGTTCTGCCAAACAGGTAGTGGGGGAGTGGTGGGGGGGCACAAATGTATTTTAATCTATAGTTAAAAAGTAGTGAAGAAAACTTAATTTGAACACTTTTACCCAGTGAAAAAATAAAATCTATAATCATTTCAAAACACATATTTTTCAATACTAATATATGTTAATACCTTGCTGTGACCATGCAATTTAAATCATCAACCTTTTCAAAATAAAAATCTCAATTTGAAACTTAAATATATCTCCAGCATTTGGAAGATGCATACAATACCTGTTTTTCCAATCTCACAAATAAGTTATAAAAAGGCAAAAAACAAACCAAAAACCCAAATAATATTCCTTACCATTAATTCAGGTGATGTGATCTCTCTGGGGCCCTGATAGGGATCTTCACTAGATGCAAATGAGGCAAGTATTGACAAACCATTGAAAACCTGCTGATAGTGTTCTCCAATACGTAGCAATAATTCATTATGCAATCCTTGGAAATCTTGTCTCAATAGACTCCCTAGTTCAATCTCTGTTTCATTCTAATCCAAAGACACATAAAAAAAAAAAAGGCTTTTGGAAGTATCTTGATTTTTTTTTTTTTAAAGTATCTTGATTTTAACATACTATTAGTAAATCAGGAGTTTTAGCTCATCTGACAAGATTTACTAATGGTATTTTAAAAGGTTTTGGAAAAGGAGTCTAATCTCAATTTCTCCAGGTAGATATCCCCCGGGTAATGAAGAAAAGTGATTAGACTTTATTTTCAAATAAAATTTTAAAAATGAAGTCCCAGTTTTCTTAAAATATCCTCAACTCATTACTCATAGATACATAACCCCTGAAGGAAATACAGTATAGTAACTTAGAGTAGTCTTTCTGGTCAAACTGTTTGAATTTAAATTCCAGCTTTCTCACTTACTACTTTAGCTGTGACTTGGACAAGTTACTAATTTGACCTCTCTCTGCCTTAGTTTTCTCAACTATAAGATGGAAAAATAACAGTATCTTTATCTCATTGGATAACTAATGAGGACTAAGTGAAATGATCCATATAAATTGTTTAGTAAAGTTCTGATATGTAGGAAAATATCATCATTGTACCTCTATAATATAGATTTTCTTTCTCAAAATGAATAAGCATATTCAATAATTCTCATGTGGAAAGAAATCTATTGCTACTGTATCATGAAACACATGAAATAAATTAACATCAGAGAAAAATAGTAGCACAGACATCTATCCGACAGTTTCTCCTGTTCCTGCATAGTCTCATATTTTTTCAAAGACACTGGGGTGCCTGTCTGGCCTAGTCGGTTAAGTATCTGACTCTTGATTTCATCTCAGGTCATGATCTCAGGGTCCTGGAATCAAGCCAACACCCCGCATTGGGCTCCATGCTCAGTGGGGGAGTCTGCTTGTCCCTCTGCCCCTTCCTAAAGCTCATGTTTGCACACACTCTCTCTCCTGCTCTCAAATAAAAAAAAAATCTTAAAAAAAAAAGATATTCTCTCCCTCTGCTCCCCCCGCCCTGTGCACTCTCTCTCTAAAAAAAATTAATTAAAAAAAAAGAGGTATCATTGCTAGTACGACACCAAAAAAGAAGTACAAGCTATAATTTTAAATTTAAAAAAACAAGCAAAATACTAGGCCAAATTGTAATTAGAACACTAACTAAACAAAACACTAACATTATGCTATAGTTGAAATTGCCTTTTCCTCTAAATATAATTACTTGTATATCAGTCAACTTATAGCTCCAATCAAAAAATTCATTTTTTAAAAAAGATTTTATTTATTTATTTGAGGGAGAGAGATAAGACTTAGTGAGCATGAGCACAAGTAGGGAGGAAACGAGAAGCAGGCTCCCCACTGAGCAGGGAGCCTGATGCCAGGCTTGATCCCTGGAGCCTGGGACCATGACCTGAGCCAAAGGCAGATGCTTAATTGACTGAGCTACCCAGGTGCTCCTCTAATCAAAATATTCTAAAATGAGGGGTGCCTGGCTGGCTCACTCAGAAAATCATGTGACTTTTGATCTTGGGGGTGTGAGTTAAGCCCCACAATGCGTGTGGAGACTACTAAAAAAACCAAACTAAAAAAAAAAATTTTTAAATGAAATGAATTGAGAGCCTGATTCATGAATGAATGATTATTATATGCCATTATGGTGAAATGATCAAAGAAAACAACAAAAGAATAATTCTATTTAATATGCTCCTCTAGGCCCCAAATAAAACCTATTTACATGATATTATTTGTACTTATATTACTCTAGAATAAGCTATAAATTACCCATTCTCCTTCCTATAAGAATGTTACAACAGCTTTCCTAAATGCTAATTTCAACAAAAGAGTAAAATATACACAAATTACCTTCAGATAATGAAGGGCACGTTCTAATTCATCCTTGGAACAGGAACAGACCAAATGAGAAAAAATATATTTGAAGTTATTTATTAAAATCTCTCTACGATTGACATTTAATTGTTTTCCTAAGGTTCGAATGAGAGCAGAAGCTGCAGGGCTTGCTTTGGCGGCAAGGTCAGGAAGAAGAACTTGTAATGTCCTCTGAAAAACAAACATTACAATTACTAAAAAGTACATCTGTCCAGGTAATAACATGTTCACATAAGTTATGTGAAAAATATTTTAAAATGCCAAACAAATTTGGAGTCCATATGTGACATACTTAAATTCAGATTTACCATTTATCCATTCAATAGATATTTACTGAGTATCTACTATGATCCAGGCACTACAGGTGTAGAAGCAAAAAAAATGGCCAAGATCCCTGAGAGCAGAGTTCACACTAGGTAATGTAAATTCAACCAATTTGAAACTTCATGTGTGTAGAAACTAATACATAAGTAAAGAAGATAATTTTTGTTTTTTAAGGTTTATTTATTTATTTATTTGATAGAGAGAGAGAGAGAGAGAGAGAGATTACAAGTAGGCAGAGAGGCAGGCAGAGAGAGGGGGGAAGCAGGCTCCCTGCTGAGCAGAGCCCTATGCGGGGTTCAATCCCAAGACCCTGAGATCATGACCTGAGCCAAAGGCAGAGGGTTTAACCCACTGAGCCACCCAGGCACCCCAAAAGAAGATAATTTTTCATGAGTATCTGCCAAAATATGCTCTTAGGCAGAAGTTCCAAGTTTGATTTATTATTTGGGCTAACCTGAATTTAGACAACAAGCAAGAGAAACCATAAATACAGTATTTTAGTTGTTTTTTTTTTTAATTAGAGTTGGAAAAAAATTAAAAAGTTGATGCTTCATTATTTTTTTTTTTTTAAAGATTTTATTTATTTGACAGAGCGAAACCACAAGTAGGCAGAGAAGCAGGCAGAGAGAAAGAGAGAGGAGGAAGCAGGCTCCCTGCTGAGCAGAGAGCCCGAGGGGGGCTTGATCCCAGAACCCTGAAATCATGACCTGAGCCGAAGGCAGAGGCTTTAACCCACTGAGCCACCCAGGTGCCCTCATTATTAATAAAACCATTTTAACACACCATCTCAACACAGCAAAAAATCCGTTTTAATTTTGGTCTATTTCCTTTAAGATCTTATTCATTAAATATACACAAAATTCCAAACATAAAAGGGTTGGCCTTTCATTTATTCACTCAACATGTAACCAAAAACACCTACTACATGTCAGTAACAATCCTAGACACTGGAGATTTAATAGTAAACAAGCCTCAGGCCCTGCCCTCAGAGATGCTTACACCTTCCTTGTTTTATACCCTTCAATTTAATACTGAAATGAAGCTATTATAAGACTGATTTAACATTACAAGACAGTCTACAAAATATTGAAAATTATTACATTAATGGTTCCTTCTATAATTGTCTATAACCTAAACATTAGACATTTAGTTTCTTTTCAGGGTTTTGTTTAGTTTTGCTACCTAGAAAATGTTGCAATAAACACCTGCACTTTTTGGTTCCCAGAGTGAAATTACTGAATGAAAAGACAAGAGTATCTTAATGCTCCTTACTGTACACTATCATATTTTCTTCCAGGATATGACCAATTTACAAGCAATTTAAGTTTGTTTAAAATATAATAATATTGTAGGGAAAACTACTCAGTTCTGACAGCATGAATCACTATTATAAGGATAATGAAAACTTTGCCCTTGGGAAAAAGTAAGATAATCTACTCCATCCATCCTGGAAACCTAACCCTAATGACATTTCAAAGGCATCTCAAACCACTCCATACTACAAACTCTGTAATCTGAATTCACAGAAGATCATATATACCAAAAGTTCTGTACTTTATATCAAAGTCAAAACAAAACATATAAATTTGAAAATCCACCATCGATATGCTCCTCAATGCACTTGACAGATTTACTTTAAAATAAGACTAGAATGGAATAAACACAAAATTAAAAACCTCAAATAAGTCAATCACATCTTGCAACTTACAGTAAGGAAACGATTAAGATCAGGAAAGTCAAAAACATTGGCAATTTCAGACAAGGTATTTAAAGCCATTTCTCTCTGGTGAGCCACATCTTGTTTTCGCATCTCGGCATTCTGGCACGGAGTACTAGGAAGTGCTGTCATCTGACTGGAATGAAGGGACTCTACTAAAAACTAGAGCAAAACAATTTGTTAATTTTCATACAAGGAAAGAAATTTAATACTCTCAAAGCTAACATAAAGGACATTATCAATGCTCTAAAAATATTATCTGAATTAGCTCAATTTTTAACAACCTTAATGAGGTAGATTATGTCATAATCTCCCTTTTACAAATGGAGAAACTCGGTTTAGTTGAGAAAACTGAATTTACAAAAAAAAAAGAAAGAAATTTGAACCTACACCATTAACAGGGCAAAGCCAGTATTTTAACATATCCTAACTTTCAACCATTAATTTAATCAACCTTTTTTAAAAACAAAGAACCTTATCCATAATATCAAGCCATAAAAAAGTTCATCCTCACTTAAAGGCTAAAAAAACATTTCTTAATAGGTTAACAATAAAGCATAATAAAAATTCAATATATTATCATAAGATGATTTCCCCCCTCCCATTTATAATATACATCTTCAGACCAAGATCATAAAATATAAAATTGGTAAGATTTAGGTTCTCTTATTAAATTAACTGAATAAATTATTTTAAAAATATATCCTTTAGGGGCGCCTGGGTGGCTCAGTCGGTTAAGTGTCTGCCTTCAGCTCAGGTTATGATTCTCAGGGTCCTGGGATTGAGCACCACATCGGACTCTCTGCTCCAAGGGGAGTCTGCTTCTCCCTTTGTTCCTCCCCTGCTCATGTGTGCGTGTTCTCGCTCTCTCAAATAATAAAATCTTAAGGGAAAAAAAGTGGATACACACACACACACATACATACATATATATATATATACATACATATATATCCTTTAAAGCAAGACAAATAAAAAATACATGTGGCTTTTTTTTTCTTAAACTCTTGCAAAGCACTGCTATTTCCCATAGTCAAGGCCAATCTTGATTCTCACCTGACAGATGGGTTTCTTATATTGGCTGAAAAAGTTTTGTAGTTTAACACTCTTAGCTGCAACCAGAGCTCTGATTTCTGTATACGCTGCTCCAGAGACAGATGCTGACTTTGATAATAAACAATGCAATAAATGCAAAAGTGCAAAAGGTACCAAATCTCCTTTTGCTGCCCTAAAATTAAAAAAAGTTATCATCAATGTCTCAAATATAAATGGAAGTCCATAAAAAAAAAAATACATGTTGATAATCTTTCTATATCATATCTGTCACACCACCATTTCTAACACAAAGTAAACAAAAAAGGAAGTATACAAATGCTGCCAAATATACCTTCCAATATCCCCTGTTGTAAGAATCAAGGTATCCTTCAACTCATTATTTCTTGAGATTTGAGCATGTGTATATGCTTCTTTCATTCTTAAGACAAAAAGCTAGAACAACAAAATTAACTAGTTAAAGAATTTTTTTACAGCCAGGTTAATAAAGACACAAATGTTTAAAAATAAAAACTATCAACCTCTTTTATAAATCCATCTTCGGAGTCCAAGGATTCCAATATATGCTTGATATTTCCACTAAAAGCCACTCTAACATCCTTGTCTGGATCTTCCATTAAATTTAATAAAGTTCCAAGAACTGTTTTCACATCTGCTTCATCTTCTCTAAAATCAAGGTGCTTACAAAGATGATATAGATTATCTATGAAAGCTAAAGGGTGAGAGCATATAATACCTAATCAACACATCAAATACCCAAGTTTTAAAGTAAAAGAATCAATAAATAATATACAAAGATTTCTAGCTCACCTTTTAATGTCATTATTTAAATGAGTAGAGCACACAGAATTGTGGAAGATTAAGTTGAATACTTACAAATTTAAATTTACTTTATACTTAATAAAAGTTAAAATAATTTCAATCTAAAATAAAGTCTAGATTTTTTATAAGTTAAAAAAAGACTAGTCACTTAGATTTTATAGATCATTATATTTTACCAAGATAGACTTAAAAGCACATTTCACTAATCTGGGGTGCCTGGGTGGTTAAATGTCTGACTTGATTTTGGCTCAGGTCATGATCTCAGGGTTGTGAGATTGGGCCCTGCATTGGGTTCCTTGCTGGGTGTGGAGCCTGACTGAGATTCTCTCTACCTCTGCCCCTCCCCAGCCTTTGGAAAAAAAAAAAAGGTGGGGCAGCACATCTCACTAATCCAAAGAACTGTGAACTAAGGGCAATCTTAGCCTTACTGTTAATCGTACATTACAAGATTTATGGAGTCCTAGAAACTACATATTACATATTATTTTGAAAATTTGAGAACAAGTTGCAATATACTACCCAAACAAATGGATCTTATAAATATTTATATAAATCTCATGCTCACGCTCTCAACATACTCATATATCATTACCATTAGAAAAGTGGCTAAGAAGATACAGCCTATATACTGTCCTCAGTTGGGCAAAGTATCTAATTATTTGAAGTTCTGAAGGTCCAAGGTAGCGGCAGGGACACATTAAGAAGGCCCAGGTATCACTAAGGAGGATATAGAATACTGAACCTCATGATACTGAACCAAACACCAGGTATCTCCAAGTAGGCTATCATATCAAATGAGCATTTAAAAATCCAAAAATTGTGCTCACTTCGGCAGCACACATACTAAAAATTGGAACGATAAAAATCCAAAAATTACTTCCCTTGTTAGTTCTGTGATAGTCTAATTCCATATGCTGTATTTATAAGTAATTATTACATGACTTTTGAATCACACATGTCTAATTTTTTAAGGCTTCAAGTTAATTCTATCCTGATTTAAAAAAGAGAGGTTAAAAAGGTTTTAAAGTAGGGTGCCTAGGTGGCTCAGTCGGTTAAATGTCTGCCTTCGACTCAGGTAATGAGCCTAAGGTCCTGGGATGGAGCCCCAGGTCTGGCTCCCTGCTCAGCAGGGAATCTGCTTCTCCCTCTCCCTCTGTCCCTCCCCCCAACTCTGCGCGTGCTCTCTCATATAAATAAAAATTTTTTAAAAAAAGGTTCATAACAAAGCACTCACCAAGTTTCACTGGACTAGGTGTTTTTTTTTTCAGCAGGAAAAGGAAAGGCTTGCAAACAGAAGCTTTTAGTTGAGAAGAAGAACAACCGTGTTGAGAAGTGACTTTTAGGCTTTTACAGAAGAGGTCAATGTGTCCATGTTCAGAGAAAGGTTCTGTCAAAGAACTTGTCAGATAAAACATGCCATGAAGTGTACAGACAAGCTGACCAAGAATAGAGGCAAATTCTTTCTTGATAATGTCAGAATCATCTTTTATTTTATCTCTGGGGAGAAAAAAGAAATGGTACTAACTAAATCTCACTTTATTTTGTAGTCTAAATAGTCTTACTTAATTTGGGATAAAAGTAATGGTAAGACAATGCCTTGAAGAAAATTTAAATATTAAAACTAAAATCAACATTTGCTCTATATACCCACCAATATACATATATTTATATATAATATGATTTTTCCAATCAAGTTATATATTCAAATTAAAATACTAATACATACATAAGAATCTTGGGAACTCTGTTACATGAATTCTGCTGCTGCAGTAAGATAAAAAATCCATTAACACAACTAGCCCGAATTATTTCATGGGTGCTCTGTAGGGCCCAGGTATAAACTGCTGTTCTCCATTCAAGGAATACTCTTCTTGGAAACAAAGTTAGAAGAAACACACACCGTGACTGTGCCTGTGGTGCTGAAAAAATTAAGTCTATTAAACAAGATTCCTAAGGTTAATTTTATATATATACACACACACACACACACACACACACAGATATATTTTATATATATATACACACACACACTCATTATATGTATTCATTCTTCTGTTGTAAAATAACATTTAAAATACATATAATATTTCATTAAAAGCTCTTTTTTCAAAAATAAAACCATGTGCACTGAAAAAGGTCTGTGTACAATCTTACTGGATAACCAGAGAAATGCAACTAAAAATCAGACCCATCAGACAATAAAAATTAACTTCTTTTAGTTACCTCAACACCTAAACATTTTAAAGTCTGACAAAGTGAGGATGTTAGAAAATAGAAACTCTCATATTCTGCTGAGGAATGTAAACTGGAATGGCATCTTTGGAGAACAATGTTGGAGAATAGAGCTGGATGCGTAAATCCTATCATCTGTTCAATTTGTTACTTTTTACGATCTAATTTCTTTTTAAATTATTAAAAAAGTACTGCCTCTTTTAACTATTGAAAAAAACAGAAACTGTTAGAAGTCCCACATAGAAATGAGTTAAACCACACACAGAGAATTTTGTAATGACTTACAGTAGCTATCTGAAATCCTCTGGCTTAATGCTAAAAGATCAGTGGCAAATGTGGTCAACTTTAAAGAGCCATCATCAGAATGGGAATGAATCCATGGAAGTGAGAGCATTCCACATAAATCTTCCAGAATATGATCTTCAAAAGAAGTTGTCACTATAGAAACACACAACAGATGATTAATTGTATCTTTTCCCTTAATCATATTTACCTGTATCTTTTTTTCTTATAATAAAAATAAAAGTTCTAAGCATCAGGAATTATAGCATTCAATAAACAAAGGTTCTTTTTTTTTTTTTTTTTTTTTTTAAAGATTTTATTTATTTGACAGAGAGAAACACAGCGAGAGAGGGAACACTAGCAGAGGGAATGGTAGCGGGAGAAGCAGGCTTCCTGCAGAGCAGAGAGCCCGATGTGGGGCTCGATCCCAGGCCCCCGGGATCTGACCTGGGCCGAAGGCAGACGCCTAATGACTGAGCCACCCAGGCGCCCTAACAAAGGTTCTTAATATAGATACTATGTTCTGAGGTCTGTGAACCCAAGGAAATTAAATGTGACTTTATAAAAATATGCATCCATGTATTTTTTTTTAGAAATAACACTCTAAAAATGTTATTTTATAACATTCTTCAGAAATTCTCAAAAAATTTAATAGTTATAAATTATTTCTATAGGCTGAAAAATAAGTCAAAATATTACACAGAAAAATTTGGAACTTAGAAATTACTGAATTAATTACAGAATTACTGAAATAGAACTGAAGTAGAACAAGAACTAAAATCAAGAAAAAACTGTTGGGTATTCCAAACATTTGTGCATGTAGGCCTTAGGCAAAAGAGAGCCTATTTCTATAGTGATGATCTTTTTTTTTTTTTTTTTAAGATTTAACTTTTTTATATTTGACAGAGAGGAGAGAGATCACAAGCAGGCAGAGAGGCAGGCAGAGAGAGAGGGGTAAGCAGGCTCCCCGCTGAGCAGAGAGCCCGATGTGGGGCTCGATCTCATGATGCTGGGATCATGACCTGAGCTGAAGGCAGAGGCTTTAACCCACTGAGCCACCCAGGCGCCCCGATAGTGATGATCTTTAAAGGTTATTTTGTCTTACTGTTTATTTCTACTCACCATGAATATAAATTAGAGCATCATATATTTTCACCACTTTATCAATAACTGCTTCCAGGTCAGGCTTCTGAACAGATTCTAACAAACTCCTACAGCTCTTAAGCACTTTTGTGTAAAAATCCAAAGACATCCAAGTTATCTCTACTGATGGTTTCTTCTTACATTTCTGTTGACATTCCTTGAAATTATAGCTGCAGTTAAAACATTTTTAAGACACAGAATTACAATGAATTTTGTTATGGTCCAACCTAATATTGAAGTAAGCCAAAAGAAATTGTGAGTATAAAACATAAGTTTAAACTAACTCAAAGTAAATATGCAAATCAATTAATATACCATTATTATTTTAAGTTTAAACTCTTAATGCCAGTCTAAATCACTCTTAGAATTTGGTAATTAAAATTAATATAGAACATCTAAATATGGTATCACCAGGCTTAAAAATGACAGAAGATATCGCTGCATAATTATTAACTGCCTCTGTAAACCCTTTCTTAATAATAGAAGAGTAGATTGCAGCCTAATCACCTATTTCTTCAAGTTGTCTCAAATTCCAAATTTAATGCAGTCTGAATTAATATAGTCTCTTTTAAATCTCCTTCATAATTTTTTATTGGCTAGTTAAGAGTCAGAAAATAACAGAATAAATGATCATATAATAAAGAGTTTTGGCCTATTAACTTGACAGTAAAAATCAGACTGAATCTTCAGAGAAGATTCACATTTGTTTTTCTTCTGATAGAATTAACCTATATTAAGAATACCAAACTGAAAACATACTTCTAACGAGTTCTAAATCCCTATTCTTATTATCAAAGGGAAATGTTCTTTTGACTAAATGTTTGACTACAACAACATTGGCTTCCAAGTTACATAAAAATGTGCTCTGCTACTTTCTAATCATGTATGCCCAGGAAAGTCTGTTTCGGCTTCAGACAAAAATAGTCTTGTTAGGGGCGCCTGGGTGGCTCAGTCATTAACTGTCTGCCTTCGGCTCAGGTCATGATCCTGGGGTCCTGGGATCGAGCTCCGTGAGCCCCGCATCGGCTCCCTGCTCCGCCGGGAGCATGCTTCTCCCTCTCCCACTCCCCCTGCTTATGTTCCTTCTCTGTGTCTCTCTGTCAAAAAAATAAAATCGTTAAAAAAAAAAAGTCTTGTTAGAGGAAGCAATCAAGAGGATGACTACTAGTTGACCCTCAAGCTGGACCAAGGCCATCAGAGGCTCCTCATGCCTTCTCCTGTCCTTGGAATGTACACTCTACCTATTGGTCCCACAGCAGGAGCTATTCCAAGAACACAACCTTCAGAGTAAGGTGCTGTTGAGACCATGTGGACTGAGTACATGACTTAACCCCACTAAGTCCTCCGTATAAATTTCTAAGATTCTGGAAAGTGAGCTGAGAGATCATTTTTGTCTTTCATAGTTGCCTGAGACAAGCCTTGCAACTCAGTTCCCTTATAAAACCTGCCACCTACCAATATGGAGTGATCTGTCTCTTACTTCAGTATCTCCTTACCTTGTGCATATAGGACAATTTACGAAACAATAAGTCTCAATAAGTCTTCCCTAAGCCTCAATCTCCAATTTGTAAAGTAGGTATAATAGCATTTAACTTACAGAACTGTTATGGAGACTAAATAATACATATAGTACTTGATACAATACCTAGCATTTAGCAGGTGCTCAATAAAAAACAAATTTCTTTTCTATTTCACTGAAATGTCTGTGTTCTAAGGTCATACAAATTGAGCAAATAATGAGGTCTCCTAAAACAATAAATCCAAATTTATTACAGACAACCCACCCAAAAAATACAAGTTGTTTTACCAGTCCATGTTTTGATGAGAACAATGAACCGTACACAGAGCAGTCAGCTGTAGGACAACAGTGATTCCTTCTAAAGTTGCAATAACAGGATTCTTTAGACTACCATATTCAAGGAAAATCTGAAGGGACTCAGCTTTCTGTTTCAGGGCACTCCACAGTATGCTCTTTTTGTTCATATCCACATGTTTAATTCTGTAATTAATTATAATAATATAGATATTCATATTTAATATCAATTTAGTTTAAATATAAAATTGGTTCAATTAAAACAACTTCCAGGGCTAAGTGAAATATGACAATTCTTTGATCAAATTACTTGTTAACATATTTAAGTTTATTTGTTAACATATTTTAAATTGCTGATCAATATATAATCTCAGAGATTTTTTTAGATCTTAAGAAGTTAAGTCAGACAAGCAAGTAGAAACTTAAAAAATCTTTTAGGTAACCATATGTAGTCATGTTATCTTTCACATTAGAATGGACTACAAGTATTAAAATATTTTAAGCATTCCTTTGACTACCTTTGAAAAGAACAATTGCTCTGTATTTAAGCGAAAGCACTTAACTAAAGGTAATTTTTAAAAGTGAATAAAGTTTCATTAAATTACTAAATACAAACTGAATAAAGGTCATACTCCTCAGTCTGTTTTGGTGGTCTTTTGGAAGAGTTTAGAGATGAGCTGAGTCGACGCCTTTTAGCTGATATTTCATCACTATCACTGCTGAGGTTTTCCTGTTGAATTTGGCTTTGAACCTCCTCAATGATTTCCATACTTTCCATTTTTAAGGCTGCATAAAGTGGGCCCAACAAATACTGAGAAAGTAAAAATAATTTCAAAAACTGCCTTAGGAAATATGTTATTCAAAGACTGCAAAAACTCATTAGGTTATAAGTTTTCTATTAGGGCAAACAATTTTCAGAGTCTCATCAGGTAAAAAAAGACCTAAGTTAATCTATGTAATTTCACAATCTATGAATAGACACATATATGATTCTGTATCTAGAACTATGGTTCTATAGACCTAAAAGTCTTCAGACAAATTCTCTAATTTGTTTTTTCCTTCTTTCAAAATTCTACAAAGTGGGGCTCCTGGGTGGCTCCACTGGTTAAGCATCTGCCTTTGGCTCAGGTCATGATCCTAGAGTCCTGGGATCAAGCCCCACACCGGGCTCCCTCTGCCCCTCCCCTGCTTGTACTTGCTCTCTCTCTCTCTCAAATAAATGAACAAAATCTTTATTTTAAAAAATGCTACAAAGAAAAATAAGGGAATTACTAACCACTTTCACACTACAAATCTAGCAACTTACAGGTAAAATATTTACCCAAGTTTCTGTATATTTTTTTACTGTACTGCCTGTCTCTCATAGTCTAAATAAGAAAAAAGGCATAATTTGGCAAAACTAGTACTATGTACCCATAGGTTTTCTAAATGTGATTGAATATAACCTGCCTAAGATGAAATCTAGGTGAGTGCTTGAAGTTTTTGCAATTAAGTTGCTAACTGGTCCCCTTTTAATTAATAATGCACTAAACATGCTTATACTTCACAAATTCTACTTTAAAACATTCTACTCCATTGGCAGTTCATTACTTAGTGAAATCCTTCTCAAATCAAAGTAAAAATCCATAATAAAGAGCCAAAGTGGACTGTGAAAAAAAATCATTCCATTCTCAATGTTATTAAAGATATTCTACTTTCTCATTATTATATCTTATATATATGCATACACTTACATTATAAACAAAATACATACTTATCAAGTAACCTTAAAAATGACTTACTTACCTCTGCGTCTACCTGAAATCCAAGCACATCCACAAGAACTCTACAAACATTTCTCACATAAACCTTCCTCACTTGTAAAGCAGATTCATACCCAGCTGGCACATATTTAAGAAAATACTGCAGTAAGTGGCACAAAGCTGCTTTTAGCAAATCAGACTTAAGCCGCATAAGCACACCATCTTCAAACATGACACAGAGTTTTTCCAGCAGCATATTTAAATAGACAGGTTCAATATTTCTATAGGCTTCTGCTTCAAAGGGGAACAGTGTTTTTATCAGCTTTGATAATGGTTCTTCATAGAGTTTCAACTGGTCAGCATCCATTTCTACAAGATGTTTTAATAATCCCAAAAAAGAGCCGAAGAAAGTGCTGGCTGGTTGTGCTGGTAATCCTCCAAGCTCAAAGAGTTCAGTTAAAAGGGTAATTGCTAAGGATTTAATTTTTGGACTACCATACTCTAGCAGAACACAACCAATCCGCCAAAGAAAGAGTTCTTGCCTTCTAAAAAATACAACTGCAACTATACGAATAAGAACTGTTAATAAAGTGACTTCAATAAATTCTAAATTTTGCATGTTCACGAATTGCAAAGGAGCTGGTTGTAAATATCCCACGTGTTCATCTAATTGACTTAAAAATCGGCTAACTACCACTGGCCATTCCACAATGTGTCCCATTGCATTTTTTCTATGGAGGTAAATGACATCTTCAAAAAGATGTAGTAATTCCTTTGTCAGTACTCCAAAAATTGCAGGGCTCTTGCTTTTAAAAAGAAATAATAATGAGCAGATAACTTCACAGATTTTCTTGTGTAACATATGACAGGAAGGAGTTGCTGCAATCCGCAGAAGTCTTGTTATGATCCAATTACTGAATTCTTCGAAATAAACAAAAAAGATATTAAATAAGTACATTAGAAATGCTAATTAATTTGCTAAATCCCTGCTGATTCATTTTTAGGTTTTTTAAAAAAGATTTTATTATTTATTTTGACAGCGAGTACATCCACACACACAAGCAGGGAGAGGAGCAGAGGCAGAGGTAGAAGCAGGCTCCCCACTGAGCAAGGAGCCCAAAGCGGGACTTGATCCGGGGACCCTGGGATCATGACCTGAGCCAAATGCAGATGTTTAACCAACTGAGCCACCCAGGCATCCCGATTCAGTTTTAAAGTATAATACTAACAAAACACTCTAAAACATTCCCTACACAATGGGAATATGGTAATTTAGCACCGATTTTGGAGTCAAAGTCTTAGCTTTCCACTTACAAGCTGTGGGAACTTTTCATTTCTCTGAATCTCTGTAACTTCATCTATAAGCAGGGAATAATGAAGGCTACCATGAGGATCAAGTATGATGATACACGTGAAATTCTCAACATAGTACTTGAAGTTCAACAAATGGTTACTATTATCATTCCTTCAAAAAACATTCATTGAGTGCCAACTGTCCCAAGTCCACAAAAACAAATCATAGTCCTCATGAAACTTGTAATATAGTTTCTCAAACTAAGAGATATATTTATATCATGACCCAGTCTATATATGCATATTTATTTTATTTAAATATATGAAACAAAAGTTTCATGAAAAAGTATTTATTACATGCAATGTATCATATTTTCTGGTCTATTATATTTTATCTTTATAACCTACTAATAGGTTGTGACCTGTTATTTAAAAAAGTGTGGTGAAGGGGTGCCCTGGGTGGCTCAGTCAGTTAAGTGTCTGCCTTTGGCTCAGGTCATGATCTCAGGGTCCTGGGATCGAGCCCCACATTGGGCTCTCTGCTCAGCGGGGAGCCTCCTCCCCCCGCCCCTGGCCCCGCCTGCCTACTTGTGATCTCTCTTTCTCCGTCAAATAAATAAATAAATAAAATCTTTAAAAATAAAATAAAATTAAATTAAACTAAATTAAAAAGGTGGCAAAGAATACAGACAACCAGGTGTTATAATCCAACTTAGTAACCACTGTGATAGAAGAAATGCAGAACACTGTACTAACAGAGCATAAAGAAGGAGCAACTAAGCCAGTGCTAGGGCAGGCAGTCAGGAGTTCTAGCCAGAAAAAACTTTTTGGAGGACATGCTATCAAAGTTGAATACTGAAATTCAAGTAGAAAATTTTTAAATACCCTATGCCTTGTACAGAAAAAAAAGATATTTGCTTTATATTTCTTTAAAAGGAGGCCAATAAAGGGACAAAAGTAGTGGGAACAATAAGGGTAAAGCCTAGAAAAAAGCTTCAACATTTAGGAGTCAGCAAAATTGTTTTTAAAGGGCTAGATAGGAAATATTTTAGGCGTGAAATATTTATGGCCTCCATGTCAACTATTCAATGTTGCCTTTCTAGTAGTTATAGACAATAAGGAAATACAATGAGTAAAAGCACAGATTTTCTGGGGGCGCCTGGGTGGCTCAGTCGTTAAGCGTCTGCCTTCGGCCCAGGTCAGATCCCAGGGGCCTGGGATCGACCCCGCATCGGGCTCTCTGCTCTGCAGCAAGCCTGCTTCTCCCGCTACCATTCCCTCTGCTTGTGTTCCCTCTCTCCCTGTGTTTCTCTCTGTCAAATAAATAAAATCTTTAAAAAAAAAAAAAAAGCACAGATTTTCTGAAAAAACTTTGTTTACAAAAACAGGCGGCCAGTCTGTGGGCCACAGATTGCTAAAGCCTGATCTAAAAGAGATTATCAGAAACAGAAAAAAGAAAACTGCTCAAGTGTTCGATGGCAAATAAACAAATTTGATTATTTCTATTCCGTCTTGGGTACCTACTTCATAACAAAAGAAAATAAAGATGCATAAAACAAAACTAAACATTACCATTTTGCTCTCTTAAATTTAGAGCAAATATGATCAAAATATGTATAAAATGTTATGTTAGGGTAGATTTCATAAAACCAATTGCAGATGAATACACAAATAGCAGGACTTACCAATACAACTGCCTTTGGCCTCATTTTGGCCTTGGCTTCCATTCACATTTACAAACATAAGTGGGGAGGACTTCATTATATGCTGGATGAAATCAAGCAACATCACAGAGGTTGGCTGAGAGTCAGTTTTCTTTACAAGTTCTAAAGCAACTAAAAAAATAAAAGATTCATTTTAAAGCGTCATGACAAATTAGATGGCAGTCCTTTTGTTAAAAAACTACACTTTGGTGACCAGAACTGTGTCTAGTATAGTATTCACGATAAATTGATGGGACTAAACTCTACAATCCTATCTTTCTAATTTTAAGTGCTTAATAATTATGTACATTCATCCAAAATACACCCATTCACCAAATACAGATTAAAGGCCTACATGATGCCTGGCACTGTACTAAAATCTGAGTGGGGGGGGAGGGGAGACCTTCACCTGATTAGGTGAAGGAATCAAACTAATAATTATAATATGGTATCTTAACTGCACCAATCCACAATAGAGGAAATAAGTGTCTGTGAAGATGCTGTGAAGGAATTGTTTCCTGGGTGATAAGATTCTGGTCAGAGAGGGGAAGGGCAAGTGGTCGAAACAAGGAGATTACCATATGAAAACACATCTTGCAAATATTCAGTAGTCCTTTGTTATTTTTCAGCAACTCTTAATTTTATAGATCGGAAAAAGAAAGGCTAACTGCCTATTTTAAGTCATAATATCTGTGCCAAATTTGGAAGTAAGTTTATACACTATAAGCCAAATGCTACTCTATATTACCCCTTCCATGTTATTTTAACAGATAGGACAAATGCAACAACATCTTGCCAAGCTGGTAATATTTGTCTTTTAGACTGTCACAAACAGGAGTTGCTTCAACAACTCACAAGATCTTACTACCTCCCATAGAGTCACCAATTTTTAGAGTTTTTAAATGGCATTTGTTTTTCAACCACTACTCTAAGACCTAGCTAAAACAGGGTCCACATCACTAGAAATGGCCAACTATTTTTTATCTATTATAATATATCAAAGAAGAACACTGTAGCAAGCATCAAAAAATCTAGACAACAAGCAGGAAAACAGAATTACTTTAAATGCCTAAATCACATTATGTAGTAAGTTAATATTATAAATAAGTTTCTTGAAAATAGTAACTATCATAAATACTAACTCTACATTTAAAACCTACATGGAGAAAAATGCTAGCATAATGTTGTATATATGGAAAAGAAAACAATTTAATTCATAAAATTTATATAAGAAATAACTGTTTCTTACCAACATTTACATCTGTAAGTATTCGGTCAATGAACTGACATAAAATTTGTCTTGGCTTCTGTACAACTGTATTATATTCCTCTGGACTGGCACTAAAATACAAACAAAAAGTTTTTAAGTCTTAAAGAGACTTAAAATTTCATTTGTAAAAAATTCTTTAAATTTGAATTTATCAAATGTATTTAGTTTTAATGTTGACATTCATTGTACCCTTCTGTTTAAAAATGAAAGAAAAATCTAAATACATGTTACTGATTTAGAAGAAAAAAACATGCTAAATGATACCAGAAGCATCCAATATGAAAAATCTAGACCTGCTCTGCTCGATATAGTAGCCATTATTTATGTAGCTATCAAGCACTTGAAATGTGGTTAGCCCAGGGGCCCCTGGGTGGCTCAGTGGGTTAAAGCCACTGCCTTTGGCTCAGGTCATGATCTCAGAGTCCTGGGGTAGAGCTCCGCTTCAGGCTCTCTGCTCAGTGGGGAGCCTGCTTCCCCCTCTGCCTACTTGTGATCTTTCTCTCTCTGTCAAATAAATAAATAAATAGATCTTTAAAAAAAAATGTGATTAGTCCAAATTGAGATGTGCTTTAAGTATAAAATATACATTGAATTTTAAATATTTGGTACCAGAAAATGTATATCTTATTAATATTATATTAATTACATGTAGAAATGATAATAGAGATACTGAGTTACATAAAATATATTATTAAAAATTACTTTCACCTATTTTCTTCTTATTTTTTGTCATGTGGCTATTAGAAAATTTTTAATTATACATGTAGCTTGCATTTTATTCATATTGAGCACTGTTTATCTAGACTTTTGGAAAATCTACAGAACAGTTTCTTCAACAAATTCCAAAGGAAAAAAAGAGGAGAAACCTATAACAAAGACTTAAGAGCCATATCAATCAATTACAATCTATGATCCTACAATGGATTCTGATTAAAAAAAAAACTAAAAAAAAAAACAAACACTATTAGCAAACTGTATATGACAATTGGGAAAATTTAAACAGAAGCTAAATATTTGATATTATTAAGAAATTATTCTTAGGTGTATTAATGGTATTATGGTATGTTTAAAAAGTCTATCCTTTACAGACAAATAATGATATTAGGGATGAAATGATGTCTTGAATTTGCTTCAGAGTAATCTGAGTTGAGAGGAAGAGGGCCATGAGTTGTTAATTATTGGGTAAATGGGCAATTAATAAACCATTTTCCCTTTTTGATGTTTGAAATTTTCCACAATGAATATTCAATAAAATATGAGGAAAATTACATATAATTACATAAAGTATTAGGACTAATCAAGAGAAAATATTAAGAGAAGATACAATAATTAAGCAGAGCAATTGTATCTTAGAATCCTGAATGAATTGAACTTAAACTCCATGATTTGGTATAAACCAGCACAGCACTGAATGTTAAGAATATAGTAGAGGGGCACGTGGGTGGCTCAGTTGTTAAGCGTCTGCCTTCGGCTCAGGTCATGATCCCAAGGTCCTGGGATCGAGCCCCACGTCGGGCTCTTTGCTCGGCAGGGAGCCTGCTTCACCCACTACCATTCCCTCTGCTTGTGTTCCCTCTCTAGCTGTGTTTCTCTCTGTCAAATAAATAAATCTTTAAAAAAAAAAAAAAGAATATAGTAGAAAGTCTGTATTCTACCACACCAGATGAGGAATTATACAGTCATTCATATAAACAACCATTTATTGAGCACCTATAACGTGCCACAATAAATACCAGAAACTACCACTGGGGGAGGTGAAAGACAAGTTAGTAGAGGAGACTGGTTAAATCAACCTAGGCCTCTATCCAGAGTGGATTGTGAGGCCATTCACCAAAACAGTTAACAGAGAAGGAAGCACAGGTCTGGGGAGAAAAACAAAACCCATTTTAGAAATACTGAATTTAAGTTCTCAAGGGAACAACGAAGTGGGATGCACAAAAGACTGTTGGAATTAAAATTAAAGTTCTGGTCCTCAAGGGGTGCCTGGCTGGCTCAGTCAATAGAGCCTGTGAAGCTTGATCTCTGAGTGGTAAATTCAAGCCCCACACTGGGCATAGTTTGTATGAAAAAAAAATTTTTTGTTAAAGCGCTAGTCCTCAAGAAATATCTAGCCTAGAGATACAGATTATCATCGTATAACAATACCTATCAAACAAGGCTAACCACATTGTCTACATTACTGCATATTTCACAAGCAGTATGATAGCAATATTAAACCCTAATTTGCAAATAAGGAGGCTGACGTTCACAGAAATTATATAATCTAACACTACTATAGCTTGTGGTAGAGGAAGTCTTGAAAATTAGTGCCATATAAGAAGTAATAAGGAAGCCAAAGAGAGAACCCTACATAAAGGGGCCATGAAGGAGAAAGGAAAAGAGCCAGAAAAACAAAAAGAAAAACCTTAAGAGGCATATTCTAGAAACCAAGATTAGAATTTCAAAGAGGGAGCTCTAGACAGGATCATATTAAATTTGTTTGTTAAAATGTTCATTGAGGCAAAGGAAACAAAAGCAAAAGTGAACTTTAGGGACCTCATCAAGATAACAAGTTTCTGCACAGCTAAGGAAAACAGTCAACAAGACTAAAAGGCAACCCACAGAATGGGAGAAGATATTTGCAGATGACATTACAAAGGTCTGATATCTAAGACCTATAAAGAACTCCTCAAACTCAACACTCAAAAAACAGATAATCATGTCAAAAAATGGGCAGAAGACATGAACAGACACTTCTCCAAAGAAGACATACGAATGGCTAACAGACACATGAAAAAATGTTCTTCATTAGCCATAGGGAAACTCAAATCAAAACCACATTGAGATACCAC
>CM053603.1:81491863-81527902 GCA_028646535.1 Procyon lotor
CCAAAGAAGACATACGAATGGCTAACAGACACATGAAAAAATGTTCTTCATTAGCCATAGGGAAACTCAAATCAAAACCACATTGAGATACCACCTTATACCAGTGAGAATGGCCAAAATCAGCAAGACAGTAAACAACAAATGTTGGAGAGGATGTGGAGAAAGGGGAAACCTTTTACACTGTTGGTGGGAATGCAAGCTGGTATAGTCACTTTGGAAAACAGTGTGGAGATTCCTGAAGAAATTAAAAATAGAGCTACCCTATGACCCTGCAATTGCACTAGTGGGTATTTACCACAAAGATACATGTAATACAAAGAAGGGCCACATGTACCCCAATGTTCATAGCATCCACGGCCACAATCGCCAAACTGTGGAAAAAGCCAAGATGCCCTTCAACAGATGAATGGATAAAGAAGATATGCTCCATATATACAATGGAATACTATGCCTCCATCAGAAAGGATGAATACCCATTGTTTGTATCAACATGGATGGTATTGGAAGAGATTATGCGGAGTGAAATAAGTCAAGCAGAGAGTCAGTTATTGTATGGTTTCACTTATGTGTGGAGCATAAGGAATAACATAGAGGACTTCGGAAGAAGGAAAGGAAGGGTGAATTGGGGGAAATCAGAGAGGGAGATGAACCAAGAGAGACTGTGGACTGAGCAACAAACTGAGGGTTTTGGAGAGGTTGGGGGCGGAGGGTTGGCTGAGCCTAGTGGCTGGTATTGAGGAGGGCCCGTATTGCATGGAGCACCGGGTGTGGTACATGAACAATGAATCTTGGAACACTAAAAAAATAAAATAAAATAAATTAATTTTAAAAAGTTATTGTTTCCACAAATTGTGTAAAATTAAAAAAATTATGTAGAAACTTATATTAAACTACACTGAGTGTCCATAATAGATGACTTTTTAAAGGAAAACAAATTAAAAAATAAAATGTTCTTTGTATATATTTTTTATTATGGCCAAATATACTTAACATAAAATTTATTTTAACCATTTTAATTGTAGAGTTCCATGGTATTTAGTATATTCACATTATTCTACACCATCATCACCATCTCTAGAACTTTTTTACCTTTTTTACCTACTAAGTTACTGAAATTAACAAATACTGACAAGTAATATAAACCCTAGGTATATAAAATCAAAGACCAAGTAGTTATATTTATATATGAAAGTGAAACAAACTTGGTGCTACTTATCTTATTATTTAAACCAGCGTTGGCCCATAGAAATAATGCAAGTCACATGTGCAATTCAAATTTTTCTAAGTAGCCACATTAAGAATAAAAAGAAACGGTGATTTTCTTAACAATATATCTAAAATATTATTTGAACATGTAATCGATATTAAAATTATTAAAGAGACAGTTTTACCTCTATTTTTACTGACTCTTTGAAACCCAGTGTGTATCTTCCACAACAGAACATCTCAATTTAGACAAGCCACAGGTGGCTACATGCGGCTAGTGGCTACCATATTACATGACATCACAGATTTTAATATAACAAAAAACTTTAAAAGTCTAAAATTACAAGGTAATACCAATTGTTTTAGATAAAGTCAAGAGTGTTTATCTTTATAAACCAAGTGTAATTTGGCAAGTATCATTTAGAAATGTAAAATGAGGAGTGTTGGGAGAGGAATCAGGTCTGTGGATGGTAGTTAGCTTTCTACAAAGTTCAATTTTCTGTAAAGATAATTTGTCATTTTTATCAAAAATTTTGACACAAATTAATGTGTCTTTTTTTTTTAAATTTGTGTCATTTTTATAAAAAAAAAAATTTAAGGGGCGCCTGGGTGGCTCAGTAGGTTAAAGCCTCTGCCTTCGGCTCAGGTCATGGTCTCAGGGTCCTGGGATCAAGCCCCGCATCCGGCTCTCTGCTCAGCAGGAAGCCTACTTCCCCCCACTCTCTGCCTGCCTCTCTGCCTACTTGTGATATCTCTCTCTCTTTCTCTTTGTGTCAAAGATAAATAAATAAAATCTTTAAAAAAAAATTTTTTTTAAGTAGGCTCCCCGTCCAATGTGGGGTTTGAACTCCCAATCCCAAAATCAAGTCACCTATCTATCAACTCAGCCAGTCAAGTGCCCCATTTTTATCAGTTTTTTTAAAACGGTGAATTGATGATCAGTCATTAGATGTACTATTAGAATACTCACTCGTGGGAGAGTGAGCATTTCTTTTTCTACAACCTCTAACTTGGAACTGACCTAAGAGGGTATATACTTAGGAGAACATTTAAGTACCACGTGAAGGTTGGATACATTAGCAAATACTCGATTACCTTCTCTGGGGCAAGCATCAAATATCAGGTTAACCAAGATATCATGCATCAACCCTAAAAAAATTTGTAGATTAAAAGTTTAAAAAGTAAACAGGTAATTTTAACAGCATGGTTAAGTATCAATAGAGCCAAGACAGACCACAAGAGGGACACTCAGCCCTGAGCAGAGCTTATCAGTCTAGGCTCCCTGAAGGAAGTGATACAAAGCTAAGTCCCTAAGGGGGTGAGGCAGATAAAATAAGGGAAAGGAGGAAGTATTCCAAGCAGAGGAAACAGCATGTGCAAAGGCTAAGGAAGAAGAACACAGGCTGCTCTAGAAACTGTAAGGAGTTCTATATGGCTAAAGAAGAGGGAGGCAGTAATTGTAGATGAAGCTGAAGAAAATCTGTAAGGTCAAAGCTCAAAGAACCAACTAAAGAGTCTGGATTTTGTACTGAAGACAATGAGATATTGAAACATTCTAAAAGTAGGAGAGTGAAAGGTAAATGTTTTTAAAATTTGAATTCGATTATGTTATTTCCTTGTCTAAAACATTCCAATGGTTTCCCATTGCACTTAAATCTAATTCCTTATTCTGGCCTATAAGGTACTAAAAAGGACCTGGCCCATGGCTACTCCTCCACCCTTAACTCACACCAGTACCTTCTCTGCTTCCTACAGTTTCATCCTTCTTTCTATTCTTTAAAAAACATGGGCTCATTCCCCTTCAACTTCCCATTCAATTTCAGACACTTCTCCCAGTTTCACATGCCTGGCTTCTTCTCACCATTCAAATCTCCTCTAGTGGCTAATGTTAATACTTCAAAGACTTTCATCTCCCTCCCAATCCCCATTTAATATTTTATTTATTTTTAAAATTTATTTATTTTTAAAATTTATTTTTTAAATTAACATATAATGTATTTGTTTCAGGGGTACAAGTCTGTGAATCATCAGTCTTACATAATTAATAGCACTCACCATAGAACACACCCTCCCCAATGTCTATCACCCAGCCACTCTTCCCCTCCCACGAATCTCCCCCCCAGCAATCCTCAGTTTGTTTTCTGAGATTAAGGGTCTCTTATGGTTTGTCTCCCTCCCCTGTCCCATCTTGTTTCATTTTTCCCTCCCTCTTCCCATGAACCCCTGCCCTGCTTCTCAAATTCCTCATTATCAGAGAGATCATGAGATAATTGTCTTTCTCTAATTGACTTATTTCACTCAGCATAATACCCTCTAGTTCCATCAACATTATTGCAAATGGCAAGATTTCATTTTTGATGGCTGCATGGTATTCCACTGTGTGTGTGTGTGTGTACATGCACACACATGCACATATACATACACACCACATCTTCTTTATCCATTCATCTGTTGATCTAGGCTCTTTCCATAGTTTGGCTACTGTGGACATTGCTGCTATAAACATTTGGGTGCATGTGCCTCTTCAGATCACTACATTTGTATCTTTAGGGTAAATACCCTGTCCCATTTAATATTTTAGTAGCAACTATTATTATCTGAAAATATCTTGTGATTACAAAGTAATTTTAAACAGGAAGGTCAGAGAAGGCCTTTCTGAAATGACATCTGAATGGAACTAGTCTATTCAGAGAGAAGAACAAGGTGCAAAGGATTGAAGACAGGAATGACCCTGGCATATGAAAAATAAGGCCAATGTCATTGGAGCAGAGTAAGGGAAGGATATGCAGCTTTGAGGTCAGAGGCAGACAGAAGAGAGATTATGCAGGACCGTAGAGATCTTGGGGGAAGTTTAGATTTTATTCTAGTGTGCTGGAAAACTAATAGAAGGTTTTAAACAGAGGAGTAATGCTATACAATCTACAACATAATTTATAGCTGTTAAAATCACTTTGGTGCTGAATGAGAAATCCATTTTAAGTGAGTAAAATGGAAATGGAGAGGTTAACTGAGAGATTATGGTAATAGCCTAGATGAGAAATTATAAGAATAGCAATGGATACAGTGAGATATATATTTTAACTTATTTTAAGATTTTATTTATTTGACAGAGAGCGACACAGCAAGAGAGGGCACACAAACAGGGGGAGTGGAAGAGAGAGAAGCAGGCTTCCCGCTGAGCAGGGAACATGATGCGGGGCTCAATCCCAGCACCCTGGGATCATGACCTGAGCCGAAGGCAGATGCCTTATGACTGAGTCACCCAGGTGCCCTGAGAAGTATATTTTAAAAGTAGGGTTGTCAGGACTTGCTAATAGAGTATTAAGGGATAAGGGAAAGAATCAAGAATAACCCATAGGCTTTTGGTTGGTACATTTATAATAACCTGGGAAGGAACAAGTTTAAAGGCAGTAAATCGAGAGTTCTGCTTTGGATGTTAATTTTCATTTTCAGGTATAGATGTTCAACAGTAAGCAACCTAATAATATCTCTGGGTAGATATAAATTTGGGAGTTGCCAGCATATAGATGATATTTAAAGCCATGGGACTAAATGAAGTTATTTAGGAAGAGAATAAAGATGAAGAGAGGACAAAGAATGTAGCAAAAGTGCATGGGGAGTCAAGAAGGATTCCTACACTTCTGGTTTGGGAAAATGAGTGAACATGGTACCATTTTACTAGATATCCCTGCCTCAGTGAATGGGAGGAAAAAAAAAAGTTGGGGAGGGTGGGATGTGTGGAGAAGTTGTATTGGCTCTGTTGAGCCTCTTTTTTTTTTTTTTTTTTTTTTAAGAGAGAGTGCTAGAGTTTTGGGGGGAGAGGGAAGAAAAGAGGGAGAAAGAATCTCAAGCATACTCCCCACTGAGTGGGGAGCCCAACACAGGGCTCAGTCTCACGACCCTGAGATCATGACCTGAGCTGAAATCAAGAGCCAGACACTTAACCGACTCAGCCACCCAAGTGCCAAGCTATGCTGTGTCTTAATGGCATATGGCACACCCAGCTAAAACTGCCAATATACAGTTGATAAATATTCTATAGGAAATTGATGTTGTTTGGAGAAACATATTTGCAATCATCGAACAGATGGTAGTTGAAGGCAGGAGTGGATGGGATCACTCTGAAACACTATGCAGAGAAGAGTGCTAACAGCAAAAACAGAATTTGTCACAGAGACAGAAGAGCCCACACATTAAAACAATTAACATCTCACTTTTTTTCAGAAAACAAATTGCCAGTCAATTAATGAAAAAAAAAAAAAGGTGGGGATGAAAAGGCCTTAATGCCTTCCTCGAATCTGAAACCCAGCTCTGATAACTGCTATCTCTTTGACTTTAGTTCTTCAATTTCTGTGACTCAGTTTTTTTGTATACTCCATTCTACATCACGGAGATACTGTGAGACCAAGTAGGCTTGAGTGAAGCAGTTGCAATGAGAATCTCATGATAGTTAAAAACTATTACTATACAATTCTCTGTGGGTCACTTTTTCTATTCTTTCCCTTAGCATAGGCACAATTAAATAAACTGAAAGGTAACATTAAGCCCTGGTGATGTAAGAGACTATAAATAAATCCAAGATACAATTATTTTTACTAGCAAGTTTCATAAAGGAAGAAGAAAGAGGTAAGAAAAATATTAGTTAAGTCTATGTTAAAACAAGATGGGGAAAAAATACCGAGCTTCACATTGAGCCTGAAAGGTGAAATCTGTACATCAATTTCCTAAACTGAACACTTGTATTCATGTTACTTCATAAAATGTTAACACAAAGTATGTTTGCAACAGCCATGAAAAGTGAAAAAAACACAAAAACAGAATGATTCAGTTAAGACAAGTGTGGTTCCTTCATCTTCCTCTTACTTATGCGACTAAGAAATATCCTTGTATGGCCAACAAGTGGAGATGTACACAACTGCACCGCAAAAAGAAAGGGATTATATATCCCACGGACTTTATATGTCAGTTCTGACTTTGTGTGCTTAGTTTTCAAACAGCTTTAAAAACTGGAAATCGGAGCGCCTGGGTGGCTCAGTGGGTTAAGGCCTCTGCCTTCGGCTGAGGTCAAGATCTCCGCATCCGGCTCTGTGCTCAGCGGGAAGCCTGCTTCCCCCTCTCTGCCTGCCTCTCTGCCTATTTGTGATCTCTCTCTGTCTGTCAAATAAATAAATAAGATCTTAAAAAAATTTTTTTTTAATTGGGAAGCAATTATTCCGACTGATAGTTGAACTGCAGTTGTGGTATCAACTGCAAACCCACTTTTTTCCCCCGGTCCCAGTGGGTTACTGGGAACGTAAAAAATAAATAAGTAAGTAAGTAAGTAAGTAAGTAAGTAAATAAATAAATAAATAAGCAAGCAAGCAAGCAAGCAAGCAAAACAAAAACCCTGCCTTCTTTAGGCCTGGTTGCGGAAAAAGTTGCGAGTTGCTGAAGGAGGATGGCAGCCATCCACATCCCTCCCCTCTCTTCAGGTGGGATACTGGTTTACCTGATAATATGGTCCGATTTACAGAAAACAGGCCTTTGCAAATGAAACAATACTGAATTATCTTCAAATTTTGGCAACATTCTGTGCACATTTATAGCCCGTGGACGCTGTGGCAGATCTCTGGGGTTTCTGACTAAAATAACGGATTGGGGACCGGATGACCAACAGGAAACGGGTCCTATCTTCAGAACAGCCTATGGTTTCATTTGGAAGAAAGAAACCAACCGCCCTCTCTAGCAATTGGCCTTCTTCGCACAAAATGAAAACCAGTGATTTTTCTTCTAAAGAGGCAGTTGGGGTCAAAACATAGAGCTAAAAACCCAAGTCCTGCCCGAGCGATCACAAAGAATATACACTGAGGGAAGTTCACGGGTCAAGTCCCTCATCTAAGGAAAGAGGTTTCCGGGAAGTAAATGAGCGTAGAAAGTGATCAGAAGGGACTGTTCCCTCCAACCGCAGGGGACAAGCCCCGGGTTAGAGACGAGCTCCCGGGCACCCCTGAGATCAAGTGGGGTCGGCGAACACCTCTCGTTCCCTGGACCGGCTTTCCAAAGATCTGCCGCGACACCTCGCATATTTTCAACCACTTCTCTGAGGGAGAAGTACTGAAATCAGTCGCGAAACACATCCCTAAAGGCCGGACTGGAGGGTTTCCGAACCGGCACGCGCGCGGCTGGGGAGGAAGAGCACGTGAGACGCCGGCCTGGCCGGACGGAGGACGACGCGGGACCGGGAGCGGCGGGCCTGGCCCTACCTGCCCAACTCCCGCAGAGCGGGGATCATAGACGCCAGCTCCAGGCCGTGGTCGCCCATGCTGAAGAAGCGCGGCACTCATCAACGGCGCCGACGCCGATTCCCGGCGTTTCCACAGCTACCTCCGGTGGGAGGGCCCAGCGTCCGACGGTGCCTCGCCAGGCCCAAAACTCCTCCCGGAAGCCGCGCCCGGTCCTGCTCTGTTAGGCCGTGTTCTTTTTCCGCGTAGGACCCGGGGGAGGCCCGGAGGCCGAGAAGGGGCGGGGCTAGCAGGCGGAGCGCGCGCCGGTCAAGTTTCCGACCGCGGATCCCGCTCAGGGCTGAACGCAGGCGGGCATGTTTTGGGGCGAGTTTTGGTTTTTAGCCCGCGCCCTTTGCTGCTCCCAGCTTGGGAGGCCCAGAGAGGCGAGATCCTAGGTTCTGGAGAAGAAACAGGCGTGACGGGCACCAACCCTGCCTCCTTCTCATCACGAAAGTGGGAACTGAGACAAGTCGGCGAGTAAAGGGATTGACTACATCCTAGGTCTCCCCTTGGCGGAACGCCCAAGTTTCTACCACTTTCCCGGCATCCTTTCTGAGAGATACGAGACTCCAACCTGTCTTCCCTGTTTCAGCGGGTTCTTTTCCACTTCAAGTAAGGCTTTCTCGAAGATACTCCCAACCAGCCTTTAATATTTAAAAAGGAGTTTGAACTTTTTATAGGTGTCTCATCAAATCAGCGTCAGTACTGTGTTTATGTAACCATTATGGGCATCTACTACCCGCGATTTAATTTTTAAAGTAAATCAATGGATTTGGGCTGTAGACATTTTCTAGCCCAACCCAATTTGTTTATTTGAAAAATGGCCATCGTAAGAGACTGTTAACATGTCAAAATTATGTATTTCTTCAGGCAAAGTCATGCAATGTGCTTGCATTTGTTCCAGAGTACATGAGGATAATTACTGATAGAGTATCTAAAAAATATCAAAGAGCACCTGGGTGGCTCCGTGGGTTAAGCGTCTGCCTTCTGCTCTGGTCTCCATTCCATGACCCATCCTGCATGGGGTTCCCCCTCCTCTGCGGGGAGTCTGCTTCTCTCTCAGCCCCTCCACCCCTGACCCGTGCTTGTGCTCTCTCTCTCAAATGAATAAATAAAAATCTTTAAAATAAAAAAATGAAAATAAATCAGAGTGATGGAATGACAGCCAAATGTGCTTCCTGCCTTGGGGATTTTGCATTTGCTTTACCTTCTGCCATAATCTTGAGCACACCTCTCTCATAGAACTCCTTTTCAGATGCTTGCTGAAATGTCACCAGAGAGCCTCATAAAGAATGTCACACTTAACACTCATTCTCTTTCCCTCTCCATCTCGCTTTATTTTTCTTCATAGCACTTGGAACCGAATTATATATCACATACTATTATTGACTGTGTACTCCAGTTAGACTATAAGCTTCTGGGAGCAGTATCTTACCTGATTTATTCACTGCTTAGATACCCAGGACCTAAAACAGTGCCTGGCACATAGTGTTCACTAAATATTTGTTAAATAGTTGAATGCTATAGTGAAAAGAACATGGGATTAGGAGTTAGAGGTCCTGTGCAAGTTCTCATTCCATCTGCTAGAAATTATATGACCTCAGTAAAATTATTTAACCTCTCTGCACTTCAGTTTTTCATCTATCAAATTGAACTAATAACATCTACCTCACAAGATTATGATAAAAGTTAAATAACAAGTAATAGAGTCATATAGTGGACCCATTTCTTAGTTAAAATAGGTATACAATACATGCCAACAAAGATGAATCTTGAAAATGATGAGTAAACACGAAACGAACCAAGGGTGGCTGGGAGGTGGGGGTAGGGATGGTGGCTGGGTTATGGATATGGGGGAGGGTATGTGCTATGGTAAGTGCTGTGAAATGTGTAAGCCGGAAGATTCACAGACATGTACCCTGGGGCAAATAATACATTATACGTTAATTAAAAATAAATAAATAAAAAATAAATTAAAAAAAAGAAAATGATGAGTAAAAAGCAAATTGCAAAGGGATACATAATATCATTGTATCACATATCATTTTAAAGCCACAAAATAAGACTATGAGTTATGTATACATAGGTATATAATAAAAACATGCTTGGGAAGGATATATGTGAACTCCAAGAGAGTTGCACTCCCCTGGAGAAAGAGAAGGGAATGAAGTGATGAGATTTCAACATATCTGTGAGGGTTTTCTTTTAATAGGATCTGAATTAATCATGACAAATGTAACATTTATTACATTTGGGTGAATGTTATATGACTATTCGTATCTGTATGGATATGATATTCTAAAATGTTTTACAGAATAGACTTTTTAAAGATTTATTTATTTATTTTAGAGATGGAGAGAGAGAATCCCAAGCCGACTCCACACTCAACATGGAGCCCCATGCTGGGCTTGATCTGACAACCCTGACATCATGACCTGAACCAAATCCAAGAGACCCATACCCAATCGACTTTGCCCCCCAGGTGCCCCTAAATATACTTTTTTAAAGCTTGGATTAGATTATACATATGAAAACGTTTATCCACTAAAAAGTAACAAATGTTAAGTATTATTTTTAGGTTATTTGAAGAAAGATTATAAAAATTACATTATATGGAAATCAATAACTGAATAGCATTAGAATTCTGAAAGAGGGGCACCTGGGTGTCTCAGTGGGTTAAAGTCTCTGCCTTTGGCTGAGGTCATGATCTCAGGGTCCTGGGATCGTGCCCTGCATCGGGCTCTCTGCTCAGCAGGGAACCTGCTTCCTCCTCTCTCTCTGCTTGCTTCTCTGCCTACTTGTGATCTTTCTCTCTCTGCCAAATAAATAAATAAAATCCTTAAAAGAAAAAGAGAATTCTGAAAGGTAGTACACTTAGAAACATTGGAAACAATAGAGCTTTGGGAATCCAATTTAATTCAGAAAGTTATTTTAATGCAAGATATTTTGTTAGGTACACCTATGACACAAAGATGAGGATGATAAAGTGCCTCGAGTAGTGTGCAAACTGTGGATGTAGAAGAACATCGTAAGAATTCAGAAAATGAAAAGCAAAGCACAATCCGATGAACGCTCTAAGAGGCATTAACATGCATTGGAAAAATAGAATATGAAGAGATCAAGTATACTCTGTGGAGAGGAGGTGGAGCAGGAAGGGGCTCAGGGAGAATGTGGCACCACATCTGAGATGGGATATGAAGGAAGATCAAGATATGAAGAAACAAAGATTGGAGAAGAAGAATATTTTCTAATTAGAGGCAGCAGTATGAACAGAAGCATATGGAAGGAGAGACTAGTGCTCCTGTTCAGCTGATGTTAGGCAACATTTAGAGTAGTCCAATTGAGATACTTGTACAAACTTCAGTAAGCAGTGAAGAGGCAATGGAAGATTTTTTATAAAGTGACAGTCGAAGTTACACTCAAGTTTGGCAGGAGGGTGCAGGGCAGAACAAAAGGAGGATAGCAGATTATTTCAAGAAATGAAACTTTAGCAGTAAATGAATAAATGAGCAATTTTCATTCCAAGCAGACATCATCCCTCGAGGTACTCATATATTTCTCTCCCGGACCAAATTTCTTGAGCTTTTCATACAGACTGATTCTATTTTGTCACCTCCTGCTCAAGTCCTAAACCTACATAAGCTATTCTCTCTGCCCTACCTGCCCCCTCTTAAGTGCTTCTCACCGAAGTCATCAATGACTTTCATATGTACAGCTAAATTCAAAAGATGTTGATAGGCCCTTTCCTTTCATGACCACTCAACAGGACTTAATAGTGTAGATTAATGCCTCTATCTTAGGATATTTTCTTCCTTTGGCTTATGTTACTCTCTTGGTAGCAACACTTCCTTTGCCATTCTCTTAACTGCTATTATTCCTTAGGATTTTAAGGTCCTAGTGTCCTAGAGACCTTGGTATTTCCTAAGCCCAATGTCTCATTCAAGTTGATAAGGAGCACCAGCCAGTGCCTTGTAGGTTTCAGTTGGACTGTGTATAGAATTGTCCCCATTGATGATTAAACTAGGGGAGAAAATGGCCACCAGGTGGCACCACAACCCAAATAAAGAAGAAACTGGACTGGACCTCTATTCTCAGATGCCCAAACTCCTGGCAGCCCAGCTCTGCAAGTTCCATCATAATACATGGGATTTTTTTTTTTTTTTACGCCACTTATGGTATTTTGTCAGGATTTTACTGTATAATTCACATCATAAAATATACACTAAAATATAAATCTTTTTTTAAAAAGGTTATTTATTTGCCAGAGAGAGAAAGCGCTCGCAAGCAAGGGGAGTGTCAGAAAGAGGGAAAAGCAGGCTCCCCTTTGAGCAAGGAGCCTGACTCCAGACTTGATCTGAGGGTCCTGGGATCATGATCTGAGCGGAAGGCAGACGCTTAACCAACTGAGCCATCCAGGTGTCCCTAAAATAGAAATCTTAAGGAAATGAGATAAAAATACAAACAATTTTAATTTCCTTTCCACACTGGAATGGAGTTCAATATGTATCTCCTTGGTACATGGTGCTCAAAAATTTGCATTTTAAATTTTTTTTTTTTAGATTTTATTTATTTATTTAACAGAGAGAAAGAGATCACAAGTAGGTAGAGAGGCAGGCAGGGGAGAGGGGAAAGCAGTCTCCCCGCTGAGCAGAGAGCCTGATTCGGGGCTTGATCCCAGGACCCTGAGATCATGACCTGAGCCAAAGGCAGAGGCTTAACCCACTGAGCCACCCAGACCCCCCTTAAATAATTTTTAATAATTTTTGTTTCTCCTAGTTTCATTGAGAAATAAATGCCATGTTACTATATAAGGTTAAAGCATACAGCATGATGGTTTCATTTACATATATTATAAAATGATTGCCATAAGAGGTTAAGCTAACATTGATCTTTGCATATAGAGACAATAGAAAGAAAAGAAAGAAGAATAAAAGAAAAATAATTTCTCCTTGTAATGAGAACTTTAGGATTTACTCTCTTAACTTTCCTATAAACAGCAGTATTAGCTATAGCCATCATGTTGTACATTATATCTCTAGTACTTATTTATCTTGTAACTAGAAGTTTGTACTTCTTGGCCACATTGCTTTAATACCTTCCTAATACCTCCTACCTTGATAACCACAAATATCACCTCTTTTTCTATGAATTTGGTGGGATTTATTTGTTTGTTTTAAATTCCACATATAAGTTAGATCATATGATATTTATCTTTCTCTGTCCTGCTTATTTCATTTAACATAATGCCATCAAGATCTATCCATGTTGTCAGAAATGGTAGGATTCCCTCTTTTTTGTGACTAAATAATTTTCCATTTTATATATATATATATGCTATAAATATATGTCACAATTTCTTTATTCATTCATCCATCAATGGATACTTAGGTTACCTGTTTCCATATCTTGTCCATATGCTGCTATGAACATAGTACTGCAGATATCTTTTCAAGTTAGTGTTTTCATTACCTTAGGATGTATTCCTAGAAGTGGAGTTGCTGGATCATATGGTAACTCTATTTTTAATTTTTTGAGGTTTCTCTATAGTCTTTTCCATAGTATCCGTACCAATTTACAACCTCACCTACAGTGCACAAAGCTTCCCTTTTCTTCACATCCATGCCACTATTTGTTTTTGCTCATCTGTTTGATAATAGCCATTCTAACAGGAGTGAAGTGATGTTTCACTGTGCTTTTAATTGTGTTGAGCATCTTTTCAGGTACCATTTGGTTTTTCATATATCTTCTTTGGAGAAATGTTTAGAAATGTTGATTCAAGTCCCTTACCCAATTTTTAGTTGGGTTGTTTGTTTTCTTGTTACTGAGTTGTATGAACTCTTTCTCTATTTTGGATATCAACCCCTTATCAGATATATGGTTTGCAAGTATGTTCCCCAGTTTGTAGATTGTCTTTTCACTTTGTTGACAGTTTTTTTTTTTGCTATGTAAAAGCTTTTTAGTTTGATTTAGTCCCACTTGTTTATTTTCTATTTTGCTGCTTGTGCCTAAGATGTCATATCGAAAAATCATTACCATGACCGATGTTAAAGATGTTTCTGTGTTTTCGTCTAGAAGTTTTATGATTTCAGGTTTTACATTTAAATCTTTATTCCATTTCAAGATAATTTTTTAAAAAGATTTTATTTATTTGTTTGTTTGTTTGTTTGTTTGTTTGTTTGACAAAGAGAGAGCACAAGTAGGCAGGGCAGCAGGCAGAGGGAATAGTAGAAGTAGACTCCCTGCGGAGCAGAGAGCGTGGTGCAAGGCTCTATCCCAGGACCCTGGGATCATGACCTGAGCTGAAGGCAGAGGCTTTAACCCACTTAGCCACCCAGGTGCCCCTCAAGTTAATTTTTGCAAGTGATATAAGATATGGGTCCAGTTTCATTCTTTTACATGTAAATATCCAATTATCCCAGCATCATTTGTTGAAGAGACCATCATTCTCCATTTCTCCATTTTTTTTTTTTTAGATTATTTATTTATTTATTTATTTGACACAGAGAGAGAGAGAGATCACAAGTAGGCAGAGAGGCAGGCAGGGGGGAGGGGAAGCAGGCTCCCTGCTGAGCAGAGAGCCCATGCAGGGCTTGATCCCAGGACCCTGAGATCATGACCTGAGCTGAAGGCAGAGGTTTTAACCCACTGAGCCACCCGGGTGCCCCTGTTCCTTGTTTCTTATCATGCTTTCTTTTTCTGTGTTTTGAAGTCTTTTGGTATCAGTATGCTCTGACTTATTTATTGTGTTCTTCTGTATAATTACTACAAGATTTTCTCTTGTGATATCACAAGGTTTACATAAAATACCTTAAATTTATAACACCTACTTTAAAATTGATAACTTAATTTTAACAGAATTTATATACTTTACACTTTTATTTCTTGTCCTCCTCACATTTTAAGTTGCTATTACAATTTATATTTTTTAATACTGTATAATTAATAATAGATTATTGTATTTATGGTTATTTTTTCTAAGCTCATTTTTTTTTAACTTTTAGAGTCGTGAGTTATGTACCACCATTACCATATTGTAGAATCCAACAATGCTTTTATTTTTATAATTACCAGTGAGATTTATGCTACTTTTTTGTGTTCTTATGATATTAATTAGCCTCCATTTACTTCTACTCAAAGAACTTCCTTTAAAAAAAAAAAAAAAAAAAGAACTTCCTTTAGTATTTCTTGGAAGGCAAGTCTGTTGTCAGCTTTTATTTGTTTGGGAACGTCTTTATCCCTACTTCATTTCCAAAGGACATCATTGCTAGTTAGATAATTCTTGGTTAACAGTTCTTTTTTTTCAACATTTTGAATATGTCTTCCCATTCTCTTCCTGGTATAAAAAGTTTCTATTGAGAAACCCACCTATGGTCTTATGGTGGTTTCCTTATATGTAACTTCCCTTTTCTCTCGCTGCTTTTAAAATTCTTTCTTTGTCTTTGACTTTTGACGGTTTAGTTATAATGTGTCCCATTGTTACCCTATTTAGGTTCAACATGTTTGGTGTCATTTGGGCACCATGGATCTAGATGTCCATTTCTCTCCTCAGGTTCAGGAGATTTTCTGCCATTATTGCTTTAAATATATTTTTTGTCCCTTTCTCTTTCTCTTCTAGAAATCCCATAATGTGAATACTATTTCTTTTTATTGTATCCTCATAATTGCTATAGGCTTTCTTTACTCTTTTTCATTCTTTTTTTTTTCTTTTCACTCCTCTGACTGAGTGATTTCCAATGTCCTATCCTCCAGGTCACTGATTCTTTCTTCTGGATGGTCAAGTCTATTTTTGAAACCATTAAATTTTTCAATTCATTTATTATATTTTTCAATTCCAGGATTTCTGTGTTTTTGTTTGTTTGTTTAATGGTTCCTATTTTTTGTCAAATTTCCTATTTTGTTCATGCTTTGTCTAGTTGTCTGTCTGTGTTTTCTTGTAGTTCATGAAACATCCTTATGAGGATTATTCTGAATTCTTTGTCTCACAGTTCATAAATCATTTTTTTAGAGTCTGTTATTGGACCTTCACTGATTTCCTTTGGTGGTATTGTATATATCTGATTTTTTGTGATCTTTGATTCCTTATATTGGTATCTGTAAATTTGAGAAATGGGGCTCCCCTTCCAGACTCCACAGGTGTGCTTTGGCAGAGACAGTTCTTTACCAGCTCAATTTGGGTTTCTGGGTATGTCTGCTTGTAATGTCTTTGGGCAGGTAGGGTCTGCTATTATGGTTTAGTTTGGGATGAGGCAAATGTTTGAGCTCTGAGGATGAAAATGGGGGGCCATGTCACTGGCTAACAACAGTTGGGTAGGATTGTAGGCTTGGCTCCCTACCCAAGTAAGATTGCAGGATGGTCTCTGCTGGTGCCTGAGTTCTTACTAGATGGTTACTTTGGGTTGCGTATATTCAGTAGTAGGTGGGGCTATGAATTCGCTGCCCTGACAGGGTAGCAGACCAGAGCCCAGGGCTTGTGCACTTTATTGTTTGGGAGCCCTAATCAGACCTGACTGCATTGATTTCAGGTGAGGAGGCCAGTGGTTTTGCTCTGCAGATGGGGATGTCACAGACTGTGTTCTCTATTCAAATGCCACTCTATGTAGGTCTGTTAAATGGGTTATGCAACTTCCTCTGTGCTCTGGTTAAGCTTCCTGATCAGACAGATGGAAAGCTATAATCAGCAATGAGCAGGGCTATGAATTAGATTTCCTGCCCAGGTGCAACTGAAGAAGCTCTAAAATTGGGAAAGCTCTTTGTGGTCCAAGGTCAAGCCAACCTGTCCCCCAAGTTCTCTGGTTTAGTAGAGCCACTGGCTTTGCTCTGCAAACTGTCAGCTCTGCCTGCTTTTTTCTCTGTTTGAGTGCCACTGGGTCACACAGCTTTCAGCTGTTTTCACCAGCCCTTCTGGTCAGATGGGGCTGGAAGTCATTCTCCAAAGTGGGTGAGGCTGTGGCTCACCTCCTTTCTTGGGCATAGGCAGACTGGGCTCTTGGGCCAGCAAAACTCCTCATCTGAGGATTCAAATCAGGCACATCTGTACTTCACTGAGTTCCCTGGTCAGTGTGTGTCCCTGACTTGGTTCTGCAGATGAGCAAAACCCCTGGTAGGGATTACCACTTGGACAAAGCAGGTATGAAGTCTTCCGAGATCCATGTGCTGGTTGTTGCAAGTCCTCCCTCCTTCTCCATCACAGTCAGATTCCCAGTAGTTGGGCCCCACAGATTCCCCTGTAACTCCTGTGGTGTAAGATTGGAGTAGGGCCTCCTCAAAAGTGACCTACAATGCTGTGGAAGGCTGGTTATCCCTCCTGGGTTCTTTCTTCCCACTGGAGGAACTGAAAGTTCGGGAGAAGCCTCACCATGTGGTATTGGACTTTCCTGAGGGAGGGGCAATGCATTTAGCATGTAGCTGTGTCTCTTTTCTAATGAAATCTGTCTTGGTCTCTGGGGGCATGGGGGTGCTTCAACCTAACCCCTGTGTTGTAGGATTCTCTCAGTGGTTTCTTGTTCTTGAATAAATGTTGGTTGTCCTTGTGAGGGGAGCAATGTCAAGAACAGCTTGTGACATCACTCCCATAATTTTCATTTTAAGTAATTTTTAAATTACTTATTTAATAATTCAAAATTTATTTTTATTTTTAGTAATTTAGGAAATGCTCCTAAGTGATGCTGATGTTATTTGGAATTGTTCTGCACGGTGGACAGAGTACCCTTTTAAAATTGAAATATGATTATGCCATTCTCCTGCTTCAAAAGCAATTCTGACAATATGTGTTGGATATTGTCAGACAGATTGATGGGTAAAAAGGGGCAAATGTCTATTGGTTTTAACTGGGTAAAGTCTCAAATACCAGGTCAACATTCTGAAACTAAATAATTCAGAATAAATGATCCTGTATAGCTAAATTACATTAACACACTTGTCCTATTTAGTAGAAACACTGAAAAGAACCATTACCAAAACCATCTAGTTCTCATAGAGGAACTTATAATATTTGAGAAACTTAAATGTAAAGCTATTTGTCTTTCTATCAGTGTGGCAGTTTCACATCTACTAAGGCTATATAATAGAACTAGGACACCACTGTTTTCAGAGGTTTTTCAGAAGTAAGGATGTGGAGTACTTTCTCATGTGTTCAGGATATTTATACCTCAGTAACAAATTATTATCATTTCATTGCTAAGGTACCAAGTATGACCTTAAGATTATATCAAGTTTGTTTGAATGGTAGTGATTATCTGTATTTGCAATCATTACTTTGAGTTTTCTCAATATACTTTTGTCTTTTGCATGCGTCATTATCTTCCCACTGACATTTTAATGAACAAACATTTATTAATTGTTTTATGATTTATATTCTGAGAATATTTTTTCTTAGTCTGTCATTTGGCTTTTGTCATAGAGAAACTTTAATTTCATTATATCAAATATATCTTCCTTTACATCTTCTGGGTTTTGAGTCTTGCTTAGGAAGGTTAACTTCACAGTTAAAAGTGTTTTTCTCTACTTTTTACTGAGGTTCTTTTTACTTTAATTCCTTAGGATTAATTTTCTCATTTACTTATCTTTTTTTGGGTTTTTTCATTTACTAGCATATAATGTATTATTTGTTTCAGGGGTACAGGTCTGTGAGTCATCAGTCTTACACAGTTCACAGCAGACAACTTTTTTCCTGGATGGATAGTACGTTTGTCAGAACTGAAATCTCTTGCTAGTTTAAGAATTAAAAAGTTTGTTAAGGGGCACCTGGGTAGCTCAGTGGGTTAAAGCCTCTGCCTTCGGCTCAGGTCATGATCTCAGGGTCCTGGGATCGAGCCCTGCCTTGGGCTGTCTGCTCAGTGAGGAGCCTGCTTCCCTCTCTCCCTCTTCCTGCCTCTCTGCCTACTTGTGATCTCTCTCTCTCTCTCTCTCTGTGTCAAATAAATAAATAAAATCTTTTTAAGAAAAAGTTTGTTAAGAAATAAAGATATATATAGAATCTTTTAGAGACACTTGACTTGGTGGAACTTAAATCATGTCTGAAACCCAATCTATAGGTGGATCTGGGAAATGTAGAGTTTGGCTTTCCTTCCTGGAAGATAGTTGGAGCAATCCACAGAATCTGTTAATATGTTACTTAAGTAGTTTATTATTTTCTCTTTATTTTGATATGCCATCATTTTCACAGATGAAAATATATTTGGCGACAGTCAGCAGTCTCTGCCATATTCCAAAGCTCTTTTCAGTTAATGTTGTACACGATTTTTTTTTTCCAAGTAAGGATGGGCAAGGTGTGGGATAGGATAGAAAAGGTAGTGAGCTGCCCCAGATCATCCTTCTTTGCACTCAAGCTATTTTTTCCGATGCCTGTTAGACTTACTTCATTCTGGGATAATTACTTGGCTCGATCTTTCAGTTCCAAATTTCTCATCATATCTATTCTGATACCTCTGTAGCCATCCTTTGCCAGTTTGGTGTAAGAAAGAGCACTGCAGAGGAAAGGTTATGTTGGTAGCTCATCTTCAGGGTGTGAGAGACTCGTGTTCTTCTTGAAAGTGGGTATCTACTTTTGTTACCATTTAGAACCAGTAGGGGAGGAGAAATCTATTGACTAGCTTATTTACTCCAAGCCTCTTTCCCTGATTTCTCTCTCTGCTGACAGCCTCAGTGCCAACCTCCCAATTCTTGACCTGTTAACTTTAAGAGTGCACACCCTTCCCCCCACTGCATCTCCCCCCCTTTTTTTATTATTTAAAGATTGATTGATGGTTTTAAAGAGAGAGGGAATCAGTGAGAGGCAGAAGAAGAAAGAGAGAGAAACTTCAGCAGATTGTGCTCAGCACAGAGCCTCATGACCATGAGAACACGACCTGAGCTGAAACCAAGAGTCAAACGCTTAACTGACTGAGCCATCCAGGCACCACCCAGGCTCCCCCCACTGCTTCCTTTGCCTTGGATGACTCCTCTGTAAGATGTGAGATTAATTTTCCTTCCATTTTGTTTTTCTGAGTAGTGATCCTATCTGTAGTCTGTCTTTTCTTAACTTTGCTGGTTTGCTGATGGCAGTTTTTATTCTTTTCCTGAGGTATGTTTTTACTTTTAAAAGGTAACTTCTCTCTTTCGTAGAGATTTTACTGTGGTAAGTGGGATATAGATATCTGTGCTTTGTGAACTATTTTGATCCAATCTATATTAAATGTGTGTGTGTGTTTGTGTCTGTGTGTAAGAGAGAGAGAGAGAGATGGAGATTTTTTTTGCATTATTTTCTGTCTTATTTCTCAGATTATTCTTTTTTCCTCCAAATGATGTAAAATAATAATAAATAATAATAAAGCCAGGGTTCTCTGCTCAGCAGGGAGCCTGCTTCCCCCCCCCCCATTGTATCCACACTCTTTGTTTACGCTCTTATTACTTAATATTCTGAATCTCCACTTTTGTCCTTGTGAGCATTAAATGTGATAAAGAACAAAAAGTTCTTGCAGCAGCTAGCAAATAAAAAACATGGAATAAACATTAGAGATCATGGTAAAAATGATGGTGATGGTGAAATTCTATTTTTTCTCTCTCTTTTTAAAAAATTTAAATTCAGGGGCGCCTGGGTAGCTCAATAGGTTAAAGCCTCTGCCTTCGGCTCAGGTCATGATCTCAGGGTCCTGGGATCAAGCCTCACATTGGGCTCTCTGCTCAGCAGGGAGCCTGCTTACCCCTCTCTCTGCCTGCCATTCTGCCTGCTTTTGATTTCTCTCTGTCAAATAAATAAATAAAATCTTTAAAAAAATTAAATTCAATTAATTAGCATATAATGTGTTATTTGTTTCAGGGGTACAGGTATGTGATTCATCAGTCTCGTATAATACCCAGGGCTCACTACCACACGTACCCTCCCCAATATCCATCACCCAGTCACCCCATTTCCCCACTCCCTCCCCTCCAGCGACCCTCCATTTATTTCCTAAGATTAAGAGTCCCTTATGGTTTGTCTTCCTCTCTGGTTTTATCTTGTTTCATTTTTTCCTCTCTTCCCCTATGATCCTTTGCCCTGTTTCTTAAATTCCACAGGGGCACCTGCATGGCTCAGTCTGTTCAGTGCCTTCTTTGGGCTCAGGTCATGATCTCAGGGTCCTGGGAGAATGTCCTGCATCAGGCTCTTTGCTCAGTGGGGACTCTGTTTCTTCCTCTCACTCTTCCTTTGTGTTTTCCCCCTCTCTCACTCAAATAAGTCAATGAAATCTCTAAAAATAAGTAAACAAATAAATAAATAAATAAATTCCACATATCAGTGAGATCATATAGTAATTATATTTCTCTGGTTGACTTATTTTGCTTAGCATAATAGCCTCTAGTTCCATCCATTCCGTTGTAAATGGCAAGATTTCATTTTTGATGGCTGCATGATATTCCATTATATAAATATAGATAGATAGATAGATAGATAGATAGATATCTATAGATATAGATATGATATATCTATATATTTTTTTCTGGTTTTTTCTGTTTTTTTTTCTGGTTCCATACATATATGATATCTATATCTATATCTATAGATATCTATCTATCTATCTATCTATCTATCTATCTCTATATATATATCACAATTTCTTTATCCATTCGTCTGTCAATGGACATCTGGGCTCTTTCTGTAGTTTGGCTATCGTGGACATTGCTGCTATAAACATTTGGGTGCACATGCGCCTTCGGATCACTACATTTGTATCTTTAGGGTAAATACCCAGTAGTGCAATTGCTGGGTCAAAGTGTAGCTCTATTTTCAACTTTTTGAGGAACCTCCATACTGTTTTCCAGAGTGGCTGTAGCAGCTTGCATTCCCACCAACAGTGTAGGAGGGTTCCCCTTTCTCCGCATCCTCGCCAACATCTGTTGTTTCTTGACTTGCTAATTTTAGCCATTCTTACTGGTGTGAGGTGGTATCTCACTGTGGTTTTGATTTGTATTTCTCTGATGCCGAGGGATGTTGAGCACTTTTTCATGTGTCTTTTGGCCATTTAGATGTCTTCTTTGCAGAAATATCTGTTCATATCTTCTGTCCATTTCTTGATTGGATTATTTGTTCTTTGGGTGTTGAGTTTGAGAAGTTCTTTATAGATTTTGGATACTAGCCCTTTATCTGATATGTCATTTGCAAATATCCTCTCCCATTGTCTTTTGGTTTTGTTGACTGTTTCCTTTGCTGTGCAAAAGCTTTTGATCTTGATGAAGTCCCAATAATTCATTTTTGCCTTTGTTTCTCTTGCCTTTGGAGACGTGTCTAGGAAGAAGTTGCTGTGGCTGTGTTCTCCTCAAAGATTTTGATAGATTCCTGTCTCACATTAAGGTCTTTCATCCATTTTGCTGTATGGTCCAGTTTCATTCTTTTGCATGTGGCTGCAGTTTTCCCAACACTATTTGTTGAAGAGACTGTCTTTTTTCCATTGGATATTCCCTCCTTCTTTGTTGAAGATTAGTTGACTGTAGAGTTGAAGGACCATTTCTGGGTTGTCTTTTCTGTTCCACTGGTCCATGTGTCTGTTTTTTGCCAGTGCCATACTGTCTGGATAATTACAGCTTTGTAATAGAGTTTGAAGTCCAGAATTGTGATGCCACCAGCTTTGATTTTCTTTTTCAACATTCCTTTGTATATTTGGTTTTTTTTCTGGTTCCATACAAATTTTAGGATTATTTGTTGTTGATGGTATTTTTTTTTAAAGATTTTATTTATTTGACAGAGAGAGAGACAGTGAGAGAGGGAACGCAAGCAGGGGGAGTGGGAAAGGGAGAAGCAGGCTCCCCTCCTGAGCAGGGAGCCTGATATGGGACTTGATCCCAGGACCCTGGAATCATGACCTGAGCCAAAGGCAGACGCTTAATGACTGAGGCACCCATGTGCCCCTTGTTGATAGTACTTTGATAGGGATTGCATTGAATCTACAGATTGCTCTAAGTAGCATAGACATTTTAACAATATTTGCTTTTCCAATCCATGAGCTTGGAATGTTTTTCCATTTCTTTGTGTCTTCCTCAATTTCTTTCATGAGTATTCTATAGTTTTCTGAGTACAGATCCTTTGCACTTTGGTTAGATAGGTATTTTATGATTTTAGGTGCAATTGTAAATGGGCAACTCCTTAATTTCTCTTTCTTCTATCTCATTGTTGGTGTATAGAAATCCAACCGATTTCTGTGCATTAATTTTATTTTTTAAAAATAAATTTAATTTATTAATTATTTAATTAATTGAATTTATAAATAAATTTAATTTATTTTATTGAATTCCTGTATGAATCGCTTCTCGGCCTTTTGGCTAAGATCAAGTGTAGTATCTCTTCTTATCAGTTTGAATTCCTGTATGAGTTCTAGCAGTTTTGGGGTGGAGTCTTTTGGGTTTTCTACATAAAATATCATATCATCTGCAAAGAGTGAGAGTTTGACTTCTTCTTTGCTGATTCGGATATTTTTTCTTTCTTTTTGTTGTCTGATTGCAGAGGCTAGGACTTCTAGTACTATGCTGAACAGCAGTGGTGATAGTGGACATCCCTGCCATGTTCCTGACCTTAGGGGAAAAGCTCTCAGTTTTTCCCCATTGAGAATGATATTTGCTGTGGGTTTTTCATAGATGTCTTTTATGATATTGAGGTACATACCCTCTATCCCTACACTGTAAAGGTTTTTAATCAAGAAAGGATGCTGTACTTTGTCAAATGCTTTCTCTGCATCTACTGAGAGGATTATATGGTTATTGTCCTTTCTTTTATTTATGTAGTGTATCACATTGATTGATTTGTGGTTGTTGAACCAACCTTGCAGCCTAGGAACAAATCCCACTTGGTCATGGTGAATAATCCTTTTAATGTACTGTTGAATCCTATTGGCTAGTATTTTGGTGAGAATTTTTGCATCCATGTTCATCAAGGATATTGGTCTGTAATTCTCCTTTTTGGTAGGGTCTCTGTCTGGTTTGGGGATCGAGGTACTGCTGGCCTCAGGAAAAGAGTTTGAAAGTTTTCTTTCCATTTCAATTTTTCAAAACATTTTCAATTCTTCTTTAAATGTTTGGTAAAATTCCCCTGGGAAGCCATTTGGCCCTGAGCTCTTTTTGTTGGGAGATTTTTATTATCTCTTCAATTTCCTTGCTGGTTATGGGTCTGTTCAGGTTTTCAATTTCCTCCTGTTTCAGTTTTGGAGTTTATACATCCCTAGAAATGCATCCATTTCTTCCAGATTGTCTAATTTGTCTAATATTTGTCTAATATATGAGCATATAGTTGCTCATAATATGTTCTTATAATTGTTCTTATAATCACAACCAGCAGTGTTGATTGTCATCTCTCCTCTTTCTTTTGTTTTTTTTTTTTTTAAGATTTTATTAATTTGACAGAGAGAAACACAGCGAGAGAGGGAACACAAGCAGAGGGAATGGTAGCGGGAGAAGCAGGCTTCCTGCAGAGCAGGGAGCCCGATGCGGGGCTTGATGCAGGGCTTGATCCCAGAATGCTGGGATCATGACCTGAGCCGAAGGCAGATGCTTAACAACTGAGCCACCCAGGTGCCCCGATCTCTCCTCTTTCATTCATGATTTTACTTATTTGGGTTCTTTCTCTTTTCTTTTTGATAAGTCTAGTCTCCTGCTGGGCTTAGGCTTTATTTGCTCTTCTTTCTTCATCTCCTTTAGGTGTAGGGTTAGGTTATGTATTTGAGACTTTTCTTGTTTCTTGAGAAAGTCTTGTATTGCTATATACTTCCCTCTTAGGACTGCCTGTGCTACTTAGTTTTGAATAGGTTTTGAATAGTTGTGTTTTCATTTTCACTTGTTTCCATGAATTTTTAAAAAATTCTTCTTTAATTTCCTGGTTGACCCATTCATTCTTTAGTAGGATGCTCAATGCATTTGAGTTCTTTCCAACTTTGCTCTTGTGATTGTTCCAGTTTCAAAGCATTGTGGTCTGAAAATATGCAGGGGATGATCCCAATCTTTTAGTACCAGTTGAGACCTGATTTGTGACCCAGGATGTGATCTATTCTGGAGAATGTTCCATGTGCACTGGAGAAGAATGTGTATTCTGTTGCTTTGGGATGGAATGTTCTGAATATATCTGTGAAGTTCATCTGGTCCAGTGTATCGTTCAAAGCCCTTATTTCCTTGTTGATCTTCTGCTTCGATGATCTGTTCATTGTAGTGAGTGTAGTAGTAGTACCCTACTATTATTATATTATTATCAATGTGTTTCTTTGATTTTGTTATTAATTAGCTTATTAAAATTCTGCTCATTATGATCTCCTTCTCAGTATCAATAACACTGGAAAATAAATTAATAATCCAGGGGCCATTGGAAAATGTGGAATTAGCAAATATTGTCTTTACATAAAATGTAAGTTTCAATTTAGTTTTTATTTGATTTTCATTTAGTTGTGTTTTTTTGAGAAAAATTATAAGTATTTTGTGCCTCAGTTTTCTTACTTATAAAATGAGGATAGCTTATTAAGGTTGTCATGGATAGTCAATGAGAAAACAATGTAAAATACTTAAATAATGGCTGGTACAAACTAGGAGTAGGGTAACTGTTAGCTATGTTATTATCAATATTAATATATTACAAATATCTTATATAAACTGTAGAAGACCCAGAAAATTATTATTATTATATTAATTATAAATTAATTATATCTTAATATTATTCCTATTTCAATTTATGTTCGTGATTTTATTAGTTGGAACACATGATTGGATATAAATTCATGTGATAAATAAGTATTAAAAATTAGGAGTATTATGGAAAAACTGAGATGCACATTTTTGCTGACCAGAATACTTGTGTCCACGAGATATAGTATCTTCTCTTTGTGAATTCTTCCTACCTGATGCCATTACCTCTGTTGCTTTCAAACTATTGCTCTTTTATTTATTTATTTTTATTTATTTATTTATTTTTTTTAAAGATTTTATTTATTTGACAGCGAGAAACACAGCGAGAGAGGGAACACAAGCAGAGGGAATGGTAGCGGGAGAAGCAGGCTCCCTGCCGCGCAGAGAGCCCGATGCGGGGCTCGATCCCAGGACCCTGGGATCTGACCTGGGCCGAAGGCAGACGCTTAACGACTGAGCCACCCAGGCGCCCCCAAACTATTGCTCTTTTAATTATCAGTGGAACTCTTTAATAAAATCTCAGAGAATACTCCAATGTGGAAGTAGTGTGCTCTTGGGACTGGGGTCCTTGACCCAGAGTTCTGCGTATTTATCATCTCCATGACACCCCAGGCTCCTGGAAACATAGTTTGAAAATTTTATTTCTTACTGTTAGAGATATAATCAGTCCATCAGATAATGGTTTTCTTTATAATTATTATGCTTTAGTTGTGTGTTTCTTTTTTATGATTTATTTGATTTTATTTTTATTTCAGGGAGAGAGAGAGAGAGCATGAGCTGGAGGGGCAGCGGGAGAGGCTGACGTAACACTTGATCTCATGGTCCCGAGATGATAATCTAAGCTGAAACCAAGAGTCTGATGCTTAATCAGCTGCACCAGCCAGGTACCCCTGGTTGTGCATTTATAATGATATGCTTTATTTTGTATTTGGAGTTACTTTTGGGAAATACTTTAATCAGCAATACCTTTACAAATGATATCTTGGGGTTGTTTAGTTTTAGAGATGAGTTGTTTCAGACATTTTATGTTGATTATTTTTTGCTTTTCTACAAAGGGTGATTTCTTTCTTTTTTTCATTTTCTTTTTTCCTTTTTTTTTTTGGTCTTCCTTTCAAATCAAATTACACTATGTCTAGGGTCTATGCTTTCTCATGAATTTATCCTGATCAATATTCCCACTAAGTAAATAGCTCATAGGAATATTTGATTAATTTTTTCTTTTTTTTATTAGGGAATAATTTATGTAAAATGAATTTCATAAGTTTAAAGTGCATAGTTTAGTTTTGACAGTTGTATGTTCCTGTGAAATCTCCACTACAATCAAGATAAGATTTCCATCATTTCCAAAAGATTTTTATTGCCCCTTTACCCCTAATCCCTCCCTCCACCTCTGGCTCCAGGTGATTATTCATTTGCTTTTTGTCACTATAAGTTAGTTTGGACTTCATAGAAATGGAATCATACATTTGTCTCTGGGCTCTTCCACTCAGCATAATAATGATTTTGAGACTTATCTATGTTGAAGCCTGTATGAATAATTTTTTCCTTTTTTTTGCTAAGTACTATTCCATTGCATAGATGCACCACATTTTGTTTATCGAGTCATCTGTTGATGAACATTTGGGTTCCTTTTGGTTTGGGGCTTATTGTGAAAAAAAAGAAAAGAAAAAAAGCTGTTATGAAGATTGGTGTTTAAGTCTTTGTGTAAATATATGTTTTAATTTCTCTTGGTTAATACCTATGAATGGAATGGCTGGGTTATATAGCAGAGGTGTGTTTGATTTTTTAAGAAATATTTTGTAAGAACTTATGTAGTCCTTATCTGGGCTCTGATAAGAATACTTAATTCACTGATTTCTCTAGGTAGAAAGCAGATAGAAATCCTTATTGGCTTACTTACTTCTATAATTAGTTGCTTATCATTTCCTTTGGGTTCCTAAAATAATTTCAACATCCTTCTTCTTCATTTCTTTGGTCCCACTGATAACATTTCAGGATTTCTTAGGTACCTGTTTTGCACTCAGTACTGCTCTAGACACTAAGGGGGCACACAGGACTTTGAGCTAATGAGGCAGCAAAATAGGGACCCCTCCTGTTGCCTGGAGAGAGCTGAAGGGACCACAGCTATAGATTATGCTACAGGCAAAGTATGCCCAAACTCTTTAGGCTGCATTCCATTTACTTGACTCACATGCTAGAGGAAAGGTTCCACCTTTGTTTGAGTGTGAGCTGTATGTATGTATGTATTTATTTATTTATTTATAAAGCAGGTGTGGCTGTTAAACGAAGAGGAAGTGTTCTGTGAAATCCTAGAAAGGGAGTGGGGGGTGAGAAAACTTTCCTGTTTTAATACCAAATATCTTTTCTCTAGAACAGGGGTTCTTAAAGTGTGATCCCAGAACTAGTAGCATCAGTTTCTCTTAAAAAAGTGTTAGTGGGGCGCCTGGGTGGCTCAGTGGAATAAAGCCTCTGCCTTCGGCTCAGGTCACGATCTCAGGGTCCTGGGATCTTAGGGTCCTGGGATCGAGCCCCGCATGGGGCTCTCTGCTCAGCAGGAAGCCTGCTTCCACCCCGCGCCCCACCCACCCACCCCCCGCCCGCCTGCCTCTGTGCCTATTTGTGATCTCTCTCTGTCAAAATCTTTTAAAAAAAAAGTACATCTTCAATCTTAAAAAAAAAAAAGTGCTAGAAATGTAAATCTTCGGCCCTCACTGTGGACAAACTGAATCTGAAACAATCCAGGTGGTATCTGTGTTTTAACAAGCCCTCCAGGTGATTCTGATCCATGCTCAAGTTTGAGGACCACTCTACTAAGCTCATTCCAATTGTGTAGATGGTTAGCTTTAGGTTTGGAGGAGTACGTCCTGGGTAACTGTGGACAATAGGGATAACGTTGCCGCAGCGCCCCAGGACCCTCTCCCTCCCAGCAACCGCAACTCGTCTTCCACTCCCAGGCGGAACTCAGGCTCCGGGGCTCAGGTCCTCTCCCCTAGGAGCCTCAGTTAAAACCCGGCAAGTGGATTTTCGAGTTTGCTGGCCTGGGTGCCGGCTGGGCATGCGTAGTGGCGCGAGCGCAGCAGCTAGGCGGCCGCGGAGAGGTATCCGCAGAGTGGACCTGGGGGTGCTTGGGACCCGAACGGGAGCTGCGGGTTCGACGGCTGCGGCTGGTACGCGGCGTGGCGGTGGGGTTCGAGAGGAAGGCTGCAACGGTAGGTAGAAAACAAAGGTTCACTTCTTCGCTGGCACACAGCGGCTCGAGGGGGAGTCTCTCCGATTTCCCTTGCTCGAGAGGCGGCTCCCCGCGCCCGGCTGTGCAGTGCGGCGCCCTCAGACCTCTGGGTGCGCACCTGCCTGGTCCCGGCAGCATGGAGTGCGGGCAGGTGTTAAATCATGTATTTATGCTGGTTACACAGTAAGCCTGTGAACTGAATTATGTTCCCTGCTTGAAGTTAGGCATTTTGTTAACTTTTCTATATCCTCCTGTCGCTTTTAAACTTTGGGTGGCTCTGGCGAGGCTTTCTGATCCAGCCTGTTTCACTTGAATTCTGTAGAGTGATTTTATTTGCTTTTGGTCTTTTGGTGCATAGGATCAATAGGGCTGGAGTGAAATCGCTCCGTGGTTTCTGGTTTTGGTGCCTTCCTGGAGCAGGGGGCCTCTGGATGCGGCATAAAAAACGTCAACTTTCAGCGAATTTCAGTGCCAAACACCTTATGCGTTTAAGTAGAAACTTTATAAAATGTAAGATTCCCTACCCCCACCCCTTACTTTTCTGCGTTACGGTTATTTCAGGTTTAATTTGGTGCTATTTAAAGAAGGCGGTCTTTTAGATGAGCAACAAGAGTTCTCATTTTTCTGTCCTTTATTTACCCTGTCACATCTTACGGCTCATACCCAGATATTTTACCCTGGGGTTTGCGGTATTGGATACACTTGTCGGAGGCTACGGCTGTGCTACATAAATTTCTTGGATAACTTGTGAGTCATAAAATCTTAGGTCAGGGGGCACACCGAACATTATTTAGGTAAAGTGTTAAATTTATGATGTGGGAGGCATATACATAGTGTTAATGAGTTTAGGGGAAAAAAAATTGTAGTTCAGGAAGAGAAACCTGTATGGAAAGGGAATACAGAAACCTGCCTTTCCTTCCCCCCTCTCCCCTTCCCATGATGAATGTTTTAATGGCAGAAATAATATACAGTTGGTTTAGTTTTGGACTGTTAGAGACCTTCGAGGTCAGCCAGTTCAGCAGCTTCAGTTTACAAATGAGAAAACCGAGACCAATGAGGTTAAATGACTTGCTGTGCCTGCTGGAGCCCCTCCTTGGCGAAGCTGGGCCTAGGGCCCAGGTTTTCTGATTTTAGGGCTCTTTTTACCATCCCCCTGATAATATTCGCTTCACAATTTGGGTAGATTTTTAAATTTTACTTTTTTGTTCTACCTTCTTATACTGTCTGGTTTAATCAGAAAATTAGTCTTTACCATTACTAAGCTTGATCGGACCCTAAAAACACCTTTTAAGAAGTGCCCTCTCACTCAAGCCCCGCCTACAAATTTGCTGATTTTGAAACCTCCCTCCTTTCTTGCCTCAGTCACATTCGTCTTTGTCTCAAAATGCCTTTTTGCCTCCTTTCCTGAAGTCCTGCCCATGCTGCAAAGTGTAACTCAGGTGTGATCTTTTCTTGAAGCCTTTCTTTATTACTGGAGCCAGAAAGTAGCTCTCCTTCTTCTAAACCCTATAGCATGTATTACCGTCGTCTGTGCTTTTAGTGTCCCCATCATCTTTAGTATCCCTGTTTTTTGTACTTTAGCACATGTCTCAACTTCCTGATCAGTTTGTAAGCTCTTAGAACTTAAAACCTATGACTTAGACATCCCATCCAGCACTAGGCACTAAGTATGTCCTCAAGCACTCTTCGTGGGAGGTGAAGTATGGATAATTTTGTAAACGGATTTTTAAAAAAGATTTTATTTATTTATTTTGAGATAGAGAGCGGGGTGAGGGACAGAGGGGGAGGGAGAGGGAGCAGATGTGAAGCCAACTCTGCACTGAGGGCAGAGCCTGATGCAGGGCTGGATCCCATGACCCTGAGATCATGACCTGAGACGAAACCAAGAGTCAGATGCTTAACCAACTGAGCCACCCAGGCGCCCCTTGTACAGGGATTTGATGTGGATATTGGGTAATATCAGGGAGGCCACCTTAGAGGAATAGCAAGACAGTGGCCAAGTCAAACCAGCCTAATGGGGTGATTCTCATATTTTGATGAGAGCTCATGGATCAGTTTGGGGAGTGCTGGTGAAAGGGTAAAATTGTAACAGGGGAGAGTTGCCCACGCCTGCATTTAAGCATGTGACCCTTAAGTGTGTGGTGGAAAGCACAGATTTAAGAAATGATGTAAAGAAAAAGGAAAAAGCTTTTGGTAAAAGACTAGATGCGGAGAAGAAGAGATATATTGAAAATCAGTTTCAGGTTTGGTGTATTGATAATGGGCTTATAGTGTTGTTTTTACCTTATAAGTACCTCTGATTGTGACATTATCTTTTTCTGTTTCTTACAGTTATTGATATTCTAGATGATAAGCTTTTGGTGGGATGATCTTTAACCCTTTACAATGCTAGGCACGTAGTCTTGCAGTATTAGACGCTCAATAGTTGTTCACGAATAAATATGTGTATTTTGGAATTGGGAAGGTGGGCATTTAGGATCTTAGAGCTATCAGGTAATACTTTATCCAGACCATCCCCTCATTATAAAAAGAGGAAGTGAGTTATTCTTAACTAAGCTAGTTAGTGTGAACAGAGGCTCTGGCTATACCATCTCCTCACTACTAGCTCATTTTATTATCTCTAACTTTTTGAGGTTATTGGCCTCAAGATTAATTTGAGTTGGCATCAGGGCACTCCAGTTAGAGATGTTCTGTGGATCGAAAACCTTCAGAGGCCAAGCTAAAGAAGGGAACTTGGTGTCCAATGGGAGGATGTCTGTGTTTTTGGAAGAGATGAGCGCCAAGGGATGACTGGTCATTTCCAGGTTGAGTACACAGAGTGAAGAGAGGTGAGGCTGTAGTCCTGGGAATCTGTGCACGAGGGGTTGAGGAGGAGTCTGGAAAGGACATGGTAGCCTAGCTTCTCTGGGGCAGAAGACATAAACAGGGGGGCCCAAAGTCCTTGGACTGCAAGTATATATTTTACACTACCGGGAGGTGGAGAGCGATGGCTGTGAGGTAAGGTTGAGAGAAAATTGTTATCAGACTCTCTACTTGGAAAAATAAAAAAGAAGGCGGTGCTTCTGAACCCAAAATAAGTTCAAGAGGTGGTTTGAGATGTTTGTTTACTTGGAACAGATGTTGCAAATAACCATTTTGCAGATCAAAACACAGCCTTTTCATTGAACTGTGCACAGCATTGACGGAGCTGTTGACAGAGCATCTTTTACGCTGACATTCACAGTGTAGTTGACCACCAGCTTCAACTGTTAGTGATGCATATTCTTGGAAAGGAATCAAGGAGAGAGGGTGGTTGAGAGGAGAGACAGAGCCTGAGCGATGGTTTGCTGGAGGGAGGGGAAGGGTTTGTACAGAGGAATTAACTTTTTTTTTTTTTTTTATTGTGACATTAGTCAAAATTGGTTGGACAGCCAAATGCAAAGTCAGGTAGTAAGTTGAAGTTAATGTCTCATACACTCAGAAAAAATGTCCACAGATTACATTCTAGAATTATATACCCTGGCACTATTATAACATGACTGTATTCTGAATCTTTCTCAAAATAATAGTGCTAATATTAGTAACTAGTATTATAGAATGTTTTCCGTGGACCAGACACTGTTCTAAACACTTTATAGGTGATATGTCGTTGAGTCTTTACTCCTGTTTTACAGATGAGAAAACTGAGACTTAGATAAAGTTACATTTCTGAGGTCATGCAATTGACAAATGTTGAGATGAGTTTTGATCCTAGGCCTGCCTGTCGTCAGGTATGAGAGCTCAAATAACTTAATTAAATATCTTAGCAAAATGCAAAGCTTTCTCTGTGGTAACTCTAATAGATGCTTAGAATGGCCACAGATTTTAGCTGGTGAAACTCTCAACATTCTATGAGCCAGACTTTAATCTGAGAAACAAAACAAAAGTGGTGAATATTTCCAGTTTTTGTTTTTATTTTAAAAATTATTCTACTTAGTCTTTATTTCCTTTTTTACCCTCAAAGCATCCCTGCAGACAGACAATCACCTCTTTCTCTGGATGCACCATAAAGCTATTTCCCTTCTGCTCCTATCTTCTTTCAGGAGGTAGAGCAGGGGTAATAGAAGTGAGCTGGTGTAGTGATCCAGGAGATGCTTCTGACTTGGGGGTGTGTGAAATTCACTTTGTGTATGAGTTTAAGGACTCTCGGGTGATCATGTTTGTAAAGATTTTTTTTTCCCTGTGGGGTGGCAGGATCTACTGCTGGAAGCTCTTGGAATATCTGTGGGTCTTGACCCTTATCCTGATCTCAGGTCTTTGAACTGTGGTCTAAACCCTCTGGGAGAATCTAGACCTGAACTCATTCTTCTGGGATCCTCAAGATCAGTGAATTCTGAAATCAGTGTGGACTTGTTGTGGTTGGAGGTGGGTGTAGAGACCTCAGGGAAGGCCCCAGGTCAGAGACAAATAATTTAGAGTCAGGACTGGCAGTCCCCAGATTTGACCAGTGAGTTGCCCTTGAGAAGGTGACTCCCCTCCACCTCCTTGATGAACCTAATTACTCCTTCATGGGAATCTGGAAATGAATCTGGCTGAGAGCATTCTTCTCCTTCATGTGCTGCGTCCTGTTTCTTGCTTGTTTCACCTTCTCCTGGTTCTGTGCTTTTCCAGGGCATGTGCACTGGATATGAAAGGAAAGGCCACTGGCTTCTGGCCTCCTCCCATTTCACTTCTTCTCAACATCCAAGAACTCATCGTTACCACCCAGCTCTTTCCCTGAACAAAGATCCAACTCCACGTTTTCTTCTGGATGATGATGAAAATCTGGGACCAAAAGAAAGAGGCCTTTGTACTACAGGCAGATGTATGGGTTATAAAATGGCTGTACAAGTTTGATTGCTGGAAATTTTGCTGACCTAAAAGATCATCTCATTATCTGTGTCAGCTTTGATCGTTTTCTTTTCCATGTTCCTGGGTCTCAAAGTACTTGCTGGCTGTTTTTGGTGAAAAGTATGTATCATGTCTTCTGTAAAAGCAAGTTGCCTTTTAGTAACACTGCGGGCACAGAAAGAGCATGTGTTAGAGTAATGATTGGAGAGTTTCTCGTTTCAAACACTTGTTTTATCAGAAAGTTGTTTTTAAGATTTTACTTATTAGAGAACGAGCGCCCATACACAAGTTGAGGTGGGGAGGCAGAGGGACAAGCAGACTCTGCGAGCATGGAGCCCAATGTGGGGCTCATCTCAGGACCCTGAGATCATGACCTGAGCTGAAACCAAGAGTCAGATGCTTAACCCACTGAGCCACCCAGGTGCCCCTTATCAGAGAGTATTTTATTTTTTAGGAGAGTTACAGGTTGTTTGCTCACAAAGTCCACTGTGAGAGGACTTTAGACTTTATAAGAAACTTTGAAGCAATTCAGAGCTATAAAGCTACAAGAATATTTGGATGATAACTTACTGTGCATAGAAATGACTCTTTCAAGAAATCCAAGCCAACCACAGAGGAGACATGAGAAACTGTCTTTTCCAATAGTAAGGTGGATGGATGTCTTTGTAAGGTGAAAGCTTTGTGGGGGACCTTCTTCATGATAAAAAGCAAAAGGGTTTTGGGGGAATGGTTGGCATTTACCTTACTTATTTTATTATTGAGAAACTTAAATTGTTTAAAGATCTAGGAAATAATGCATTTTTTTTTTAAAACTTAAGAAATGATGAAATCCCCTTCAATTGGATGGAGAACCAAGAAACGAGATTGTAGTGGTGCTGTCAAAATAGAATTTGGATTGAATTTGGGATTGAAACATTGGTAAATGTGTGGAAGAGGATCAGTCATGATAATTAAATCTTGGACCAAGGTCTGCTTGTCTAAACCTCCTTCCCTGCAATGAATTCCCCCTGTATTCTATGAGGAAAAGAGTAAACCCACCCCACAGATGACAATTGTAAAATCCAAAGTGATACATGACAATCGTGACCTAAAACTGATGTTGATCAAGCAGTTTGAACACCTTAGATAGAAAGTACCAGCTTCATTCACACATTGTTTCCATACCTAGTGCTCAGAACCTAGGCTAAATTTTTGAAAGAAAAAAAGCAGGTTCAGAACCAACTCACAGTGAATGATCAATGGCACAAGTAGACTTTTTGTTTCATTTCACTTTGTCATCTTAAATACCATTCTTTATAGTTATATTTGGTTTCCTTTTTTTGCCCTTGGGAATATATACTCAAAGTGTACTTACTGTTTATAGATAAAAATCAATGCAAAGTAGAATTTTGAGGTTTGATAAGTGAGTCTCTGCTTAGGTTTTAATTGCTATTTATCAATAATTTGGTGGGATACAGTACCAAGTTAGTACATAATTGAACTTTTAGCTTGATATCAAGTTAGTATTTATAACCTTTGGGAACAAACCCAAATTTCTCAGACTCCTGAATTCTTTCATCTAAAGGCTCTCTCAGCATTTTGTCCTGATAAAGTCTCTCTTTTCCTTCCTCTATCCTCAGCTTTAGGCTCACTGGGACACTCTGTCTGGATGGTGTTTTGTTTTTATTTTTTATAAGATTTTATTTATTTGACAGAGAGAGATCACAAGTAGGCAGAGAGGCAGGCAGAGAGAGGGGGAAGCAGGCTCCCTGCTGAGCAGAGAGCCCGATGCGGGGCTCGATCCCAGGACCCCGAGATCATGACCTGAGCCGAAGGCAGAGGCTTTAACCCACTGAGCCACCCAGATGCCCCTGGGTGGTGTTTTTAAGAGTGGCCCAGTTCTGGCAGAATTTAGGTGTTATCAGGTCAGTGTTAACAGCTGACACGATGTTCACAGTGCCAGCCGTGAAGCACAGCTTACATGAACTCAATGATGTTTTTTAGCAAAGTTGTCACAAGAGTGAATTAATTTTGGAAAAACAACAATAATAGCAATTTCCTTTATCCCTTTTCTTATCCTCATTCAGCCCAAGTTAAACTCAAGATCACCATCAATGGAAAAAGATAACTTGAAAATCTCTGACTGAGTAGTGATCAATCAACATGAGCTGGGTAATTTAAAATTTAGATATCTGAAATCCGTTGACCTATGATCAGGGGCATGGATGGGAAGTAAAAGTCTGACCCCATGAGAAAGGAGTCCTTCTCTGCGGCTGCATGTTTAATGATCAAACAAGACAGTGAATGTGAAAGCAATTAGTAAGCTATAAGGTAAGGAATAAGGTATTTATTGATAGTTACAATAACTTTCTGACCTTGCTGCCTTTCGCTGATAAGTAGCCAAGACTTGGAGAATGCCTTGCCTGCTAGAGGTTACCTAGTTAGAAGGGACAGGGATGGAACTCACATCTGTATCTTCACAGCATTTGACAAAATGTCTGGGCTCAGCATTGGGACCATTGTCATAGCCAAGAAAGATACGGGATCCCTCTCCTCTTGGATCTTTAGTCTATCTCCAAATCCAGTGCTTATTCAATCAATCCATATTCTTTGATCAGAGGGAATAATTTCAAATTTATATATGGTTTTTAGAAGATTCTAAGTGTGTTTGTAGCTAAGTCTTGAGTATGGAGCTCTTTTTTTTTTTTTTTTTTTTTAAAGATTTTGTTTATTTGACAGAGAGAAACACAGCGAGAGAGGGAACACAAGCAGAGGGAATGGTAGCGGGAGAAGCAGGCTTCCTGCTGAGCAGGGAGCCCGATGCGGGGCTCGATCCCAGGCCCCTGGGATCTGACCTGGGCCGAAGGCAGACGCTTAACGACTGAGCCACCCAGGCGCCCC
>CM053603.1:81528402-81541936 GCA_028646535.1 Procyon lotor
CCAGCCACCCTTAGTGCGTTTCACGAATCTAGGAGTCTTTTATGGTTTGTCTCCCTCCCCATCCCTTCCTGTTTCATTTCTCCCCCCCAAACCCCCAAATTCCCGCCTTGCCTCTCCAATTCTTCATATCAGAGAGATCATGTGATACTTGGTGAAGACTCTATATCTTCGCTCTATTTACACCCCTTTGGTGATACCTACATATTCTTCAAGAGCAGGAACATTATTCAGTATGCACACTTGATGTCATTTGGCTTCAGCACTGTGACTTAGACAAGGCAAGTCACTCTGCTTCCAGAATGAAGGTATAGCCTTTGAGATTCCTACTCATTCCCATGGTCATATGCTGGATGCTCTTCGACCTAGGGGCTAATAATTTATTTCTCTTTGTTCTCTGAACTGATTGAGAAATAGAGGCCTCTCAGTTTAAAATACCAACTTTATTCCCAGTGAAACTGGACCGTGATTACAGCCTATGGCCAAATGGTCTTCCTCATACATTTTCTCTCCCAAGTTTTAACTTCCGTTCATCCCATTCCAGGCAGACTTGCAGGACGGTTGCCTTTGGGTTGAAAGGGAGAGCTTGTGTCCTGAGGACAAGCTACTGCTAAAGAGGAAAAGGGTAAGCCATGTGAGGACAATGACATTGAACACTTTAGCCCCATTCAGTATAGCAGTGGGTTCTCAAAGTGTGGGCCTCACACAAGCAGCATTAGCGTTACCTCAAAACTTGTTAGAAATGTAGATTGGTGGTCTCTAACCATGATGAACTGAAGCAGAGACTCTGGGGTGTGGGGCTTAAAAGTCTTGTGATTCTGTTGCAGTTAAAGTTTGAGAATCATTGCAGTAGAGGAATAAGTTTCAATGGACCCAAGACACTTACCGTCACACCAGTAAGATAAATCAGTGCCCCTCCCTTGGGGAGGATGAGAAAGGAATGTAGAGAAGAGGCCAAGAGTTCTGCTTTTACAATAGGCTCTCACGGAAATATAGGATAGGAGAATGGGATTCCCCTAGCTGATAATCTTGCCCTCTCCAGAGGACTGTAGTCTGATAAGGACCAGCAGGTACAAGCATGAAGACTTTCTTTAACCGCCTCTTTTCTCATCTGTTAACATTGCCTACCTGTTCTCTAAAGAATAAAGGAGAGGCAAAAGAATGAATACAAGTAGGGAGAGGGAGAACACTAAAATATCATAGAAAGAAAATAATGGAAAGGAATATGTATTGTATTCCTTCCAATATCATTCTTTATAATTTCCTCTTCATGTACTTGTATTTTATTAAGTGTTTAGTCTGATTAATTTTTCTAATTGTGACCCCAAATGCAGGCCATTTGACTGTGATAGTATCATTTGTCATCAGCATGGACTCAATGACGCGGGGCTCTTTTCTTCCTGTTTGTCTCTATTCCGTTTCATTTTAATGAGTTGTGTATATTGCTCAATGACATGATTATGTTCTTCATACTCACCTGGACATTGAGACTGTTTATCTTGCTTTGTGACCTTGAGCAGGTTGTTCAGATTTACTTTCAGAATCTTCAAATCAGAGCAGAGGTCTCGTTAGCCATTAAAATACTGAGTGATAGCAAGGACTGGTCTCAAACAATCCATATAGTTGGTGTTTTATATTCTAAGGTGAATAAAGAGATAGATTTCCTAGTTGCTTATGCTTGGGAAAGATGTTTTTTTGCTTGCACCAACCTTTTTAGAGGTTTGAAATAAAATTATACCTTGTTGGGTATATACAGCCTCAGAGAGATACAGATATTATGGTTCCTTTTATTTATTTATTTTCCCCTATAATACAGCCTCTTGTAAACATACTCAATTTCATGCAGTCTAGAGTGGAAGCTTGCTTCCATTAAATACTTAATCTTTCCAGTTACAGGAATGAAAAATGCTAAAGTATTTTGTTTAGACTTCATCTAAAGATGGAATTAATGGTGCCATTAATAGTGACAGCAACTGAATAGTTACTATGTTTCGAGAATTGTGTTAAATTTGGATAACAAATATATGGGTAGGTAGGACATGTCATTCCCTTTATACAGATGAGGAAACAGTTTCAGGGCCCTTAAGTGAGTTGCCCAGAACATTCTGTCAATAAGAGCAAGAGCAGAATCAAGTCTAAGTCTGTTTCTACCAAGCTGTATATCTCTTAACCACCTAGTTTGCTAGATGGGCTAGCTTCTGGGGTAACTCCTGCCAAGAACTGCGCTGGGCCCAGGTCAGAACAGGAGAGGTCTTAGGTGATTGGTGGGAGAATGGTTGGTGGAACTCCCCCAGCAGTACGAATCATTCGTTAGGGGACAAAATTTAGAAATTCTGAATTTTGATCTTATCCATGTTTCTGGGTTCTCCCCTAGGACTTCTGAATGATAACCTTTGGGGCTGAGACTCAGGAATCTGCATTTAGCGTAAGCTCCACAGGTTGAGTTTATGACTGTTAATGAGAACCACTTCACCTAATTGCCGGGTAGCATTTACTGTCTATTGCAGTAATCTCTGGGCCCCAGTCTATTAGGTGGGGTTAAGAGTAAGGCATCCTACTCATCATTCTTGGCAGAATCTTGAATCTTTTAATTTTTGTGGTGTTTTTCTTTCAGCTACTAACCTAAATATTTGACTGACTTCCAACATATGTGTATATCTAATGGAAGGGAAAATTTATTTAAGGAGAGTCAAAGCCAACACCTTCCTTATAGACACACTATTCTTTTTCCTCTACTTCTCCTAAATGATAGCTGTTCTCTCTTGTGGGCCATTCACAGCCAAGGTGGTAAGAACATCTTGTTCTGAATAAAACTGTGTGAGCCTGTATTAGTTTTCTGTTGCTTCCCTAACAAAATTTAGTGACTTATACAACACACTGGTTACAGTTCTGTAGGTCAGAAGTCTGACATGGGTCTTATCACTGGGCTAAAGATGTTGGCAGGGTTGTTCCTCTCTGAAGGTCCTGTGTGGGGGGGGGGGGCGGATGAGAATCTCATCCATGGCTCATTCGATTATTGGCAGAATCCAGTTTCTTGAGATGGTAGACTGGATATCCTTGTTTTCTTACAGGATATAAACTGAAGGCCATTTCGAGCTTCTAGAGGTCACCTATGACATTGGCTCATGGCCCTTTCCTCCGTCTTCAAAGCCAGCATCAGAGAGTCCAGCCCTTTCACACTTTGAATCTCTCCTCCTCTTCCATCTTTCTTACCCTGCAGGGGAAGGTTCTCTGCCCTTAATGAATTCATGGGATTAGATTGGGTCTCTGTAGATTATCCAGGATAATTTGCCCCATCCCAAGGCCCATACCCTTGGTCACATCTGCAAAGTCCCTCTTGCCATGTAAGGGTGACATATTCCCAGGTTCTGCGGGTTAGGGCGTGGGCATACTGGGGGGGAATTCTTCTGCCTGTCACTGACCGAAACATCGTCTGCCTTTGTTGACAGATAAGACAGCAGTGCTTATCACTGCCCCTGGGTTCCAGGCACTCATGTTGATGTGTATGAGAAAATGTGATTTAAGTGAATATTTTTCTGAATTGAAATCACCTCAGGGCCCGATTCCAAAACAAGTAGTTTTGGAAAGGATATTTCAGGACCTCTGTATAGTCAAGGAGAGCTACAGCGGCACTTATCTCTGTGTGTTGCAGGAGGAAGTAATTCACATTGTGCCTGCTTCTCTGATAATTTAGGTTCAGAAGAAAAGTAGGACATGAAGTAGGGCCACTCATTCAACAGGATATTTGCTTTTGGTTTCTCATTGCATGCCATATGCTCTCATGCTTCCACTCCTTTGTTCATCCCCTCTCACCTGCCTGGTCTGCCCTTCTGTCGTTCTCGCCATTTATCTATAATAGTACACATGAATGACAATTTTGACTCCTACCAATTCAAGGAATCATTTTCCAAGGTGCTGAAAGTTATGGCATCAGCTCATGTTTCCTAATAGGTGACTTAAAAGGATAAAAAGAATCTCTATTATCTGCCAGTGTTTCATAGGCCATTTTGAATTCTCTCTGATGTCTTCCTCCATAAATCTGCACAGCGTTAAAGATGCCCTTGCAGCATCTTGGACATGGTCGGGACTCAGAACTACTTACTGAATTGATTTGAAATGCTAAACTTAAATGACGGTGGTTATATTATCGATACACCAAAATTCTGCAGGATATGTGTTATTTATTATTTAAGTTGTTAACAAAAGGACATTGCTGAGAATGTCTAATTTAAGGAATAGAACTAGGATTGTTAGAGATAAGATTTCCAGTTCATCTTTTACTAAATATATAAATTCATGTTCTGTCAGATTACCTGACAGAGTATGGTGGGAAAAGGGAGTAGACATTTTGGGTTTTGCCCATTTCTGAATCTCTAATTGACATACGGTACACATGCAGACAACTGTACAAATTATGAGTGTGTAACTTGATGAATTTTAACAAAATGATATTCCTATGAAAGCAGCACCTGTATCAAGGAACCAGAATTATTACCAGCACCCCCAAAACTTCCCTGCTTCCTTCCAGTTGTCACCGTTCTCAAGGGTAATTGCTGCCCTGAAATTAGAGAAGTTTAAGAAATGAACTATTTTCAAGATACAGGAAAAAATTCTTATATTGTGAAAATAGTTTTCCTATAAACAAATGTCCAAGTAAGAATATGTGGATAGACAGAGATTTTTAAAAAATGTGGCTCCTACCCAGAAGGTGCATTTAAACACAAAACAATAAATTCTTTTCTAAATGTTCTTGCTTTATCAAATAGTTTCAGTCGAATATGTAACTTTGAGTCAGAATATTATTTTCCAATGTTTATTGATACTGTATTGGTTCAAACAATACTTTTTAAAATATTTTATTTATTTAAAGGAGAGCAAAAGAGAGCACACGAGCAGGGAGAGGGGTCAGAGTAAGTGGGAGAAGCAGGGTCCCCGCTGAGTGGGACTCAGCGGGACTCGATCTCAGGACCCTGGGATCATGACCTGAGCCGAAGGCAGAGGCTTAACCAACTGAGCCACTCAGGTGCATGGTTCAAACAATACTTTTACCTCCAGTATTCACTATTGGTTAAAATTGCACTATGCACTTGATCCTGAGTGGTGCCTTGGCACTGCATCACTTTCTGCATAGTTTTTATTGAGATCAGATTAGTATATTTTCTCATGAATTTTGGTTGAGGTTCATAGTAGGTACTCAAGAAAAAACTCTTGTCAGCAGAAATGGCAGCCACCATACTGCACATTTTAACTGTCTACTACAGCACATCCCGGAAGAGTGGAAAGTGAAATTGCTTGTAAAAAAATGGAGTGGATAAAATATTAAGAGAAGTTGAATTCAGGGCTATTAATTGTCCATTCATTTTCTGTGTTCAAGGATGTGGAAGCATTATTTCTAAAAGTAAAACACTGGAAACCACCTTAGTTACCAACACGAATGCTTAAATAAATCATAGTATAGTCATAATGTGGACTGTTAATGAAGCATTAATGACATGTTTTTAAAAAAATGCTTAATGATAGGGGACATTTCTTGCTAATATTAAGTAAAACTATATATTGAAAGATCTTTGTGAAACAAATATATTCATGCACATGTATGTAGAAGAGAGAGAGAAATTCATAACATATTGGCTCCTTACTTGTTTCTGAATGGTTTCCTCGAGGGCAATTTAAATTTTCTTATTTTCTAAATATTTCCCACTTTACATATTACTTTTTGAAAATCAGAAAATAGCCACAGTATCCATTTTTTTAAAAGGATGCATTGGGCAACCCCTATCAAAATAACATCAGCATTTTTCACAGAACTAGAGCAAATGAGTCTAAAATTTGTATGGAATCAGAAAAGACCCCAAATAGAGAAAGTAATATTGAAAACACAAAGCAAAGTGAGAAGCATCACAATTCCAGATTTCAAGCTCTATTACAAAGCTGTAACCATCAAGACAGTATGGTACTGGCACAAAAACAGACAAATAGATTGATGGAACAGAATAGAGAACCTAGAAATGGACATTCAACTATATGATCAGCTAATCTCTGACAAAGCAGAAAAAGGGGAAAAAGACAATCTCTTCAACAAATGGTGTTGGGCAAATTGGACAGCTGCATGCAGAAGAATAAAACTGGACCACTTTCTTACACCATCCACAAAAATAAATTTAGAATGGATGAAAGAAAGACCTAAATGTAAGACAGGAATCCCTCAGAATCCTAGAGGAGAACACAGGCAGCGGCCTCTTTGATCTCAGCTGCAGCAACTTCTTACTAGACATGTCTCAAGGGAAGCGAAAGCAAAAATGAACTCTAAGACTTCATCAAGGTAAAAAGCTTCTGCACAGCGAAGGAAACAATCAGCAGATCTAAAACTGACAGAATGGGAAAGATATTTGCAAATGACATGTTGGATAAAGGGCTAGTATCCAAAACCTATAAAAAACTTATTAAACTCAAACATCCCAAAGCCAAATAATCTAGTTAAGAAATGGGCAGAAAAAATGAATAGACAATTTTTCTTTTTTGTTTTTGTTTTTTAATGTTTTATTTATTTGACAGAGAGAGAGATTACAAGCAGGCAGAGACAGCAGAGAGAGAGGGGGAAGCAGGCTCCCTGCTCAGCAGAGATCCCGACGCAGAGCTTGATCCCAGGACCATGAGATCATGACCTGAGCCGAAGGCAGAGGCCCTAACCCACTGAGCCACCCAGGTGCCCTAATAGACACTTTTTCAAAGAAGACATCCAGATGGCTAACAGACACATGAAAAGATGCTCAATGTGATTCATCGTCAGGGAAATACAGATCAAAACCATGATGAGATACCACCTCACACCTGCCAGAATGGCTAAAATTGACAAGTCAGGAAATGACAGGTGATGGAGAGGATACAGAGAAACGGGAACCCTTGTGCACTGTTGGTAGGAATGCAAAGTGGTGCAGCCACTCTGGAAAACAGTATGGAGGTTCCTTAAAAAGTTAAAAATAGAGCTACCCTACGACCCAGCAACTGCCCTATTAGATATTTATCTAAAGGATAAAAAATGCTGATTTGAAGGGGCACATGGACCCTGATGTTTATAGCAGCACCATCAGCATTAGCCACATTATGGAGAGAGTCCAAATGTCCATCGACCAATGAATGGAGAAAGATGTGGATGCATACATATATCCATATACATGTGTATATGCACACACAGACACACACACACACACAGACAATGAAATATTACTTGGTGATCAAAAAGAATGAAATCTTGCCATTTGCAACAACATGGATGGAACTAGAAGGTATTATCCCAAATGAAAAAAGTCAGAGAAAGATAAATATCATGAGTTCACTCATATGTGGAATTTTAGAAACAAAACAGATGAACAAGGGCAAGGGAAGGAAAGATAAAATAAGATAAAAACAGAGAGGGAGGCAAACCGTAAGAGAGTCTTAACTATAAAGAATAAACTGAAGGTTGCTGAAGGGGAGGAAGGTGGGGATGGACTAAATGGGTGATGGGTAGGAAGGAGGGCACTTGTTGGGATGAACACGGGGTGTTGTATGTGGGTGATGAGTCACTGATTCTGCTCCTGAAGCCAGTGCTGCACTGTGTGTTAACTAACTTGAAATTAAACTTAAAAAAGAGTGGAAAAGGAATTTCTGATGGTAAAACCCAGCAACAATGGGAAAAATGAAAAGGAAAAAACGCCAATCAAACTTTAAAATTCAGAAAGCAAATGGACCTGGAAATTTCTTAGCCAACCCGCAGTTTTATTAAAAACCTGTAGAAAAAGTTGAAAACAAATTTTATTTGTATCATAAAATATTTCTTACATATTCTGCCCCCCCTTCCCCCAAACACAAAGGATGCCTTGGGCAGATAATTCATTTTTCCTGTGAGATTCTTGGGGGAAATCAGACACAGCAAGTCGCTGTTTTAGTTAAGAAGTTAGCAGGATTTCACACATCAGCAGCAGGGTCACAAACATCCATAAATGGTCCATCCTGAAATAATGTAATTTTTGATGCAAGAATCATTAGTGGCACTTCATGCAACTTTCTATGTAGAAATCCCTTAAGACAACATTGTACCCCCCAAAATGTACTTTGAACCTGAATTGGATGCCCAGTGGAGAGAACTTTAGTATTCCCAAGGGAGCCCAGGTTGACTCTAGACCACTGGTAACAGTATATATTTCTTTATATCGATGCAGAAATTTTCTGGTATTTTGGCCTAATGATCCTAGTTTTGCCATCCTGTGGCCATATAGAGTAAGAATAAGCTGCCTTCAATACAGGTACCTTTTAAACACACGTCCGTGTATTTTTAACAATCATGGTGGTAGAATAATAGACCTTACCCATTTAGAGCAGATAGTTTGGTATGTTTTGATTAGATGTATGCACTCACCAAATCATCACCACAATCAAGATGCAGAATATTTTCATTACCCCCGAGAGTTTCTTCACGTCTCTTTTCAGTCTGTTGCTCTTTTTCCCCTCTTCTAGGCAACCGTTCATCGGATTTCTGTCTCCATAGGTTAGTTTGCATTTTCTAGAATTTGATAGAGAGGGAATTATGAAGTATGTACTTTTGGTTTTTTTCTAACTGGCTGGTACCATACCAACCTTTCACTTTTTCTTTCACTTTGTGAAGCAGTCTTATAATAGTTGTTCTTTACTGGAGGCATCATAAAATGTGTTTCATACTTCCTCTTCAGAGAATTAACCATTCAGTGCAAGTGGATTATGGATTTTATAAGTGAAACTTTTCCTACCACACTTAAAAAGAATTAGACTATAACCTTTGAAGCACTTTCTGGCTTTAACACTTTATAATTCTATTTAGTGTTTCCAGTTACTATTCAAAGGTGATTTTGTACAATTCCTTAAAATTAGTTCAGTGACTCAAAAAATAGTAGGATGTAGGGATTGTTTTATTTTGTTTTCAAGTTTAACACAATTTCCTAGTTATTTCCAGGAATCTAAATGTATACTTAATTGTTTAACGATTGTTCACAAAGTGAAAACAAAGTTGCCATTTCAAAATTTGAAGTGGCAAAGGAATATGTATAAAAATAACATAAGATCTTATAGGACAGTTGTATTCCATAGGAAGAAGTCCTGCCTGAGTGGAATCTAAAGACTAAAGTGAAAATCCAGGTATAGGGACACCTGGGTGGCTCAGTCAGTTGAGCGTCTGCCTTCGGCTCAGGTCATGATCCCAGGGTCCTGGGACTGAGTCCCACATCGGCCTCCTTGCTCAGTGGTGAACCTGTTTCCCTCTCTGCTTGCCTTTTCCTGTGCTTGTGTTCTCTCTCTAACAAATAAATAAATAAAATCTTAACCAAAAAAAAGTTAAAAAAAAAATACAGTTATAATTTAAACCAGAGTCATAAAGAAACAAATGGTGATATAATCTACATTTTTGCCTCTTGATTTTTTTATAGTTCCAAACCACACCCATGTTACATATTGGCCTTTCTACTTGAGACCAAGTTCTTTTGAGATTAAAATCTTAGTAGTAGGCAGAATACTTCAGTTGGCCTTGCTTACTTTCTTTAGTCAAACACTGACTTTTGCGGAGGATCGACTGAGGATAGACAAATCTTACATTGAATTTTAAATCTTCTGAGTTGTTTTCTTGGACCTCCAAATATCAGGTGATAGGACCAACAGAAGCAGGTATGCAAATTTTCCCTTACATTAATAGCAATAATTGGGCCTCATATTGTGGAACTGCTTTTTTTAAATATATATTTGTTAAATTGAGATAAACTCCCTTATGTTTTGTTTTGTTTTAATGCATTCTTGCTTTGGGATTCTAGGTGGCTTTGCATAATCAATGCAAATAGTAATCATGGTGTGAGGGTCACATTGTTCTTAATTTTCTTTTAATTTTTTTTTTTAAATTTTAAAGACTTTATTTATTTGTCAGTGAGAGAGGGGGAGAACATAAGTAGGGCCAGCTGCAGAGAGAGAGAGGGAGAAGCAAACTCCCTGCTGAGCAAGAAGCCCAATGTGGGGCTTGATCTCAAGACCTGGGATCATGACCTGAGCCCAACGCAGATGCTTAACTAACTGAGCCACCCAGGTGCCCCAGTTTTTCTGTTTTGAAAACTATTTCTTCTTTAAGCAATACTTGCTATATAAGAAAGGGCTGTTTTGGTTTACTGAGGGCTGGATTAAAAAATACAATTCATAATTTTTTATTTGACTTTAATTTTTCCTTTAGCAATGTATATAAATTCTTAGGAACATGCTAACAGGACAAGACACTCTGCCCTCTAGAATGTATATGTATAATTGCTTTGAAGCTTGATTCTTTTAGTCTAATGAAACAGCTCTTCCAATCTGTGGTTTAATCATAGATAAGTAAGACTTTTCTTTTTTCTAAAGGAATGTCACAGATACGTAAAACAAATGGTAATAGAAGATGTTACTAGTACTGAGACATGTTAAGAAAATACCCAGCCAGGGCACCTGGGTGGCTCGGTGGGTTAAAGCCTCTGCCTTCAGCTCAGGTCATGATCTTAGGGTCCTGGGATTGAACGATCGAGCCTGGCATCGGGCCCTCTGCTCAGCAGGGAGCCTGCTTCCCCCCCTCTCTCTGTCTGTCTCTCTGCCTATTTGTTATCTCTCTCTCTCTGTCAAATAAATAAAAAAAAGATTTTATTTATTTATTTGACACAGAGGGATCACAAGAGGCAGGCAGAGAGAGAGGGGGAAGCAGGCTCCCTGCTGAGCAGAGGGCCCGAGGCGGGGCTCTATCCCAGGGTCCTGAGATCATGACCTGAGCAAAAGGCAGAGGCTTTAACCCACTGAGCCACCCAGCCGCCCCAATAAATAAAATCTTAAAAAAAAAAAAAAAGAAAATACCCAACCATCTTGAGTCTGAAGAAAATATCTTAATTGAATTAAATTCTTTATCATTATTTTTGCTCTTCTACATTTTTAAGTACCAGAAAGTACTTGGAGATAGTGCTCTTGTTTAAAGACTCTTTCCCCCTACTGTTTCAGTGAATTTGGGAAGAAGCTGAGGGCTTTCAGGAAATTTCCTTACATAGTGTAGAGATAAGCATGTTGCCTTTCACTGTGAACATTCTTAAAGGTTTCTGAAATTGACTAGAGAGCCATAGATCTTTCATCTACAGTTCTGGAAGCTATGGCGGCCTCCCTTGAGCTCTTTTCATAGTGAAACAGAAAATGAGCAGTTCCCAGCCCATGTAAAGCTGAGAAGGTCTTGAATGATGCATGTCGAGGAAAGTTGGATACTGATACTGCTGGCGGTTCGCATAGCTCTTAGTGCCAAAGAATTAAAGACTCTGGAGTTGTCTTAAAAGGGGCCAGCTTCTGAAAAGTTAAGTATGTTTCCTTTGCGCAGTGACCTGAGCTCTCAAACCTCCCTAGTAAGTTAAGACTTACCTACCTGCTCAGCTTTGTGAAGCAGTCAACCATTTCAGTTTATTTGTATGCATCATAGAGTAGAGTACTCTGTGACTGTGCTGAGAGAAAGAAACACATCGTGACCAGTGAACCCTGGAAAGTGAGAACCGTGGACATATTTCACCTAGTTCTTAAAACACCCTTTATGGCTTTCCAAGGAGCCAGAATTCCCTTTCCTGTATTATGCCCGGAGTCCAACAAAGGCAGTGCCCTTGTGCTAGTCCTTTCGTAATGAAGCAGCCAAATGCTCAATTGTGTTCTTGCAGAGGACGGGGGATAACATTCCTTTATGATCCTTAGTTTAGATCAGCTTACCACCCAAAGCATGATATTTGATTACCCTTATTATATTACTTTGCATAGCTACAAATGTTAGTCATGGCGTGGCCTTATCTAGCCATTAAAAATGTCCAAGTTCAAGCTGACTTACCTTCAGTGCTATAAAAGGCCCTATTGCTCCTGATTCTAGCAATAGGAGCCTGTGGAGAATGGAGTGGCACTTGGGATTAGGTATGCCGTGCAGGCATGCATCCTGAACTCCTGAATATAATCCACTGAGTGCTTGGCTGCCTGTTTTTTTCTGTTTGCTGATTTTAATCTAACGCTCACTGTCTCTGGGCCTGAATTACTTTAAGAATTATAAACATTTACTGGCCTTTTCTGACTAGACCCTTTTATTAGAATTGAAGCTTTTAGTATTCCTTCTGTTTCTTTCCTTCCAAGTATTTCCAACCTGATTCTCAGTCTCACAGGATAGAAGAAATGCTGTCATTAACCAGAAGTAGCAAATGGTGGGAAGAATTCTCCCTTTACCTGTTCCAGTAGAGGCAGGACATTGAGCTTTTTGTCCTTGGAACAGTGGCCTCCAGGCTTTTTTCATTGTTCTGCTCCTATCAATAAAAACATTTTGTGTATACACCACTTCCAAGGAATATATTTGTAATAACCAATATGGTACACTATACACACAGGGTACTGTTTGTTGTCACAGACAGTGTAAAACTATTTTATGTAGTCTTGATGACTTTGGATCATTTGTCCGACTTGTGGTCACATTAACCTCTGTTTTGTTTGTTTGTTTTTTTTTTTTCTGAAAAAATGAAAGTATCTGCTCCTCCATTTTTCGTAGGCTTGTATTAGTGTGTTTTCAGTACCCAGTTTCTCTGTAAGCATCATTTAAAGCTACTTGCCCATTTAGTGAGGATAGGCTTGTTATCAGGTAAGTTATGTCATTTGTCAATTCACTCAGCCAGGCATACATAAATTTCAAGATGTCGGAAATACTGGAAGTGGTCAAAGGAGCGGTGGCCCACCGTCTAGCTCCTGCTTTGTGGACTATTCACTCCTCTCTTGGGAGTGTCTTGAACTGTTGTAACATGGGATCCTCCATCATAAGGACCAAGTTAGGATGCTAGAGAAAATAAGTATGTTAAATATTTGTAAATCTAATTTAGTTCCTTACTACTGCTTCCTGATGTTCACTTCTTGCCCTCTGGTGGAGACCTTTATTCTTGGTATCTTTTGAGGAGCTAAGCGTATGGCCTCAGTCTTCTTACCTATGGAGGGAATTGGACTAGATGACTTTATTCTTTTTAAAAAGATTTTATTTATTTATTAGAGAGTGAGCAGGGGGAGGGGCAGAGGGAGAGGGACAAGCTGACTCTTCGCTGCGCAGGGAGCCCGATGTGGGGCCTGATCCTAGGACCCCGAGATCATGACCTGAGCCGAAGTCAGATGCCTAACCGACTGAGCCACCCAGGTGCCCCAGGACTGGATGACTTCTAAGTTTTTTTTTTAATCTAGGATTTTTATCCTATTTATTTATTTATTTGTTTTTTGGTACATGCTTCTTAACTCATTCTCATAAATAACTAACTCTCACTGCTTGGAAGTTGTTTCTATAAGGAACAATTTGCAGAAATATGAATGACATATTAGGATATGCTTTTTAGATTTTTTTTTTTATTTTTTTTATTTGACAGAGAGAAACACAGTGAGAGAGGGAACACAAGCAGAGGGAATGGTAGCGGGAGAAGCAGGCTTCCCACAGAGCGGAGAGCCCGATGCGGGGCTCGATCCCAGGCCCCTGGGATCTGACCTGGGC
>CM053603.1:81542036-81568799 GCA_028646535.1 Procyon lotor
AATATTAGAAACATTCTTACCATACTCCCTCTTTTTTTTTTTTTTTAAAGATTTTGTTTATTTGACAGAGAGAAACACAGCGAGAGAGGGAACACAAGCAGAGGGAATGGTAGCGGGAGAAGCAGGCTTCCCGCAGAGCAGGGAGCCCGATCCGGGGCTCAATCCCAGGACCCTGGGATCATGACCTGAGCCGAAGGCAGCCGGTTAACCACTGAGCCACCCAGGCGCCCCTCCATGAATGGTCTTAAGGGTGGGAGGTACATCTACAGACTCTCTGAAGTCATGGATAAAATTCAGATCTGTGTGCATTTTTCTGGGTGCAGTGCCCACAGCTTTTGATCAAAAAAGGCTAAAAATCAAAAGACCATCAAATATAAACAATTCACCTAAATTTATGTTTACTTTCTAACCTGATTTTCATCACTTTTGTTATGTTTTCAGTTCTCTATAGCATTTTGTGACCTTACTATGCAAATCAGTATTTTTAGCAATACTTAGTATAACCATAACCCTGAAAGTACCAAGCTGTATTTCCTACTAATTACGTACTCGTGGCATTTTACTTATGAGTGATATTTCCTACCGAATGTAATATGTAAATATTTTATTTTTTAGAAAAAAAAGGGAGAATTTGGGGTTAAATTAGAATTAAAAAAGTAAAAAGAACCACATATAGAACTGTCCTGTAAACCTCTACACTGAGTCTTCTAATTTCAATGTCTATATAAAAGAGGCTCAGATCTCTTCCTTGAATATCATGTGGAAAGATGAGTCCCTGGTTTCCCTGACATCCTATTTCATGTCTTCATTGCTCTTGGACATTCAAGAGTCGGTGGGGTTTGTTGAACCGGGACTCAAGCACACTGAAAGCAGTACCAGCTTTGACACTCAGCAGCAGATGACCTAGGCTATGTAGGTTGATTTCTTGGCATCTGTTTCCTTATTTGTAAAATGGGAGTAAAATAATATAGGGAAACAGATAATACTATTACATAGCAAATTATTGTTTTCAGTTCTACTTAGGGATTAATGGGGGTCAAAAGTGACAAGATATGTGAAAGTGCTTTGTAAATTAGAAAGCAAGAATATGTGGGTGGTGCAGTCAGTTAAGTAGATGACTCTAGGTTTCCACTCAGGTCATGATCTCAGTTGTGAGATGGAGCCCCATGTCAGGCTCCCCACTAAGTAGGGAGTCTGCTTGAGATTCTCTCTCTCCCTCTCTCTCTCTCTGCTTCCCCATCCCCCCATACACTCTCTCCCTCCATAAAAAATTGAAAAAAACAAAACAAATTAGCACTTAAATGTGAGACACTTTTTTCTTGATAATGGCACCTACTTACAATAGTCTTCCTTAGTCTTTGGTTTTAGCCCACCATGAAGAATCAGTTTCAAATTTATTTTTTCTTTCACAAAATTTAGGTCATTATTATGAGCTAAGAAGGAAATGTCTAGTGTGTTTGCACTGAGACACTTATATAAACTGAGTAAACAGGCTCACATGAAAACATACAAATAAAACAATGTTATTTTAAGATACTGAAATTAAAGTAATATTTTCAAAGATTGCAAGGGTTGGGTAAGTGTCCCTCTAACTCTGTAAGGAGAATGATTAAATTCCCTTGTCGCAGATCCCAGTACTTTTCCTGGGCCCCAGCCTTCTGTGGAGTAGTGGAGACATGGACCTTGACACTGTTGTTTGGATTATATGACTCTAGTGCTTAGTAGCTGGGTGGTATTGGGTGAGTTACTTAACCTATTGAGCTTGAGTGTCTATCAGTAAAAGTAGATATAAACTTCTACTTTTGGGGGTTGTTTTAAGACTTAGAAATAATTTGGGGTGCCTGGTAGGCGCAGTCAGTGGAGTGTGTGACTCTTGATATTAGGGCTGAGTTTGAGCCCCACATTGGGTATAGAGATTATTCAAAAATAAAAAAAATAATTAGAGGTAATTTATATAACGTACCTGGTACATAGTAGATTCTCTTCATATGGTCAATATTATGAACTTAAAAAATTATACTATTCTAGTATAGAATACTATACTAGGGCGCCTGGGTGGCTCAGTGGGTTAAGCCTCTGCCTTCGGCTCAGGTCATGATCTCAGGGTCCTGGGATCGAGCCTCGCATCGGGCTTTCTGCTCGACAGGGAGCCTGCTTCCTCCTCTCTCTCCCCTGCCTCTCTGCCTACTTGTGATCTCCCTTTCTCTGTGAAATAAATAAATAAAATCTTAAAAAAAAAAATTATACTATTCTAGGTTTGTGTGTACCTGTGTCTGAGCTGGTCTCTTTTAGACCCCATTATCATTTAGCCTTTCATTCTAGGTGCTCTTTATTTAAATCAAAGAACAAAGCTTCACACACTTCAGCTTTTCCTCTGTATTTACAAACTGAAATGTTAACTTAGGAGAGTTGCTACATAATTTTTTTCAAAAACAGATTTTCTGCTGTATATTCTTTTTTTTAAATTAACGTATAATGTATTATTTGTTTCAGGAGCACAGGTCTGTGAATCATCAGTCTTATACAATTCACAGCACTCACCATAGCACATACCCTCCCCAATGTCCATCACCCAGCCTCCCATCCCTCCCACCCCACTGCACTCCAGCAACCCTCAGTTTGTTTCCTGAGATTAAGAGTCTCTTGTGAGTTTGTCTCCCTCTCCAGTCCCATTTTGTTTCATTTTTTTAGTATATTTGTAAAAGAGAAACTCTTATACTAATATACTAGGCCTATGCGGAACATAGGAACAATATAATATAATATAATATAAAATAGGAACAATATAAGGAACAAATAACACCAATTCTATACAGACTTCTTCAGACAAGTAGGAGGGCATTCTTCCCAACTCATCAGTGAGGCCAAAATGATTCCTGTGCCAAAACCAAAGAAATTACAAAAGAACTACAGAATGATACTAAAGAAAGATGAACACATATGTCTATAGACTTTTATACATATGTTCATAGCAGCTCTTGTGTAATAGCCTAAATCTGTAAACAAACTAAATGTCTTAATGATTTGTCCATACAAAGGAATCTTATTCGGGAATTATAAAGGAATAAACTATTAAAACACACAGCAACATAGATAAGCCTAAAAACATTTATGCTCAGTAAAAGAAGTCAGAAGAAAAGAGTATGTATGCATGATTCTATTTATATGAAACTCTGCAGGGGCGCCTGGGTGGCTCAGTCGGTTAAGTGTCTACCTTCAGCTCGGGTCATGATCCCAGGGTCTTGGGATCGAGCCCTACATCAGGCTCCTTGCTCCTTGGGGAGCCTGCTTCTCCCTCTGCCTCTGCCCCTGCTCATGCTCTCTCTTTCTCTCTCTCAAATTTAAATAAAATCTTAAAAACTCTGGATAATACAAACTAATCTGTAGTGACATTAAACACATTATTGGTTGCCCAGCAACAGGGAGAGATGGGAGTGAGGTATCACAGAGAGTGTGAGGAAACTTGTGGGAGTGTTATGTTCACTGTCTTGACTATAGTGATGTGTATAGTATGTCAAAACTTCAAATTTTGTGCTTTAAATATGCATACTTTGGTGTTAATTATGTCTTTTTTTAAAGATTGTATTTATTTATTTGTCAGAGAGAGAGAGAGAGAGAGAGAGAAACAGACAGACAGGCAAAGGGCACGAGCAGGGGGAGCCACAGAGGGGAGAGAGGAGAACGTACCCCCGCTGACTGAGCAGGGAGCCTGATGAGGGACTGGATCATGACCTGAGCTGAAGGCAGATGCTTAACTGCTGAGCCACTCAGGTGCCCTTCTTAATTGTATCTTAATGAAGCTATTAAAAATAAATGTTTAGTTTAGAAAAGATATTCGTGGAAGTTGTGAGATCATGGGAGAAGATGTAAAATGTGATTATTTAAAAGTGGATAAGTAGTTTTACGTGTAAGTTATGCTCCTTTACTGACATAGTATTTTCAAGGATCCTCCGTGTTGTGACCTATGTTGTATTGCATTCCTTCTTACTGCTGAATGATGTTCCATTCTATGGATAATATCCCATTTAGTTTATTCTTTCATCAGTCGACAGACACTTCCGTTATCTTGGCTATTTTGAATAGTGCTGTATGAAAAGCTTATGAAAGTACAGTCCAAAAAATTAACTGTAGTTTTCCAGTATGTGTGTCTTTTCAGTATATGAATTAAAGAAAAGAACAAAATAGAAAGTTAAAGGTTATCCAAAAATCCCATCACTGTGCCATTACTTTTATCATAGGTGAACATCCTTCCAGACATCTCTATATAAAATAAGGAACTGCTTTTAATGCAGACTTCGTCTTCCTCCATTCTTTTTCCTCTTCTCACTCTCCTGCTGTCACAGTTCCCAAAGAGGCTGGCCAGCTTCATCGGGTGTGATCAAGTGCAATTAGTGTATGTACAGGTGCGAGTATGGGGGCAGGAGACCTTTCTCCCCCAACCTTCCTCCCTTTCGGCTCACTTTGCGTGAGATTCTGAAATTTTTAAAAAAACAGAATACAGCTCTTTATTCTATAATAACAAAAGTGGTTAAGAGCATACAGTCTCCTGGAAGAGGCGATAAAGTAGTGTGTGGCCTTTCATGTATGCACTTTCATTTGATCCTGACAACCTTATAAGGTATAGGTCTTATTACTTAGAGTGATGTTACAAGTGAGAGCCAGAGAGGTCAGCTACCCAAGATTGCATAGCTGATGAGATGGGAACCTAGCATTACATTTTGGATTTTGTCAGGTTTCATAGCTCAGTGGAAGGAAAGAGGGCTCAGGGTGCTGAGAAGTCTGGGGCAGCTGCCCTCTTAGGGCAGAAATGCTGGCTTGAAGGATTAGCATCTTCAACAACCCATGGCCCACTTAACTGGTCTGTGAGTATGGTCTTTGGAACATAGGGACAATAATGATATTTCAGGGCTGGCAGAAACATACCTGCTTTAAAAAGACTGCCTGGGTGTGGAGTTTAGTATTCACGTGTTAAAATGCAGCCCTACTTTCTGTGTCTTTGAGGCTCATTTTGGAATGTAATGATGTGCTACCGTATTTTAGATATTTAAAAAATTATAAAATTTAAAGAAGTTTTTATTTTACTTCCAATTAACGTACAGTATTGTATTAGTTTCAGGTGTACACTGTAGTGATTTAACAATTCATACATAACCCAGTGCTCCTCACAAGTGGACTCCTTAATCCGTCACCTATTTCACCCACTCCCACCCACCTCCCCTCAGGTAACCATCACTTTGTTCTGTACAGTTAAGTGACTGCTTTTTAGTTTGTCTCTCTTTTTTCTCATAGGTTTTGTTTCTTAAATTCCACATGTGGGTGAAATTATACTGTATTTCTCTTTCTCTGACTGACTTATTTTCTTATTATCCTCTCTAGCTCCATCCATATTGTTGCAAATGGCAATAGTTCATTCTTTTTTATGGGTGAATAATATTCTATTACACACGCACGTATACACACACATCGCATCTACTTTATTCATTGGTAAATCAATGGGTACTTGGGTTGCTTCCATATCTTGGCTATTGTAAATAATGCTGCAATGAATACAGAGATGCATGTACCCCTTGGATTAGTGTTTTTGTATTTTTGGGGTAAATACCCAGTAGTGTGATTACTGGATTGTAGGGTAGTTTTATTTTTAACTTTTTGAGGAATCTCCATACTGTTTCCCATAGTTTGTATTCCTACCAACAGTGTGCATGCGAGGGTTCTTTTTTCTCCACATCTTTGCCAACCCTTGCTTTTTTTTTGCAGTTTTGACTTTAGCCATTCTGACAGGTTTGAGGTAGTTTTGATTTGCATTTCCCTGATGATGAGTGATGTTGAGCATCTTCTCACATGTCTGTTGGCCATCTAGTTATCTTCTTTGGAGAAATGTCTGTTCATGTCTTCTGCTCATTTTTAATTGGATTATTTGTTTTTTGGGTGCGTTCTATCAGCGCTTTATATATTTTGGATACTAGCCTTTTATCAGATATGTTATTTGCAAATATCTGCTCTCATTCAGTAGGTTGCCTCTTAGTTTTGCTGATTGTTTCCTTCTCTGTGCAGAAGCTTTTTATTTTGATGTAGTCCCAATAGTTCATTTTTGCTTTTATTTCCTTTGCCTCAAGGAACCTGTCTAGAAAAATGTTGCTATGGCCAATGTCAAAGAAGTTACTATTGTCTATGTGCTCTTCTAGGATTTTTATGGTTTTAGGCCTCCTGTTTAGGTCTTTAATCCATTTTGAGTTTATTTTTGAGTTTATTTTTTGAGTTTATATTATGGTGTAAGAAAGTGGCCCAGTGTCCTTTTGCATGTTGCTGTCCAGTTTTTCCAACACCATTTGTTGAAGAGACTTTTTTCCCCATGGGATACTCTTTCCTGCTTTGTCAAATAGGTTTGATTTTTAAACCTCTGTAGCAAGGATGTACTCTCAGGCCTCAAAATTGAGGTGAGTATAAAATATCTTTATTTTTCCTACATCAGTATAGTTTCTATTAATAGCAACCATATAGTGGAAGACTTTTCTAGTCATATAGGGTAAAACAGTCATTTAAGGTTGAACTCAGTTGTCTTCTTCTGTGGGTGGTATTTAAGTTTTTGGAAATTTCTTCGTGTCATGGCATGGGCTTGAGGGTAGGGAGTTTAGTTCAGGACTGTTGTTTCTCTGACATTGGCTTCTGGTGAGACGTAGGTTCCTGTGTAGTCCCCGGCATGGTTGTCCCTCCCTGCTGATATCTGCAGAAGTGTCTGAATTCCCTGTTGGTCTGTAGCCCATGTAGTGTCCCTTCATTAATATCCTCAATCCCGAGGGTTCCTTGCTGGCTCAGTTGGTAGAGGATCCAATCCTTGATCTCAGGATATGAGTTCAAGCTCCACCTTAGGTGTGGAGGTTACTTAAAAATAAAATCTTAAAAAAAAAATCCCGACTCCCCTTCAAATCCACCTGGCTTAGTAGTGGAATGGTGGAGGGTATGGGGTAGGGGGATTGTAAAACAGTAAGTTACTATTGAGCATTTTTACCCCATTATATGTGAGATCACATGTCTCTGCCCAGTTCCCACTCCTCCATGGAACACTTTCTGGATCACTTGGGTACACAGTATCCTCTCTCTCTTCTGTTAATTCTTTGTGTCCAGAGCACACCATCTACCCTGTGACACATCTTATAACATCTTTAAACTGATCTTTAAAATCAGTTTAACATATTTTAACATTTTTTCTGAATTTTATTGATTACACATATAATACTGACATTGCTATTTAACTTTCTATTTGTTTTTCTCACACAATCTACCGCCGCCCCCCACTACCACCATCACAACTAGTTTGTAAGCTCTTAGAATGCCTAGACCAAATATTAAATGTTTTGATGCTCTTCTCAAGTACTTAGCATTGGGCTAAAAGCATAGGTGGTCCTCAGTACTTATTGGCTGAATGAATGAATGAATTTAAATGTTTTGACTACAGAAAATAAATCTGTTATCTTTTATATATCAGCATAGTGTTAAACCCTGAGTAGTCATAAATTATTTACTTCATTTGATTGAATTGAAAGTCACTTCATGTTATTCTTTCTACATGTATTTCCAGTGTCCAAGGAAGCCTAGGACAACCATGTCTCCTGCATGCAAATAAATGACTTAAGGTTTTGATTACAGTCAGCCAGGAAGCATTGCCTGGCTGACTGTGTTGGTAGAGCATGTGACTCTTGATGTTAGGGTCATGAGTTTGAGCCCTATATTGGTCATAGAGATTACTTAAAAAATAAATAATAAAGAAAATATAAAGCTTTTAAAAAATTAAAATCAGCTGGGAGAATTTTATAAAATAGGGAAGATAAAATGAGTCTAATTACATGCATGATACATCAGGGATAGGATATAATACAAGGCCAGAAAAACCGAAGACCTGGCAAGTGGTATTTGTGATGGCAATTGTTCAAGAGGATGTTAGCAAATAATGGGTAGATGACTCTAATTCACTTCTCTGAGGCTAAGGGAGAAAAACTGTACTGAGCAGATGATTCCCCTAAGCTTATACTTGGTAGGATTTTAATGATTTTCTGCACTTGCATTCAAATAACAAATTTTTACTGAGTACCATCTATGGGTAAGCAAAGTGTTGGACACTCAGTATTCAGAGATGATCTGAGAATCATCTTAGGCTTACATACATAATGAAAATGTGTTTCTTACATCCCCAAATGCATAGTCCTTGATGGAGGTAGGATGGACAGAAAACACAGTGTGCACACTGGCATTCACCAGAGCATTGACTGACTTTCTTTGTCATTGCTGAGGGACATAGTTCCTTGGTCTGAGGGAGTTGAGGAAGACTCCACAGGGAAATGGTATTTACCCAGATCTGGAGTGATTACCAGGAATTTTCAGGGTGAAAAAGGCTAAAGGAATTCTAGGAAGAGGGCATGTGCAGAGGGTTGGTATTAAAGAAGACATAGCATGTACAGGATCTGCTGGTGTGCTCAGTATGGCTAGAGCATGTGGTGTGGGCTGGGGTGGTATCTCATGGTATAAAGGCATTCCGTTAGATACCAGCTTGGATGGATTCTAGTAGCACATCAAGGTGTATCCCCTCCAGTTTTCAAAATTATTATTATAATTATTAAATATTTATTTAATTGAGAGAGAGTGAGAGCATGAGTGGGGCAAGGGGTAGAGGGAGAGAATATCCAGGTAGACTCCTGCTGAGCTTGGAGCCTAACACAGGACTCGATCCTAGGAGCCGTGGGATCAGGACCTGAGCCAAAACCAAGAGTTGGATTCTGAACTGACTGAGCCACACAGGCACCCCTTCAAAATTATTTTTAATGTCATGTAGGAATGGTTATATGTGACTCTTCACTTTTTTCCTTCCTTCACTTCTTGTCTGTTAAAGTTATATATGATTGTTGTGGAAAATAGGCAACTATATAGAAAAAATTAAATATGTGTAATCTCACTACCCTCACCCCCCAAATAGCTCCTGTTATCAGTTTTATGTATAGTATCTCCTGTTCGTTTTAAAAATACTTTTAAATGTATGAAAAAATTATGTCCTGTTTTTTACTTTTAAGTGAATTCCTTATCTCTAAATATTTCAGCTATACTTATTTAAAGTTTCTGTCATGGTTTCCAGTTTGGAAGTCTTTTACTGTCTTCTGTCGTGATGAGTTCTTACATGATTTGTAATGTTTGTGAGTTCATCTTCAGAACATTTTCTTTTCTTTAGTGGAGTTCAGTGTTTGCTGTAGGTGGTGGAGTTGTGCCTATGGGTGGTTTTGCTTCTGCCTGCCAGATCCATATGGTTTCATTGGTTTCTTAGGTTCCTGCAGTAAGGTGATGTAAAATTCAGACTTCACACACACACACAGGGCAGATTTAGGGTTCTGATTTCTCCTGGGTACCGTTTTTAGAATCTATGTTGAGCGTCCGTCTTTACAGAGAGGATGGCCCTTCCTGGTTTCCAGCTTTACATTCCACTTCCAGGTTTCTGCTGTGTTCCTAGCCTGAGGTTTCAACTCCTGTCTTTTGAGATGTGAATGTGGACCTGCTCTTGCTTGATTTCCCACTTCGTTTCTGGTACCAAGAGATTTCTTTTCCTTGCTTAGGCTTATATACATAATGAAAACATTTAAAGATTATATTTTTTATCCAAAAAAAAAATTTTTTTTTAAGAGGGAGAGGGTTGGGAGAAGCAGAGGTAGAGAGAGAGAGAGGGAATCTTAAGTAGGCTCCATGCCCAGTGCAGAGCCCAATGCAGGGCTCAGTTTCATAACCCTGAGATTGTGACCTGAGATAAACTCAAGAGTCAGACACTTGACCAACTGAGCCACCTAGGTGCCCCTTACACAGCATTTTTGTATGTTTGAAACAGGTGGAGGAACCTACCTGTTGCCTCTATCATCTTGGCTATCCAGTCCTTATACAGATATATACTTTAAACAAAGTTTGGGAGTATATCAAACATATTGATAATCCCCTTTATTTAACCTGATAATATATTGTGAGTTTTTCCTCATATTATTTGAGAACATTACTTTTAATGACTTTAATGACATAAGAGTATACTATATTTTATTATCCAAATCCTCTATTTTTAGAAATTTAGGTTGTTTTAGGTTTTCCATTATTTTAAGTAATGATGAAATGAACATAATAATACTAATGTCTCTCCGCTGATTTCAGCTTGTTTCTGTAGAATAATTCCTACAAGTGGAATTCCTTCATCAAAATTTTTGAGACTTTGGTCCTGTTACTAAATTACCCTGCAGAAAATTTTTTCAATTTGCACCCGGTACAGTGGGTTTGTGTATTACCTATAACTGTTGCCCCAACCAAAAGGATGGATGCTAATTTCCTGGGCAAAAAAAAAGGTATTTCATTATTATTTTAACTTCCATTTGGTTTAGTGGCCATTTTATTTTTATTTTTTTAAAGATTTATTTACCTACTTTAGAGAGAGAGCATGAGTGGGAAGGGCAGAGGGAGAGGGAGAGAGACTCTTAGGGAGCTTCTGTGCTGAGCACAGAGCCTGATGTGGGGCTCCATCTCAAGACCCTGAGCTCAGGACCTAAGCCAAAACCAAGAGGCAGAGGCTTAACCGACTGCGCCACCCAAACACCACTAGTGGCCATTTTAAAAGGATGTTTTCAGTAGGTCAGTGATTTTTCAGTTTAGAAAATTTTCTTAGTCATATGGGGCTAGAATGGCTACTAACTTGTCCTTTTTGTTATTTGCTATTCCCCTACTGCCTTCTAAGAAAGTTGAATCTTTGGGTGGAAGGTGTGTTTGGTGACAGGGTGGTGGGTGAAAAGAGTGCAAACTGCAGAAGGTAAGCAAAGAGTTGAATTGCTCAACATAACTGGTTGGGGTGGAGGTTAAGGAAAGAAATACCCTGGAGAGCCAGAGGCTGAAACCTAAAGAGGTTGGTCTGGGAGTTGTAGCAGGGAAGGAGGTGCTATCCCAGAGAGGAGTTTGGGAGAAAGAAGGGGGTCATTAAAGGAAAATGTGCAGAATTTTGTCCAGTGGTGGACATTGTGAACTTTCTTCTCCACCTTTCCACAAAATCCCAAGTAAAATATTTCTCATTAAATGCACTGTTAGGTTGGCTCTGTTTGAGGGTATAAATGTTGAAGCTGATGGGCACAGAGTAAGAGCCACGTAGTGGATGGGGAGAGTCAGGGAGAGCAGAACCTGCTGAAGTAGCCCTCACAAGACACAAGGTAGTGACAAGTGAAGATGGAGAGGAGGGAATATTCCAGAATTTGGAGGTAGGATTTGGTGGTAAGTTATGGTTTTTTTGCAGGGAGAGGTTAATGGAGTCAAGATGACTTTGAGGCTTACGGTTTGGGAGATTGCATACATAGGAGATGTCTCAGATGATTGGGACCGACCTTTGGAAGAAAGGTCACTGTTTCCAAACTTATAATTGGGGGTGTGGATGGCTTACATGGGCCCAGAAGGTGGGGGTGTCAGAAAGTGTCTTCCTCATTTTTCTTATTCTCCTATAACTCTGGAGTCCTGGTAGAGCTCAGAATGGAGAGGGATTTATGTAACAAATAGTGTTGGTCTTCTCAAGTGATCATATTGAGTAGGCCTTTGAGCTAATTTTGATCTAATTCAGGAAAATAAGGATTATAATTTGAGAACCGTAGAAAATTTTATAGCTTTACAATTTATTATTCAGATTTTCTGTATCCTTGTTTGCTTTTGACTCATTAAACTGTCAGAAGTTAACATCTCCCTCTTTAGGTTTCAATCTCCTGTTCTCCAGGGAGTAATTGTGCTCTTGTTAATTTCTTCCTTTGTTTCTAAGCTATACAACCCATGGCATAGAAACATTAATGCCTGTGTGTTTTAATTTTGACTGTATTTGTCCTCAGTGGTGTTTACTCTGAGTCCTTTCTTGATGTAAAAACTCTTACCCAGCATTGTCAAAGGTTTGTTCTAGAACTCTGAGCACAGCATTTTACTCCTGTCTAGATGCCCGTTCTGTCATTTGTGGAGACGTTTGGACTGGATTTTATAAATGTGATAAATCATTAAACTTCACCGTGTCTCAGTTTCTTTGTTGGGTGACCTATGTCTAATAAGTGGTTAAAGAGGTAAAACGGATGCTTGGAAAGTATAAAATACTCGATAAATATAGAGTGCTGTTTAGTTTTTCTAATGCCAAGATTCTGGTGTGAGAAAATTTCCAGAGCTGGTAGGACCTTGCCTCCTTCCATCCTCCACAGCAGAAGGTGCGGATACCTTGCAGTGCTTGGCTAGATATCCAGTTGCACCTTGGAGGTGTCCATCTCCTGTGGGTAGGAGTGGCTCTGACCTGTCACGTTTGGCTAGCTGAATCCTTCTATGGTAGCACTCCAGCTACTGAAAGAATGATAAAACCATAGACTTGTTAATTATTGTATTCTTTAAGAAAACTCTGGTGATAATGTTGATTCTTTGTAGTATGGCATCCTTTGTATTTGTTGGAAAATATCATTTTTAGTACTAATGATTTTTATCCATAATTGATAGAAATTTAGGATTTTATGAGTCACTGAAAGTGCACACACACACACACACACACACACATATGATAGTAACTTCTTCCTTTGTCATTAATAAAGAGGGTCAGAGTTGGTTTCTACAGGTTGTAAAATAAAGTGTCTCAGGGTTTCAACTCCTGAAAACACTGTTTTAATTTATGTACAGAGTGAAACATTTCAGATTTAAACCAATGTGTACTTTGGAGGTTAAAGTTCAAACTCCAACCCGGAAACAGCCTGGATAGCACTCCTCTGCTCACTTGGACACAAGTTGGACAAGAATGTCTATTGCTGTGAATCATTTACATGGAAATTCTTGGGTGGAAACAGGGAGAAAGGATTATAAACTAGAAAGTAATGCCCAGATTATTCCAGAGCCCTTGGAAGTGATTCACAGCTTCCTGTTCTCTGATAGCTCTTTTGTGTTTGTGTTGAGGCCTTTATTCTGAATGAAATATTTGGCAATATAGGCAGTTACAGTCTCAGAAATTACCTCCCTAATGTATAATTTCCAGTGAATAAATAATACATAGAAAGTAGGAAGAAAATAGGAGCAAGGTACTTTTGTAGAGACAGAAAAAAAATGTAAAAGAACTCATATAATTCTCACAGGCTCATTTAAATCCTTCCATTCGTTCCCTAAGTTTCTAGTAAGACAGATCACACATAGATAAAACGATGTTTTCGGGAGTTGAAACTCTGAGACACTTACTTTACAACCTGCAACAACCAACTCTGACCCTCTTTATTAACTGTCCATCCTTCACGCTAACTGTATGCTGGAAAGCCAGGCTCTAGGGCAGCTTCTAAGAGGAAGTCATCACAGGGTATATAACTTGAGATGTAGGGGTAGAGGGGGATGTATGGAGACCACCGCTATGAAGTGTAATTAGGGTCTGGACTTGGAAAACTCCCTGGGCATGGATCCCAGCTCTGCCACTTATTGTGAAACCTTGGGCCCCAATTTCTTTACTGTAAAATGGGAATTGTAATATTACCAACCTCAGGGAGTTTCTGATTGAAACAATAGATTGAGACAGTATATATACTACATAGAACAGTGCTTGGCCTATGGTGAGCACCCATGAATGTTTATTACTCTCAAAGGGGTAAGGGAAGTCTCCCTTGCCTTTTTGGACTGCTGTTGTGTATGAGTGCTGTGTTTTGTGATTTCTTTGAATGGAGAATTTGGTGGAGATTTTATAAGTCCTGTTTATACGACCTTCAGGTGTTCTTAATTGGGTGGGATGAGTTCAGTTCAGGAGAAAACTATTAGGATGGCATGCTTGCATTTGCTTGGGAGTCAGATTTAAACTTTGGTTTTTGCTTCATGCAAACATAGAGATTGTGCAGAAGGCAAATGAACCTAGGCCAAAGAGATTCTAGGTCTTGTTGGTATCCCCTGACTACAGGGTTGGGCATGTGGCCTGAGCTCTGCCAATCCGACTGACATCCTGGGGATTACACAGTCATCCACAGCTGGTGGTGGTTGAGGCACCTGAAGACAGAGCTCTACAAGCTCTGAAAGTTTCCATTGTGGAGCTCCTTAGAACTGCCTGGCACCTGTCCTTTCAGGGCCTACTTGTTCAGCCCCCCCCCAACTCTTTGAACCAGTGTGTTCCAGTGTGTTCTTTTTTGGGCACATTTTGCCAGAATCAGTTTTTGTTGCTTACAGTGAAAAATACCTTAACTGGCACAAATATCAAGTAGGCAGATTAAATGTATCCATTGTCAGTAGGTAAGGGGATACAGGGGAAGCTATGAGTCTTGGAAATCATAGAAAATTCCTTCTTTAGAGAGTATGGCTCACAGTGAGACGATCACTTGTTTTCTGAGGTGCATAAGGAGTGAATTGTTGAGCTAGTTGAATGGAAAAAGGAAGAGTCTGTAGGCTGGCCAGCACTGGCCTGCTCCAAATAGAAGGTGTAGCATCCAGGAGTCTTTGGAGATGGCAGGGGTTATCTTTCATGTCAGAAGTTGAAATTCCCAGTAGACAAAAAGACAAGCTCGTTTCATTTAAAGAAGATATTCTTCATTGTGCTTTATGATATAGAGCCAATAGCTAAAAATTTGTATTATAGCTTCAAAATTAGGGCTGATTTAAAAAAAAAAAAGAAAGATATATAAAAAAGAAAGATATATTTAAAATAAATTGAAGAATTATAATGCTCTTTTGTTGAAGGATTTAGAAACAATTACTAAAGATATCAAATAACTATTTTTTAAAAAAGACTTTCGGAGGAGTGACATCTTTTAAGATTACTCACTGTTATTGTCACCAAGAGGTTAAAAGTCAAGTTTTTGAGTATTTATGTTGTATTGTGTCATCTTATCACCATAATATATTTTTTAAAGATTTTATTTATTTATTTGAAAGAGAGAGAATGACAGAGAGAGCATTAGAGAGAGCATGGTTGCGGGGGAGGGAGAAACAGACTCCCTGTCGAGCAGGGAGCCCGATACGGGACTCGATCCTGGGACTCCAGGATCATGACCTGAGCCAAAGGCAGTAGCTTAACTACCTGAGCCACCCAGGCGCCCTCACCGTAATATTTTTAATTACAGAAGAAATAAAAGATATTCCATTGCTCTCAAAAAACTTAAAAATTAGATAAGGTACTGTTATTCAATATAGATACTTAGACAACACCTTCATTTTTGTCAGAGTAAGTGTTCTCTGGGGAGATCAATAAGAGTTGTCTCCCTTACCTGGGATTTGCATCTTTCTCTGACTTCATTTTTCAAGGCCCAGCTCAAATAGTACCTCCTCTGAAAGTCTTCTTGGAAAACTGGAAGCAGTTGGAAGATTCTTCCTTTCCTAATGATTTCATTCTAGCTTGCATTATAATTCTGGAGGTGGCATCCTAGTTCATGTGGAGGGCTGACTCTTTGGTAGGGGCTATGTCAGGCCATGTTGGAAAGGGGACCCAGAGGCAACTCAAGGCCCTTTTGAAAAGAGCTGGGATTAGTAAGTGACATTTATAATGGGTGAGGGAGTCTCATGTGTTTGCCATTGCTGTCCTCTGTGGTTTATTGATTCCCTTACTAGATTATAAATTCTTTGAGAGTCGATGCTGTGTGTTAGTCACCACTACATTGCCTCCAATACTTGGAGCAACACCTAGTGCCTTAGATGTTCTCAGTAAACATGTGCTGAGAAAATGAGGCCAATGGGGAAATTCATGGTGGAATTTGAGCTCTGCTTGGAGGGCATGTGAAGAATTAGATATGGGAGAATAGAGTTTCTCAGGACAAGAAATGACATGAAGGAAAGTTAAGGGACAATCAGGAAGAGACCTTGGAAGAAAGAGAACATCTTTCTAAGGGTAAGGTGGGAAAGAAGAATTGTTAACAGGAAAGGATTAGAGTCTAGATGAATAGGTTTACAGCTAAAAATTGAGGCTATAATCTGATGAAGGAAATTGAAGTCTAGTTTAAAGGAATAACAACAAAAAAAAGCAAAAAAGAAAATTTAATTATGGGATACATTATCTTTTGGAATGTTTTCTTCCTCTTGAATTTAAAAATAGAAAATAATTAAGCAGCTTGTATAATTTTGAATAGCAATATGGTAGCATCTCATGGAATTATTGTAAACTGGAAAACCAAAACAATCATAAAAGCAGCAAATAGATTTGATAAACTTGTTGTTTCTAATATTCCTACCTAAAGTTTATTTCAGGCCAATTTCTTTGAGAAGCCATAACTACATTAGATATCTAATCATGTATAAAAACTCTATTAAAGACTAGATGGAAGGGTGCCTGGCCGGCGCAGTCGGAGAAGCATGAGACTCTTGATCTCATGTGTTGGAGCCCCCTACTGCATGTAGAGATTACTTAGAAATAACTAAATAAATAAACTTAAAAAAAAAAAGACTAGATAGGAAATTTTGTTTTTTCAGCCTCATTCATTCCTAAATTCCTGTCTGCCATACATCTCTCTTATTCCCTTTGTAGTTTGGAAGCACAATATTATTCCATGCAACAAATTATTGAGGGTCCCGTGGACGTCTAGGTCAAGCACCCCTTTAAAAATTGTACTAACTTATTGAACTTTGATACTTGGGGAGACCTGTTTTGGTGAGCTACTGGATGAAGCTACAAACATCTTGGGTGTCTGTTATTTTTACTGTCATGTATTAGGTAAATTTCTCTTCCTTTTCTCTACCTGCAATGCATTAGTAATTTCCTGATTTTAACGATTTATTGACTCTGAATATTTATTATTGCAGCTAGATTGCCTGCGCTGCCTCACAACAGAAAGACCTGCCATTCCTTATAATATATTACTACTCAGTTTGTCATCTTTAACAAGAAATGACTTAAGAGAAATGGGAAGGATCTTTCTGGATATAGAAAAGGGAAAAAAGGTACAAAGAAGGTATAGATCCAAAGGCCTTTAGGCTATGAATATAGTCTTCAGTGCTGTTGGAGCAAACATAAGCTGACTTCTGTATTTCACTGATGCACTGAATTTCTGGGATTAGGTGTGGTGGTGGTGGTAAAATACAAATTATGACAAAAATCAATGATATTTTAATAGCACTGTATGGTGACAGATGGTAGCTACACTTGTGGTGAGCATTGCATAACATATAGAGATGCTGAGTCATGATATTGAGCATCAGAAAATAACCATACTCAAAAAAAGAAAAAAAACACTAAACTAAAAATGGGTGCCTGGGTGGCTCAGTTGGTTAAGCGTCCAACTCTAGTTCAGCTCAGGTCTTGATCTCAGGATCATGAGTATGAGCCCTGTGTTGGGTTCCACTCTGGATGTGGAGCCTGCTTAAGCCTGCACCCTCCCCCCAAAACACCTAAAAAAAGTTATGACAAAAATAATACTTATTTAGATGTAAACTTGGAGAATATAATTATGATTAATTTTCTTTCCCAAATCAGAAAGTTCAAATATTTTCTATCATTTGAGAAATTGACCCTCCCTTTTATTTTCTTTTTGTAAACTATGCCTGTATATCAGTTTGGACTCTTTGTTGCAAGCAACAGAAACCCAGTTTAACTGGCTTTAAAAAAATGTGTTTCAAGTAACTAAAATTATCAAGGTTTTAGCACAGTGAGATTTTGCATTCAGCTCTGCTGGGTCACGTTTTCTCTTCATTCACTGGCTCTGCTTTCTGCCGTGTTGGTTTTGGCTTCATTCTTAGCCCCCAGGTCCTCCCCTCCTGGAGGCAAGATGCACGTAGCTGCTCTGACCTCTACTTCTTCTGATTTTTTTTTTTTTAAGATTTTTATTCATTTATTTGTCAGAGAGAGAGAGATCATAAATAGGCAGAGGCAGAGGGAGAAGCAGGCTCCCTGCTGAGCAGAGAGCCCGATGTGGGACTCGATCTCAGGACCTTGGGATCATGACCTGAGCCGAAGGAATCTGTGACTAATGGTCTCCTGACCTCCTGACTCCTCTTCTCTAAGAGGAGCTGTCACTTGGAAATATCCCTTACTGGCATCAAGGATGTGGTGAGTGGTGTGTAACTGAGGTTGGGTTTTGACACGTTAAGAAACAAAATGTTTTCTTTCTTTCTTTCTTTCTTTCTTTCTTTCTTTCTTTCTTTCTTTCTTTCTGTCTGTCTGTCTGTCTGTCTGTCTTTCTTTCTGTCTTTCTTTCTGTCTTTCTGTCTTTCTGTCTTTCTGTCTTTCTCTCTCTCTCTCTCTCTCTCTTTCTTTCTTTTAAAGATTTTATTTATTTGACAGACGGTGAGAGAGGGAACACAGGCTGGGGGAGAGGAAGCAGACTCTCTGCTGAGCAAGGAGCCAGTGCCGGGCTCTCTCCCATGACCCTGGGATCACGATCCAAGCCAAAGGCAGACGCTCAACCAACTGAGCCACCCAGGCACCTCTCCTCTTTTTTTTTTTTTTTTAAGATTTTACTTATTTGACAGAGAGACAGTGAGAGAGGGAAATAAATTATTTTCTTCTGGCCCCTAGAATGAGCTAATTTGATGGGAGTGTTTCTAGAGAAACACAGAGTGTTTCCAGGTTCCCTTGAAAGGCACAGTGGATACACTAGTCACCCATCTGGGTGGAGCTGCGAAGAGTGGGAGGCAGGCTGGACACACGGTCGTCCTCTGCCTAGGCCACCCCTCATCACTTTTGCACTTACTACAGCTTTACGTGTTGGGGTTTCCAAAAAGAGTTGGCACTGTTGGGGGTTAGTCGGGATCAGTGCAGAGAAGTCTGGAGTAAGACCTTGTGACAAGAGACCAGCTTTTTTCTACAAGCTGATTAACCTCAGTGAGTTAACTCTGACCCTTCACATCCATTCAGTCAGTCGCACAAATCAAGTAACATTTGAACCTCTGTGCTTGGGTGACCAAACCCCACACACTACGTGGTGAAGGTCAGTTGTGGTGCCCACAGCTTCCATTTCAGCAGGTCCCTTTCCTTGAGAAAGTTATTCTTTCAAAATCCTTCTATATAACCTTTTTTTTTTTTTGGTCTGAACCCACTTCTGTATTCAGAATACTTGTTGACTCACCACGTGCTTTTACATTGGTATTCTGGTGGAGGTCAAGCTCCCCTCTGATTTTACTTTGCAGAAGCCTGCTCAGGAGAAATCTGAGGGTTTTTTTTTTTTTTTTAATTAACATATAATGTATTATTTGCCCCAGGGGTACATTTCTGGGGCAAATAATACATGTGAATCATCAAGAAATCTTAAGTTTCATCATATGCATTTAATAGCTTGCTTTGTCCAAAGAGGCGTCAGTCTGGCATGTAAAGTAGGAGTCTGATATTTAACAGAGTCAGTGTTCTCCCAGTTCATATATATTAGAGTCCATAGGCATTCCAGTTAACTAGAGAAAATTTGATAAAGTAACAGGTTGATATGGAATATGAATGTTTGCTTTTTGGAAAATGAATGGTGCTACACCTATTATGAATGTGGTTGAAGAAAGAGATTGCTGAAAATACAGAAAAATGAAAGTATTCTCCAGATTTCCTTTAAGCTAAAAAGAAAACCTTTTAAATTATTTAATATTTATTAGCTATTTGTTTTTTCACATAGTGATTTATTCCATTGACCTTGTGATCTTTAAACTTGTAATGGGGAGCTGAAAACAGGACATTACAGGAAAAGAGGAGGGTTGTGGTGGAAGTTATGAGGACAGTTTATGAAGAAGGAGAGGAGGCTATAGGATACGGTAGAGACACTACTTCCAGAGATACTGCGGTGATCTGGACTTCTGACCCTACACAGTTCTCCAGAGAAACACTCTCAAGGCTTTTTCCATAAAAGTCAGTTATGAAAGAAATATCACATTTATTTATGTTCTTTAAAGCAAATTTATTTTGACTGGGATGCCTCATCCTGCCTGAGCAGTCAGGTCTTTCTCAGGTCCCTGGAATCTGCCCATCAGGTGCTGTCGTCTGAGGTCTTAAGTAGAGCAAAGGTTTGGAGGGAGCTCTTCTCTTCCTTGGTCATTGGTCCTCAGTGTCCACCTGGGAAACACCCATTGCTCACTCTGTGCATCTCTTTGGCAGAGATTCTGCCACACCTTGTCTGTCCCTATCTCTGCCACCCCTGTCGCCACAGTCTTCCTTGATGGTATCAACAGATTTTCCTCCTTCCCCACCGGGATAATTTCTCTCTGTCTCTCTCTCTTTTCCTCATCTAGTGGCTTCTCAGACATGTCCTCCTTCTACTGCCCCATTCACAGCACACCCAGCCTAAGTAAACCCTAAGGAAATTTGTACTTTGACCTAAGGACTCAAGGAACCACAGATTCCAGGCTGGTTTTGGCTTCTGTGCTGCCAGCATTCCTAAGACAAGAGGTAGTTATTGCCTTAGTTGAGGAGTGGTACTGGGAAGGGGGGCATGCGGAAAATAAACAAAATTTGATGTTTTAATGAATTATTCTGCCACAGCAATATTAACTATTTGTTTGGTATTGAAGTACTTAAAAAAATTTTTTTTCCCCATGTCCTGAGGGGCTTTGGGAAATTTTTTCCTGTTCAAGCATATTCTTGTGTTATCTTTATTATTTTATTTACTTACTATTTTTTACTGTCTGAGTTTAAAAGTTAAATAATTATATTATGAAATATTTAAAACAAAAAATACTGAAAAGTACAGGAATGATTTAACCATATACTTACAACCATATACTTATAACCATATACATATAACCAATATCCATATACTTAATGCTCAGATTGAACAGATGTTAAAAATTTTGCAATAATTGCTTTAAATTTCTTTTTAAAAATGTAATAGATTGAGCTCCAGCCCCCAGCCGTGTCCCTTGCCTCCCTCTCTATAGGATAACCAGTATTCTGAATTAGTGTGTCATTCCCATATACTGTTAAGTTTCACCACTTATGTTTGGCAACATACAGTATTTTGTGGGGTTTTATAATTTTGTATTTTGTGTTTTTGTAATTTACAATAATTGGCACAAACACTCTACGTATCCTCTAGTACTTTGCTTTTTCCAATGATTGTGTTCTTTAGAAACAGATGTGGTTCATTTATTTAATGGTGTATATTCCATTGATTAAATAATAATATATTTATCCATTATTCTCAAGAAAACAGGCATTTATTTTAAAAATATAAATTTGCCTTAGGGGCACCTGGGTGGTAGAGTCGGTTAAGCATGGGACTCTCAGTTTTGGGTCAGGCTGTGATCTCACGGTTGTGAGATTGAGGCCCCTGTCAGGCTCTGTGCTCAGCGTGGAGTCTGTTTAAGACTCTTCCTTCCTGGGGTGCCTGGGTGGCTCAGTGGGTTAAAGCCTCTGCCTTCTGCTCAGGTCATGATCTCAGGGTCCTGGGATCAAGTCCCGCATCGCATTATAGAGCTCTCTGCTCAGCAGGGAGACTGCGCCGCCCCCCCCCCCCCAACTGGCTCTCTACCTACATGGGATCTCTCTCTGTCAAAGAAACAAATAAAATCTTTTAAAAAAATTTTTAAAAAGACTCTTTCTTCCTCTCCCTCTACACCTCTCCCTCTGACTGCACGTGCATACTCTTTCCTTCTCAAATAGATAAATCTTTAAAAAAATAAAATATAAATATGCCCTTAAAATATAAATTTGATGAGCACTGTAACGATTTAGCAATTACTCATACTTAAGTGTGAAGTAGTCATCAGTCTCTAAAACTACCTCTGATGCTTGCAGTGAGAGAATAGGGATGTTAATTAACTACATGTAGAATTAAAGAGCTTTGGAGGTACTAGAAACAGATTTGATTTTGAATCTCTTATTTTGTCTGCCTTCCTTAGGCAGGTAATCTCTGCAGCCCTCTAATTTACATTTAAGAGAGGATTCTTGTTCCATCAGCATAGTAAGCTTGTGTGTGAGGACATTGGCATAGTTCCGGGCCCAAAGAGAGCCCTCAGTAAATATTTACCATTATTTGTTGTATTACTAGAGAAAGAGGAAGTAAGGGAAGAAGGGAATTTTGGAGGATAAACTAGGGGGCTGGCTGCCTCAGCTGGGTCAGTAGCTACCTCAAGAACTCAGAATATCAGCTGACCAGAGCTAGGACCACAGTGGGAGGAAAGAAAACAAAATAACTAGGAAGCCAAAAGGTGCCTCTGTAAACAGCTTTGGTCCCTCACATTGGAAGCTTTACAGTTGATTGAAAGGCATCAGAATCTTGCTAGTCTCAAGGTTGTTCCTAATGCCTTTTCTCTGAAACTATTCCAGAGCCTAGAGTTTTAGATCCTGTAAATTGGAAATGGCTGTTAGACTAACTCTGCTAAAGCTTTTAAAGGTTCAGGGAGGTTAGAAATTTGAGGGAGGATAAAAGATTGGATTAATTTTCATCTAAATTGAGTCCATCCTTAGAATATACTCCGTTAAGTTTCTAAATATATATTTGATTGTGTCAGGATATGCTTGAGGATTATGAGAGGGGACAAAAAAAGGCTTTAATTGGTGAAAGAAAGTTTTAAAAAATTATATGGGAAAAAAAGCAGAGGAGGAAAGCAGTGTTAGAATTACTGAAGAAATACATGGTACACGTCTAAAATCTATGGGAAGGTATATCTATCTACAGAATTCAACATAACCTGCCCCATTGGGGGACCACTGGTTAAATGATGGGTTCCTCATTCCTAAAATTGCAAAGTGAATTCTAATAACCGCATTCTACAGTGTTTCAGGACTGCCAAGTTATGTGCTTGATAAATAGGAGTTGACCTAGCTAGAATTTTTTCCTCCAAACTTTACAAAGAATTTTACAGAGGTAGATTTCTTTTAAAATGTATATATTGGGGCACCTAGGTGGCCCAGTCTGTTAAGTGTCTGCCTTCAGCTCAGGTCATGATCCCAGGGTCCTGGGTCGGGCTCTCTGCTTGGTGGGCAGTCAGCTTCTCCCTATCCCTCTGCCCTGCTCGTGCTCTCACTCCCTCTCTCTATCTCAAATAAATAAATGAAATCTTTAAAAAAATATATATATATACATATATATATACACATCTATATTTAAGTAATCTCTACACCCAACATGGGGCTTGAATCCACAACCCCGAAATAAAGAGTTGCATGCTGTATGGACTGAGCCACTCAGGTGCCCCATTTTACTATTTTAATCATAGCATTTTGCTTTGTAAGGAAAATAGGTGCTCTTATATGAAATTGTAACATATAGATACTGTGCATATCAATCTTAGTATTATCAGTATTCAGTAATGTGTGCCTTCAGACTACTAGTATTTATTTTATTTTTTCCAGTGTTTTACCACCATTGCTGTCTTGCTTTCGGTTATTTTGGTTTTGGTAGGCTTAGAGTCTACAAAAATGAATGGAAACGTATATAAGGAAAAGTAAACCCCTTTTCTATTCTGCAACCAGTTTCTCATTTCCCTTAGAGTGTCAGTCACTGTTACCTTTTTTTGGTATCCTTCTGGAAATGTTTTATAACCATACAACTGATAGAGCTTCCTGTCCCCCCACCATATTTACTCTTCTGCACCTTGCTTTGTTCTTTTAAGAGTATATCTTTCAGGGCATCTGGGTGGGCTTGGTTATTTGGGCGTCTGCCTTCAGCTCAGGTCCTGATCTCAGGGTCCTGGGATCCAGTCCAACATCGGACTCCCTGCTCAGTGGGGCGTCGCTTCTCCCTCTGCCTCTGCTGCCCCCTCTCCTTTCTTTTCTTCCCGTGTCAAGTAAATAAATAAAATCTTAAAAAAAAAAAAGTGTATCTTTCTTTAAAAAAAATATGGAACGCTTCATGAATTTTTGTGTTCCTTGCACGGTAGTCATGCTAATTTTCTCTGTATTGTTCCAATTTTAGTGCTGATGAAATAAGCACTTAAGAGTGTTTCTTGAAGATAGCCCTGTATTTTTGTGTCTCTCATTTAAATACCAAAGGACTTGAAACAACTTTATTACTTATAAAAATAAAGCTTTAAAAATAAGAAACATATTGTTTGGGTAATTGGTTTTTCAGTAAGTTTAAGTGCTGGTTTTGTCTGATTGTGGGAAAATAACAATGGTTTATATAATTAACAAATCACATAAATTCAAATAAGCATGAGCAAAAGGAATAGGATCCCAGGTATATTTATCCTTTCAAATGTGAGGTAACAGAAGGACTATTAATTTGCAAGCCTTTCTGTGGAGTGCAGTTGGGAACGTTGGATCACTGTGTTTTTGTTTTATTTTTTTAAGATTTTATTTACATATTTGAGAGTGAAAGTGAGAGTGAGATCCCAGGATCATCATCTGAACCTAACTTAACCAACCTGAGCCACCACCCAGGTGCCCCTTAGATCACTAATTTTAAAACTTGAGGCAAAGGGTAGAAACCATTTTGCATATGGGGAAGGATATGCAGGATGACCAAAACCACAGATTCAGAGCCAGCTGTGACAGAATTAGCATTTTGCAGAACTAGGGAATTATGCTTAAAAATTTTAAAAGATCTGTTTAATCTCTTTCAACACAAAATAAGTATGCCTATAAGTAGTTTTAACTAGAGTGAAACGTTCCAAAAGTGAGAAGTCAATAAAATTTTATTATTTAATGCTAAGGTGTAAGAAACTGCATCTGGAAAGTAAAATGAATTCCATTTACCCCTTTATCAGCTCTATTACTTGAGCTCTTAAGACTTTTTTTTTTTTTTTGAAACAGTACAGTTAAATAGTGAGCACTAGTATATTTTTTACAACCCAAAGATTTAATTATACTTTGATTAGAATCAGGCCCCAGTATAACTGTAAGATTCAGAAATCTGTCATTTTGGAAGAACACCAAAAATTCCTAAGCAAGTTGGTATATAGATCACAAATGACACATGAGCCATAATACTCTTTGAGGGCTTCACACAACTTAATATGATCTTTAAATGACTGGTGAAAATTTTTAATGAATAAATTATATTTCAGAAATTATGTGCTTCTTTTTTTAGACATTAGTCGTGTCTTAAAATTTTACTTTCTGACCACTTCCTTTACATTTATAAATGCTACACTTTTCTCAAACTCGAAATGTTTATTTTACTGAAATAGTGGGGCAAAATGTAAATGAAAATTATACAGGCTATTGAGAAACATCTATGCCCTGTATAAGCACAAGGTGTAAAAGACAGGTGTTTCTTCCCTGTACTGACTCTCTTATTGTCTGGCCCACCTATGCTGGGAAATGCTCCTGGGGATCTGTTCCTATTTGCTCCTTGTCAGCCAGACCTCTCAAGTGTTTTTTTTTCCTAGATAGTGTACTGCCTGTGTACTCTATGTTGCTTAGATAAATGTTTCCAGAGGGCTAATGTTCCTTTTATAACATTACTTTTTCTAGATATAAAGACCAAAGATGGAAAACAATACCACTGTCATTTCACGGGAGGAACTGGAAGAGCTACAAGAAGCATTTAATAAAATAGGTATGCTTGAGAAAAACTAAATACGACATTACTATTCTGCTTGATATCAGACTCCCAGGAATGGAACAATACCTTCTGTTGGTACCGCCCATTTACCTCTAGCTTTATTCTCCTCCTTTTTTTTTTCCTATCTAGGTTTCACTGGATTCTTTCTTTCTGAAAGATCAACTGAGACTGGCTTAAATTTCTAGGAGAATTGGACTTTGAATTCTTTGATAATTTCTTTGCCGACAGTAATCCAGGTTAATGAATGACAGCGTAACTGAATACGCTTAACATGATGTCCTCATTACAGAGAGAAAATATAGAAACACTTCCTTGTTTATAAACTGAACTCTGGCCTTCATGTGTGTCACTAGCAGTAACACTTTCTTTTCTTTTCTTTTTTTTTTTTAAGATTTTATTTATTTATTTGACAGAGAGTGAGATCCCAAGTAGGCAGAGAGGCAGGCAGATAGAGAGGGGGAAGCAGGCTCCTCGCTGAGCAGAGAGCCCGATGTGATTGAGCCCGATGTGATGCAGGGCTTGATCCCAGATATTGTGACCTGAGCCAAAGGCAGAGGCTTTAACTCACTGAGCCACCCAGGTGCCCCAATAGTAACACTGTCTTACTTCATGCAGAATATCTTAAAATCTGAATATTATTTTTAAAGGCCATTTGTCAAAATTTCCTTCTTCCTCATGCATAATTTATTTTATTATTTTTTAGGACTTATTTATTTATTTATTTATTTATTTATTTGACAGAGAGAGAGAGATCACAAGTAGGCAGAGAGGCAGGCAGAGAGAGAGGGGGAAGCATTCTCCCCCCTGAGCAGAGAGCCTGATGCGGGGCTTGATCCCAGGACCCTGAGATCATGACCCGAGCTGAAGGCAGAGGCTTTAACCCACTGAGCCACCCAGGCGCCCCTCCTCATGCATAATTTAAAAAAATCTTTTGGGTTGTTTTTAAAGGCTACATATCCTATTTTTCTTCTTTCACTTTTTAAAGCCATTCAGTGTTTTGTTTTTATGACAGTATCATTTGACAGTTTTGTATTTTTCTTCCTAAAATATTCCCTCATACTCTGTTGGATTACGATTCTTCAGCACTTTGTTCCTAGGAAACCTATGGCAAACAGGAATATAAATATTGCCTTTTGCTCTAGTCTGCAAAAGCACGCAAGTAGAAGGTGAGCACAGTGAAAGGACACTGGAACTGTGACACCACCACGCCTCCTCCTCTCACAGTAGGCTCCTTTTTGGGTACAGAAGAGCAATCCATGAGAAACAGTCAGATGGTAGACCAGGAGGATATATGATGATTACAGTTGGTCTCATGCCTAGATTTCTCACAAACCTAGTGAATAATCACTAAAATTCATGTAGATGAAATGCAGTGCAGAATGAATTT
>CM053603.1:81569299-81603132 GCA_028646535.1 Procyon lotor
CTTCAATCTCCTTACTGGTTATGGGTCTGTTGAGGTTTTCTTTCTTTCTTTTTTTTTTTAAAGATTTTATTTATTTATTTATTTGACAGAGGAGAGAGATCACAAGTAGGCTGAGAGGCAGGCAGAGAGAGGAGGAAGCAGGCCCCCTGCTGAGCAGAGACCCCGATTTGGGGCTCGATTCCAGGACCCTGAGATCATGACCTGAGCCGAAGGCAGAGGGTTTAACCACTGAGCCACCCAAGCGCCCCCTGTTGAGGTTTTCTATTTCTTCCTGGTTCAGTTTTGGTAGTTTGTGTGTGTCTAGGAATGCATCCATTTCTTCAGATTGTCTAATTTGCTGGCGGATAATTGCTCGTAATATGTTCTTATAATTGTTTGTATTTCTTTGGTGTTGGTTGTGATTTCTCCTCTTTCATTCATGATTTTATTAATTTGGGTCCTTTCTCTTTTCTTTTTGATAAGTCTGGCCAAGGGCTTATTGGTTTTATTAATTCTTTCAAAGAATGAGCTCCTAGTTTTGTTAATTTGTTCTACTGTTGTTTTGGTTTCTATTTCATTGATTTCTGCTCTGGTCTTTATTATTTCTCTTCTTCTGCTGGGTTTAGGCTTTCTTTGCTGTTCTTTCTCCAGCTCCTTTAGGTGTAGGGTTAGGTTACATATTTGACTCCTGCCTACTTTTTAATCAAGTTATTTATTTTTGTTGTTGAATTATAGGAAAGTCCTGTTTCTTTTTAAACTATAATCCTTTTTAAAAATATTTTTATTTATTTATTTGGCAGAGAGAGAGAGAGAGATCACAAGTAGGCAGAGAGGCAGGCAGAGAGAGAGGGGAAAGCAGGCTCCCTGCTGAGCAGAGAGCCTGATGCTGGGCTCAATCCCAGGACGCTGGGATCATGACCCAAGCTAAAAGCAGAGGCCTCAACCCACTGAGCCACCCAGGCGCTCCTCTTTTTAAACTATAATCTTTATGATAATTTAACTTAAAGCTTGATTTCCTCATCTTTAAAATTAGAATAATATTATTTACTACCTCAAGGTTGTTATAGGATTTCATGAGATAAGTTCTTAACAAATCACATGGCACAGAGTGGTATCTGTTATTTCACATCATACCCAAACCACAGAGGCCTTAGATTTGGAGCTAGGATTTAAGCACACAGACCTATTCCTCTTCAAAGCTCCAGCTCCTAAGTATTCTTGTTAGTATACCATGACAGTTAGCACTTAAACAACTTTTCCTCAATATTGCCTGTGAGGGTGGGGGAGATGGGCAGGGGAAGAGGGAGAGAGAAAATCTTAAGAAAGCTCCATGGCCAGTAAGGAGCCAGATGCGGGACTCAGTCTCGTGACCCAGAGATCATGACCTGAGCCAAAATCAGGAGTTGGACACTTAACCAACTGAGCCACCTGGGCACCCCTCAATCTTGTTTATTTTTAAATACTCTCTGCCACAGTGCTGGCAAAGAAGTAAGCCAGCTAGTTTATTTGTCTATTTCAGAATTATAGGAAACAATTTTGAACTTGTGATATATTAAATAATGATATTTTTTCCCAAATATGTTTACTTTATTTTTTCAGTGTTACAAGATTAATTGTTCATGCACCACACCCAGTGCTCCATGCAATATGTGCCCTCCTCAATACCCACCACCAGGCTCGCCCAACCCCCCACGCCCTCCCCTCCAAAACCCTCAGTTTGTTGCTCAGAGTCCACAGTCTCTCATGGCTCATTGCCCCTTGATTTCCTCGCATTCACCCTTCCCTTCCTTCTCACATTGCCCTCCATGTTTTTCCTTATGCTCCACACATAAGTGAGACCATATGATATTTGACTGTCTCCGCATAAATAATGATATTTTGCTCTAAATTCAGAGAAAGAATCTTATTATTGCAAATCAAGGTTTCTAACTGACTTTTGAGATGATAGCAATATTTTAGTTATTGGTAGATTCTAGTTGAGAAACTTTCCATTGTTCTCAATAGTGTTAATTCTATAACTTGTGTACAAGAGTTTAAAAGAAGAGTTTCTGTCTTTATCATTAATTGAGTTTATAGTGAGGATGGCTCTTTTATTGAGAGGAAAAAGTGAAATAGAGCAAACAAAGCAACTATTAGCAGATAAGCCAAGAAAGCCCATATAACAGGTTGGATCCGGGTGACTAACCAAACAATTCAAAGTTCTGTTGCCAACTCCGATCAGGAGTGTTTTGTGTTGCCTTTGTTTTGTGTCAAGAAGTGATAGCTAATCTCCAGGGAAAATCTAGGGAAGGGCACCTCAGTGATAACATGAAAATGTCTAGAAACCTATTTTCAAAAGTCCAAATACAGGTATGAAATTGTTTCTTGAACACTTAATGCTAAATTGACATCAAACATGATTCAGCCTACATAAGGGTATCATAAATACATAATGAAGAAGCAATGAATTATTGACAAATGAAACAGAACAGCCACCAAGTGAAATGTATAACAGAAATGCCTTATTGTATTTAATACACAAATAGGATGCACATATTATAAAATATGTGCATATATATATGCACATATATATATGCACATATGCACATATATATATAATATGTGCATATAAAATAATTTTTTTTTCTGCCTTACAATCTGTTCTTAAATTTAATTTTCAGGTGAAGAACAGTACAACTGAAATGAAATAAGTGCACAATGTGTAGTGGATTTATAAGATGGTATGAAACTCATTCAACAGTGTGCAATATTTTCATTCAAGTATGTTAATGTAAAGATGTCTAAATGGATCACAAGCTTAAAACATCTTTAAAATAGAAATAAATAGCTATTATCTCATGAGTATCTTTTCTAAGAACTGTTTTTAAGTGGCCATGGCTCCATCTCGGCTGGAGGCGGCTGCACTGTTGTCACCGTATCAAGTTTTAACCAATCTTGCTTTGGCAGAGGTGTCCACTCAGTCCATCTCATTTCTGACTAAATTCCCACATTCTGTATAAACAGAATGTGGGACCTGCAGATCCATTTTATAAGTTCTGTGAAGTAAAAATCTGGGTGGGTGTTCCCTCATGACCATTGCTGCTATATCTTTCTGTTTTTGTTTTTTTTTTTAAGATTTTATTTATTTATTTGAGACAGAGAAAGAGAACATGAGAGGGGAGAAGGTCAGAGGGAGAAGCAGACTCCCTGTGGAGCTGGGAGCCCGATGCGGGACTCGATCCCCGGACTCCAGGACCATGACCCAAGCCAAAGGCAGTTGCCCAACCAACTGAGCCACCCAGGCGCCCTGTTGCTGCTGTTTCTTCTAGATATCTGAGACTTGTCCATGCTTAGTTCTTTGAAATTTAATCATGTGCTAAGCCTAAGTTTTTCATCTGTCAGAGCAATGTTCATACTATGTACTTAAAATACTCATGGAATCCTATATCTGTGTGGATAAGGTCCATCTAAATACGAGTTTTTTGATAAAGGGCATAGACTACCTCGTACAGTTCAGGTACCGGAGAAAAGGTGACTGCAATTTGTGGAACAAACTTGAAAGTTTCTACCTTCCTGTGAATCTCCCACGAGGCCCTCTGAGTGCACACCTCTAATGAAGAGTGCAAATGATATTTGACAGCTTATAATTTATCTTTACAGATATTGACAACAGCGGGTATGTTAGTGACTATGAACTTCAGGACCTGTTTAAGGAAGCGAGCCTTCCTCTGCCTGGGTACAAGGTGCGCGAGATTGTGGAGAAAATTCTAGCAGTTGCTGACAACAACAAAGATGGCAAAATCAATTTTCAGGAGTTTGTGTCAGTAAGTAACCCATCCTCTCCTGGTTACTGATCTTTTTGCTTTGAGCAGAATTTTAGTAATGTCATCGTTCTCTTTCGTTAAACTTGGCTGCAGAGACCAGAAAAAAGCACTGTTTTATAATGATGATGGTGATGATAACAAGAACAGTGTCCACAAGTAATTCATAAAAGAAAGAGAAAAATCATTCTCCAATTGCTGGAAGTCAGGTTTTGATAGTAATAGCTCATGTGCTAGTATAACTACAGTTGAGTTCAGTGCTTATCGATTATCTGTGTACAGAATGTTTTAATGTCTCAGTACTTGGTCTTGAGAAATGGAACATTTTTTGTGATGGACATAGCTAAGGTATGGGAGCTATACTTCCTAGAAACTGGTTATTTCCTTGTGGTAAGTTAGGCCTTCAGTTTCGGCAAATGCCACCAGGTAAATTTTGGTGCTAGCTATGATAGCATTGTTTCCTTAGTAAAGTACCTCAAGGCTCAGGGAACTGAACAAGATGAAAAATAACACATGACTCAACCAACAAAAGAGAAATAGGTTGTAGAACTGAATATTGAATATCATGTATTTCAGACTCGCAGGCCAAGAGGGATGACTTGGCCACATTGCCTTTGCCGGGTGCCCGCTGAGCAAGGGCTATCACTTCTTCCAACACCACCACCATGACTGTATGTGTCATATGGAACTAGAACTTGGTGGTGCGGCTGGAGAGCCCAGGGACTTGGAACGTGTCCTGGGAGCTGTGAAGACTGAGCTGAGATCTGAAGAAAGATGTTAAACAGATCAAAGGGGTTGAGTGGGGGAACTGAATGATGTGCGAGGCCGGTGGAAGTGACAGCCTATTGTAGAGGCTCTGTGTGGCTTTAGGGATGGTGGATACATACTCTCAAGCACTTGGAAAAAAGCTTGAGTGTGGATAGGGCTAGATGGTAAGGGTATGGAATGCAGCAATGGAAGTAAGTCGGGGTCAGGCCATACAGGGTCTTGCAGGATTTTCATTTTTATCATAAGAGCAATAGGAAGCAAGTGATGTCAGAGGAAGAGAGTGTGAAGTGACATGATCAGATTCAAATTTTTTAAAAATGCACTCTGGCTGCTGCTTGGAGTGCTGATTAAATTCAGTCTAGCCAGTCATGAGAGTGATTGAAAGAGGGTGTTTCTCTAAGCCTCTCTTATTTCCTACAATATGCGACTTACTGATTTTAACAAATATATACATTTGCAATGTTCAGACAGGCAAATATCTTCTTTAAAGCATTTAAAAATTTTTATCATGTAGTGAGTTATTCTTTAGTTTTCAAAAGGCACGACGAAAGGTCGTGGCAAGCACAGGAGAATAATTTCAGTGTATTCAATTTAACCTTAATTATAACAAAATTTCTTCTAGTGTTTGGGGTGCAAACGTTTGTACATTTTGTACTCTGGGTAAAATGACACGAGAGCTATCTGTGTACACAACCAGTAACGGTGAGAGTACCTGATTAGGATCTACTTTGATGTCATTCCAAATAAAGAAGTCAAAATAATTATCCTTCATGTTGCAAGAGTTTTTATGATCGATCAAGGTTCAGCTTTACTTTTATTCCATTCCAGCTGATACAAGAGTTAAAAAGCAAACACATCAGCAAGACATTCCGCAAAACAATTAACAAGAGAGAAGGAATTACTGCTATCGGAGGAACTTCATCCATTTCCAGTGAGGGCACACAGCACTCCTATGCAGGTAACCTGCCAATCTAAATTTGATCTTTCAGCCATTGATTCATTCACTAAGTCTGATATTTCATCAAATCTAAGATGCCATTCATTTGTAATTCACACCATTGTTTTATGTACCATTGAGGGAAAATCAGGCTAAACTATACTGTGCCTTCAAATTTGAAATGCATCTCCATTTCAGAGGGGTCAGGGTGCAAAATCATAGAATCAATGAAATCAGTGATTTCCTACCATGTGTCAGGCACAGCACACAAGGAGATTAGAAACAACAAAATAGAATTTGTCTATATTTCAACACTGAATGTGTTCATTTATGAACTCTGAATGGATTTTTTCATCCTGACGAGTCAGTTGGATTTACTTTTAGACCCAACCTAGGAATCTGTGGAGAGGTTTATTGCAAGGACATTTCCCCTCTGTTTTCTAGGAGCTGAGATTCCTGAATCATCTTTTATCAAGCAACTAGGTGACTAGAGAGCACAGCATCTGATTTGCTAGATCTGATAGAATCATTGGATTGTTGCCCAGTGGGAAATCCAGAGTCACATTAACTCTTAAGATGAGATGTCTTGCCCCATGTTAAGCTTACTTTTTGTGGTCAAGATGTTCAAGAACCTTTGGTCAAGTTCCTTCTGCTTATATTAAAATAATTAGAACTATGCTTTTTATTTTATTTTAAAAGATTTTATTAGAGAGAGAGAGAGAGAGAGAGAACAAGTGGGGGAGGGGCAGAGGGAGAGAGAGAAGCAGACTCTGCTGAGCAGGGAGCTCGATGTGGGGGCTTGATCCCAGGACCCTGGGTCATGACCTGAGCCAAAGACAGACACTAAACTGACTGAGTCATCCGGGGACCCCCCGGACTGTGCTTTTTAAATTATTGATAAAAACTCACTGTAACCTTTTTCCCCTTTTCTTTTGAGGATCTGAATCTGTTAATTATCCTCTTGATTCTCTTCCTTTCAACTGGATTTTTCTGTAACAATATACTCACACTTCTCCTACCCATTTAAAATTTTTCCTACCATTTTCCCCCTAGAGAAGTGTGGTAAAGGCAGTGATCTATAACTGCTACCTTCATTTTTTGAGAGGGGTTCACTCCTTAACTCTATTTCTACCTACCCATTCTAATGAAACATCTTCAATTTTTTTTCAATCTTTTTATTGAAATATAATATGCATTTAGCAAAGTGTTATAATTCTTAACTGTACCACTCAATGAATTTTTACATGTATATAAACATCTGTAGTTATATCCATGTAGATGCCACCAGATCAAGAGAAAACATTTCATCACCCTCAGTGCCTCCTTTGTGCCTTTAACAGTAACTATTTCTTCCCAGAAGGGACCACTTTTCTGATGTCTGTCACCCTAGATTCTTTTTTGTACTGGTTTATTGGAATATAAGATGCACATAGTAAGAACATAAAGTGTACTATTTTTAAGCATATGGCTTGATGACTTTTTAATACAAGAATGTGTCAATGTGTAAATGATTACCCACCTAACTATTATCTAGAATGAGGTGTGGAACATTTAATAGCTTTTAAAAAAAGAACAGCTTTATTGAGATATACCTGAGACACCAAGAAATTCACCCTTTGAAAATGTACAGCTCAGTGGTTTTTCGTATATTCACAGAGTTGTATGGTCATCACCACTGTCTAATTTTGGAACACCTTCATTACCCTAAGAAGAAACACCATGCTTATTAGCAGACCCTCAGGATTTCCTCCTTCCTGCAACCTCTGACAACTGTTGATCTACTCTCTATTTCTATAGATTTGCCTGTTGCGGAAATTTCCTGTAAATGAAATCATAAAGCAGTGGCCTCTCACTTGATGGGCTCCCTCATTGGCATAACATTTGCAAAGATTATCCCTTGTGATATACATTGTACTGCACTCTTTTTATTGCCGTATACTATTTTGTTCTATGGATAGCATCACGTTTTGCTTATTCTTTCATCAGCTGATAGACATTTGGTTTCTCTTGGCTATTCTCGGTATGGCTGTATGAACACTTTTGTGTACATTTTTGTGTGGACATATGCTTTAACTCAGGTATATACTTAGAAGTAGAATTGCTAGGGCTTTTGGTAACTCTGTATTTAATATTTTTAAAAACTGCCAAACTGTTTTTCAGAGTGGTTGCATGAAAGTTCTAATTCTTCCTATTCTCACCAACACTCGTTATTGTCCCTTTTGTTTATTATAGCCATCCTAGTGGTTGTGAAATGGTATCTCATTCATGGTTCCTACACCTGGAACATCTTCCCTTTCTCTCTGCATCTTAAAAATCTGTCATTCAGATTGTACCTTCTCAGGGAAGCCGGGTGGCTCAGTTGGTTAAGTGTCTGCCTTCAGCTCAGATTATGGTCTCAGGTCTTGGGATTGAGCCCTGCTTTGGGCTCCCTGCTTGTGGGGAGTCTGCTTATCCCTCTGCCCATCCCCCCAACACTCTCTCTCTCAAATAAATAAAATCTTAAAAAACAATCAAATTGTACCTTCTTCATAAAGCCTTTTCTTGACCACCTCCCAACTGCAAGTGATTCTTTTTTCCTTTAAATTCTCTAAAACCCTGCTTAGATCTCTCTTATGGTCTGTTTATTTCCCTTATGTTGTGTTTCTTTGTATATCTTTTTTTATCATTACAGTAAGAATTCCTTGATGGTAGGTACAATATCCTAGCAACCTTTAAATCCCTGGATTCTAAGTCTCTGAGTAGGTATGTATGGTGAAGCAAGAAGTTAAAAAGGCAGATTATGATACAAAAGATAAATATTAGTAAATGTGTCTTTTTGATTGTGTGTGTGTGTGTGTGTCTGTCTGTCTGTCTGATGGCTTACATTTTGGGAGCGCCTGCCAAATATGCCCTTAGGAAAGTTACTTAATTCTAGAAATTGGGGCAGGTCAGTTCACTATATGCTACTCTGTGATAGACATGGGAATTATTTTCTTTGAAGATTTATGTTGTTAATTGATTTTTATATTTACAGAGTAATAATAAAGCCATGGAACATTTTTCTTTTAAGTTTCTTTCTATTTTCCCAACTGCTTAGCTCAACAACATTTTCAGCCTAAAGATCAATGTACCCACACTGGAAACCATGTGTTGAGAAGTTGAGGATGCAGATGGCTGAGATAAAACTGGTATCTAGATTTGTTATCAGTCTTCTGGTAGTCGAAATTCCACAGAAACAGAGGTGCTTCATTCATTCAGATAGCTCTTGACTGAAGTCAGTGTTTCTGTTACAAGCCCCAAATCACAACTCTCTACACTTTGGTGGGGGTTGTGGAATTTACTGTTGTGGAAATCTGATGCTTGTATTTTTAAATCCTGGTGTCTGTGTATGCCTGATCTGACCTCTGATGGTTGGCTTCTGATGGATTAGCTTTCAGAAGCAATATATTTTAGTAAAGATTTGAGAATCAGATCGAATACTTATTGTGCTCATTTAAGCTGTGTACCTTACTGGCCCCTAAAACATCAGATGAAAAAAATGGAACGAATTCCCCTTTCTCCTTAAATCCTTACGCCCTCTTAAACCCGGTGTATTTTAGCAGAGTTTTAGTAATAACCATTTATTATCTTTGAACAGAAATTAAAAAGTATGTCTTTGTAGTGTGGTTAGTTTTTGAAATTTGGTTAGCCGATGAAGATTTTCTCTTTTCAGAGGAAGAAAAAGTAGCTTTTGTTAACTGGATCAACAAAGCCCTGGAGGATGACCCTGACTGTAAGCATCTCCTACCCATGAATCCCAGTGATGGCAGCCTTTTCAAATCACTTGCAGATGGTATCCTTCTTTGGTGAGTTGAACATTACGTTAAGGGAAATGTGTTCTTTGTCTCTCCATTGATGAGCATTTAGTAAAAACTACAACTCCGCAAACAAGGAGCTACATAGGTATTGAAGAATTTATATTGCATGGAAAATTATGTACAGGATGCTTTCCAAAATTTTTCTTCAAATACAATCTCTTAGTTTTCTGATGCCTTTTCTATTTCCTTACTGATTTCAGAACAGTTTTGAGTTATTCCTCTGATGTACTTAAAAATGTTCACAGGGTTTCTTTTTTCACTTTCAATAAGGAATTATTGACTGGGACAGGGGACATGAGGAAATATAAAAGAAAGATATATCTCATTTTGCTTAAATGAAATTAATGCTTTAAATCAGTCTTGTCATACCCTTGGCTCTTTGCAGTATGTTTCTGCTCACTAGACTGTAAACTCTTTAGGAACACGTCTTTGTCTCTGTTGTGTGTACTATAGTCCCAGCATACTACTTTGTATAAAGCAGGTGTCTTTTTTTTTTTTTTAGTTTATAAAATAGAGAAAACTCACAAAGAACTATAAGTATCACAAATATTCTTATCACCCATAGTTAGCCTTTGCTAATGTTCTAGAATGTTTCTTTCAGTCTTTTTTTCTGTGTTTTTACTTAAAGAAAAAAAAAAAACTCCTACCTACTCACAAGTACAGGATATTAGTTTTTAAGTAACATGTAAAATATACCTTGACTTCCACCTACCATTCTAATCTCTTTCTCTGACCTTCAGAGGAAATCCCTATTATGAATTGAATGGGTTTTTTCCTATCCTTATTTTAAAATATAAAATATATTCTAAAATTTGGAGATAAATTTTATATTAATTTCTCTTAAAATGTTTGAGTTACTGAAATTTAGAAAGGCCATGTCTCTGGCTCTTTCTGCAACAACAGTAATTGTGACAGTGTTGCTGTCACTTTATGGAACTTGGCTTCTTGAGAATTTGTTTTACATTTCAGACTGCTGAATGTTGGTAATCATTAAATGAGATAGAGACAGGACTTACATAAAGAAAATTCAAGACAGTTTAAAAAAAATTAGGAAGAAACGCTAAGATTACTATTGCAGTGAGTGATGGGTTTGTTTTAGGTTATGGACTATTTCTTAGATTTTAAAAAGTAAGTCCCAGATATGAATCACAGTATATTTTAAAGAGATAGATTGATATTACTTTTCAGAAGTTAACTGTGTTGTCTACTTGCAAAAACAAACTAAAAAGTCTTAAGTAATTTAACTTAAATGATTTATCTTAAATAAACTAGGAGTCTTAAGCTTAATTATTGCCATTTTCTCTGTAGCAAAATGATCAACTTATCTGAACCAGATACAATTGATGAAAGAGCCATTAATAAGAAAAAGCTCACTCCTTTCACTATTTCTGTAAGTATTTGCCCTTTGCTATTCGTCGCGTTACTGTGTTGTAAAATGTAAGGTCTTTATTAATGGGTTCTTAGGCCCAGGCAAAACTTTTGTTACTCCACAATTTTACTGAGAAATAATTGACATATTTCACTGTGTAAGTTTAAGGCATACAGTGTGATGGTTTGATTTGCATATATTGTGAAATGATTATTACAATAGGTTCAGCTAACATGCATCTTCTTATATAAGTACAATAAAAAGAAAAGAGAAAAAAAGAAAAAAAGGACAAAATTATTCTCCTTGTGATGAGAACTCAGGATTTGCTCTCTTAACACCTTTGCTACATACCATACAACAGTGTTAGCTACAGTCATCTTGTTGTACATGACACCCCAGCACTTAATTATCTTTAAACTGCAAGTTTGCCTCTTTTGCGCACCTTCCTCCAGTTTTTCCTCCTCCCATTCTTTGCCTCTGGTAACCACAAGTCTGATCTCTTTTTCTATGAATTTGGTAATTTTTGCTTTGTTTTGTTTTGCATTTCACATATGAGTGAGGTCATATAGTATTTGTCTTTCTCTGACTTATTTCACCTAGCAGAATGCCTTCAAGGTCCATTCATGTAGAATGTCAGATTTAACATTAATTCAATTTCCTATAAAAACTAGGTTTTATCAAGTAAAAATCAGCTACTTTTTGTACTGAATGAAGTAAAGATTCAAAGTGCCTTGAATGAGGGCGCGTGGGTGGTTCTGTTGGGTAAGCATCCAACTCCTCAGCTCAGCTCAGGTCTTAATCTTGGGGTTGTGGATTAAGCCTGGGCATGGAAGCCACTTGAAACGAACAAACAAGCAAGCAAACATTGCTCAAAGTGCTTTGGATGAACTTTACTTATGATAATAGTATTCAGTTTATATTATTGTAATCACTGAGTTGCTTTTATTAATGAATATTTGCTTGATGCTGTTGTTCTTGGTGGAAATAAGAGTACTGTTTAAGTTTTACCCCATGTTTTACTGTTTCACAGAATTTGAACTATTCTTTTTTGCTATATTATTCTGTAGTCAGTTTCTCCATTCAGGTCTTGTTAAAGTACGAGAATTTATAGTCACCACACTTTCCCCCTCAAAATCTCTAGAGCAGGGCCAGTATCAATAGATACTAAGTACTTACTGGGTGGCAGTCACTGTTCTTTTTTTTTTTTTTTTTAAATATTTTTTATTTATTTATTTGACAGAGAGAGATCACAAGCAGGCAGAGAGGCAGGCAGAGAGAGAGGGGTAAGCAGCAGGCTCCCTGATGAGCAGAGAGCCCGATGCGGGGCTCGATCCCAGGACCCTGAGATCATGACCTGAGCCGAAGGCAGAGGGTTAACCCACTGAGCCACTCAGGTGCCCGCCAGTCACTGTTCTAAATAACTGCATGAATTATCTCTTTGACTTCTCCTGGCACCCTTAAAATATAGTAGGTACTACAGAGGAGGAAACTGAGGCACTGAGAGGTTACCCAGTGGCAGAACCAGGATATGATCCCAGTGATCCCTCCTTTCTCTTGGCAATATAATTCTTAATTTTGGTAAAGTTGTTAAGTCTCTTTTTTAAGGAAGTTACAACCTTCGGGCAGTGGTACATGGTTAGTCCTGGAGTATCCAAGGGGTAATCCCATTTCCTGTCTCTGAGAAGTATGAATTGGATGTTGACTAACATGACTTTCTTGTCTCTCACTGTTGTATATCCCTAGCAGGAACTACCATTCTTGAAGTCCATTTCTGATTGCAATTGCCAGAGGTTTATTTTCTTTCACATCTTGTGTCAGGATGCTTTGCTTAATATCTATGATGGTTGAAAATATTCATACGTCTTGTTTTAGGGTACATGTGTCACATAACTTTTTATGACCCTGACTCTGAAATACAGCATTTATCAGTGTTGTACAAGCTTGTCTGGTTTTACTTTTAACATTTGTATGCAGTGCATTAAAGAAAATAAAGAAAAAATATTCTGTAGCTGTTTTTCAATAACTACAGGATAAGGGGCGCCTGGGTGGCTCAGTTGTTAAGCGTCTGCCTTCGGCTCAGGTCATGATCCCAGGGTCTTGGGATCAAGCCCCGCATCCGGCACCCTGCTCGATGGGAGGCCTGCTTCTCTTTCTCCCACTCCCTCTCTTGCTGTGTCTCTCTCTGTCAAATAAATAAATAAAATCTTAAAAAATAATAATAATAACTATAGGATGGGTCTGAGGGAGCTAAATCTTTTACAATTTTATTTTTAAAGATTACATTCTTCCAATATCAGTAGGGGGTAATAGTCTAGATCTTTAGAGGCTTGAAAGAGTATACTAATGTAGAATGAAAAAAGATCTCTGGGAAGGAGCAGAGTGTTACTGTAGATATTAAATCTGGGGTTTGTTTTTGTTTTTGTTTTTGTTTTTTTTAGTAATTTTAGAGCTCTGGGAATAGATCGGCTAGAATACTACCAGTTTTCCATGAAACTTTATCCAAAAGAAGCCTCATTCATTTGTCAAAGATTGTAAAGTTGTGATAATATAGTTTTTTTACCTCATGATGATGAGTTTATGTAGTATCATGATGTACGAAAGAAGAGAAATAGGAAGGGATGAAAATGACGTACAGTAACTCTGAAAGCAAGGGAAAGAGAACAAGTAGTAAAGTGCTGGTTAAAACCCTGGGATTTTTTTTTTTTGAGTAGTAGTATTTTGCTTGTATAAATACTACCTGTGTTTCAAAATCTGAATTGTCACAATCTGTTGCTTCTTATTTACCTTTGCAACTTGTCAATGAGACTTTGGAGAGTACTTTCTCACATGTAATTTTCTTTGTGGCAATTTAGGAAAACTTAAACCTAGCCCTGAATTCTGCCTCAGCCATCGGTTGTAGAGTGGTGAACATTGGTGCCCAGGATCTCAAAGAAGGAAAACCTCACTTGGTCTTGGGACTTCTCTGGCAGATCATCAAAGTTGGTCTTTTGGCCGACATTGAGATTTCCAGGAATGAAGGTAAGATCATCAAAAATATTTGCTTTTCACTGACATATACTTACTCTGGGAAGAATTTATATTTCATTGTTTTCCTTTCAGCTCTAATTGCATTGCTAAATGAAGGTGAGGACCTAGAAGAGCTGATGAAGCTTTCTCCGGAGGAATTACTGCTGCGATGGGTGAACTACCATCTGACCAACGCAGGATGGCGCACCATCAAAAACTTCAGCCAAGACATTAAGGTTTATATTTTAATGTTCATAACTGTGATATAAAATAAGGATGTAGAATGTAAAAAAAACCAAAACGGGTTCAGAATTAATTTCGAATTGAAGTTTGATTTGCAAGGACACAGTGTAGGAATGAAATTTTGCATTTCTCTGTCTGAGGTGGATCTTCCAGTTATAATTGCAAAATCTTTTTATTTAAAAAAGCACTGGATTAATCTGCTGGTTACCAGAAGGGAGGTGGGGGGTGAAATAGGTGATGGGGATTAAGCAGTGCACTTGCGATGAGCACCAGCTGTTGTTTGGAAGTGCTGAATCACACTGTATTGTACGCCGGAAACTAGTATTACAGTGTGTATTAACTAACTGGAATTTAAACAAAGACTTAAAAAAATAGAAGGGACAACATATTCTTTTGGAATAAAGAAAAACTAGTTTATCGGTATTTAAGAAGAAATAACAACTGGCTGTGAAGAGATACTAGCCCTAGCAGATTGAAGCATTCTTTCCCATTTTATATGCCACAGAGAGACTAAATTATAATAAGGATGTCAGTCTGTAAATTTGGACTGAGAACTCATCTGTTCACTGGACTAGAGGCCCTTGTGGGCCTGACCAGTCAATGCTCTTACTCCCACTTTGCTAATAACCAGCTAACGGGAGACCAAATATCTGAGGGCACAGGGAATCAATAGACAAAATTCAGTAGAATTCAGTAGAATTCTGCAGGTCTGCTTCTCAACCAAAATAGCTCAAAATACTTCCCTCCCTATCAGGAGAGCTTGTCAAGGGAACTATGACATTCAGTGTGCCTAACAGTTCTCCCACGGTCACTTCCTAGACATGCATTGGCACATGGGGTCCCTGTGACTCCTTCTTCTCTATGCTTTTTCCAACCCAGGCTAATCAGCATTGGCATTTAATCGTATTTCCTCTCTAGATATATTAACACCTTCAGTCAGATTATGTTCTTGTCATAATGGGCTTAGATGACAATCTCTTTCTTTGAAGTGACACTGTATTTCTCTCCTTTCATCTATTACATGCTCATTACATACATCATTTACTTTGAGGGACTTTCTTATTTTAAAATTCAGTTCATCAGATACTTATTAAACCTCTCCTGTGGGGTCTTATGCCAGGCATAGGGGATGCAAAGATTTAGCTCTCGAGAAGCTCACCAGTTACACAGGGAGATAAACATTTAGTAGATGGATATTTCAGTTATCGATTGCTATATAACAAGCCACTCAGAACTTAATAGCTTAAAATAACAATATTGTTTTCTCATGACTCTGTGGGTTGATGCGGCTTGGTTAAGTGGTTCGGCTTCAGATGCGTTTGTTTGGGATCACTAAGTCATTTGCATTCAGCTGTCAGTTGGGCTGGTCTGGAGGGTGGGTGCACAAGGGCGCCACTCACATGTCTAGTGCCTCACAGAGTCTCCGTGAGGCCTTTCCATGTGGCTAGCTAGTGCTTCCTCACAGCGTGACCATTTCAGGTAGCTGGGCTTCCTCCACGGGGGCTAACTTCGAGAGGGAGGAAGCAGAAGCTCCTAGGGCTTGGGCTTGGAAGCCCCAGCACCTCACTTTCCCTGCATTCTGTTGTTCAGAGCAAGTCACAAGGCCAGTCTTGAGTTAAAAAGGGGAGGGCTTCCAGAAGATAACACTTGACCCTAATCTTAACTGATGCTTGGGAGTGTAAAAGAAATGAAAAGGTGAGGAAAGGTATTCCAGGTGTAGGGAACAGTGTTGCTAGACGCGGTGAGGTGTGACCCCGGCATAGTGCGTTCAGGAGCCTGTAGATAAGAAGTTACTAAGTTATTCCATTCTCCAAGATGAGGACAATTTCTTCAGTTTGAGTACTGTTTTCCTAAATCAGATGATAATTTTATTCATTTAAAAAATTCTATTTCATGTCTTTCCTTGAAGGATTCAAGAGCCTATTTTCATCTGCTTAATCAGATTGCACCTAAAGGTGACCAGGGTGATAAACCTGCCATTACCATTGACCTTTCAGGATTTAATGTAAGTACAGTTTTTAATTAAAGATTTTTTTTATTTAAGTAAAATATACATTGGCAGAATTCACCATTTTAACCATGTTCTTTGGCATTAAGTACAATTGCAGTGTGTACAACCATCACCACCATCCATCTCTAGAACTTAAACTTAAGTTTAAGTTGTAATAAAAAAATGAACAAACTCAGTATAGTGAACTATCCTGTGCTCATCCCCTAGGTTCAGCAACTATCAACTCATAATCAGTCTTTATTCATCACTTGTCCTTCCTCTCTTGTGTTATTTTGGAGCAAATCCTAGACATCATATCATTTCATCGATAAGTATTTCAATATGTATTTCTGTAAAATAAAGAAACTTTAAATATACTTTATCATACCTAAAAAATTAAAAATCTATAATATCATCAGAATATTTAGTTAACATTGACATTTCCAATTGCTTCGTAAATGTCAAATTTTCTTTCTAGTTTATTTGAATTAAGATCTGAATAAGGTCCACATATTATAATTTGTTCATGTCTACTTTAGGGACTTTTTATTGTTTAATAGCATTGAACCCATTGCTTTCTCTGATTTCATTTACATTTTTACTTTTTTGTAACTAATGCACAAATGAGATAAGTCATAATTCTTGGTCATGATATACTCTCATCATGGGTCCATGGTGACCCATGGTCCATTTTATTTATTTTTATTTGTAATTATTTAAAAAAAATTTTTTTTAATATTTTATTTATTTATTTGACAGAGACAGAGGTCACAAGTAGGCAGAGAGGCAGGCAGAGAGAGAGAGGAGGAAGCAGGCTCCCCGCGGAGCAGAGAGTCCGATGCGGGGCTCGATCCCAGGACCCTGAGATCATGACCTGAGCTGAAGGCAGAGGCTTTAACCCACTGAGCTACCCAGGCGCCCCTATTTTAAAATTTTAGCAAGTCTGTATGAACCATCAATCCAACAAGAGAACTAAGACATTGATATTAATTTCTGTTTAGCTCTCTACTTCTTCCCTATTCCATCTTTTTGCTTCACCTTAACGTGATAATCATGATCTTCAGTCTTATGTTCATTTTCCTTTTGCTTCTCTTTTTATATAGTTTTCTTTCAACCAAATATATCCCTTACAAAATTAAATTTTTCATTTTACTTTTTAACTTCACTTAAAGCCTATTACCTTATATGTAAATTCCTAGTATTATTTTGAACATGTGTAGCTAAGAGTCACTGACATTGTTCGATGTCACTGTGTAAATATGAGACAGTTTATTCGTCTCCTTTCCTGTTGACAAGCATTTGGTTTGTTTCCAGGATTTTGTACTTGTGAAAAGTACTGTTCTTTTGATTTTAATAATTTTCTACTTGTATCTCAACTTGTTTTTCATCGAGGAAAGAGTCTACTGGAAATATTCAGAGTAGAATGGGTGAGATAACGAAGCCTCTTAGCCAGAGGGTGTTCTAATTTATAATCGTGACCAAATTAGCTATAATTTGACTAGTCAGAGCTGACTGATACAAAATTTGAGAGGTTCTTTTGATCTATCATTTAATATATTTCCAGAAAAGTGATTGCTTTTAAATACGTATATCAATAAAAACTTATGCCAATCAAAAGTTTGATGTTGACTATTTCTGTTTTATTTTGTTGTTTAGGAGAAAAATGACCTAAAGCGCGCTGAATTCATGCTTCAAGAAGCAGATAAACTGGGCTGCAGACAGTTTGTTACTCCTGCAGATGTGGTTTCAGGCAATCCTAAACTTAATTTAGCTTTTGTAGCTAATCTCTTTAACACATACCCCTGCCTACACAAGCCTGATAATGACATCGATATGAATTTATTGGAAGGTATGTTCTTTCTGCCTTTAATTGCTTCACTGTATATATCTTCTTGTGGTAGTGACCTACTTTGCTGGCAGAGGTAGGGGATTGCGGTGGGAGAAGCAGTTTACTGTGTGTAGGCATGTGCGTTCATTATAAAGTTCGTATTAAGGAAAGTGGTTGTTGGTTTTGTTAAAAGAGAATGCTGGGGTAAATCTTACTTGTCTGTCATTTCTCCATCAATGTTTAGTAAAGACTATCATACATTTAAAATAGTCTCTTAAATGACCACATAACATAACTCCACCACCAATATGGACAATGAATTATCTATTGGAAAAAATAACTCCTTTTGTAGCTTTTTTTTTTTCTCCTTTGAAAGCTACAGTTTGACTCCAGTATTGTTCTCTTTTTAATGTTTTTAATGTACATGAAAAAATTTTAAATATTCATTACTTGTCTTGTTGTGTGTGGGCTGTTGTTATCTGTCTCGTAACTTATAATACTTTCCTATTTTGCTTCGTGAAATGCAGATTTGACCCCTCCTAATGTAGGTACTGTATTTAGTACTTTTCTATACTCTATAAATATATTCGTTCTGAATATTCTTTTTATTAGTACCATTTATTCTTTCTATCTGGGTTGATATTTATTTTTTGCATTGTTCATGCTGTGTTTTATCTGTCTTAATATGCCTAAAGAATGACAAGGAAGAAACACAAATGAAATTTAATTAGAATAGCACGGGAAGGTTGATTATGTAAACGCTCCACTGAATTTGCCTTCTGTAATGATGGGATATTGTAGTTGTAAACACACCAAAGATCAGTTTTGACAATTGGATTTCATGATGTAAAGCCTTTATCCCTCTCCTTTGAATAAACACACTTATCTTTTATCACTAGTAATCTTTGGAAGGATCTGCTTAGGTTCTATTTTGTATTACTTAGCTATGCTACATTTCTTGAATGTCATTGAAGCTTACGATATATGAATTGTCATAATGACAAAAACATTCCTGCTATCTAGTTCTTTCTCCCTATTTTTGTCTTCTAGCCTGTCTTCTTTTTTGTTCTCATACTCTGACACGCGTCCCCAAACCCACATTGGTATCAGAGCTAAAGTAAAAACAGTGGCAGCAGTCAGAGGGAGGGGCCCATCTTAAAATATTCTCACTAGTTGCCCTTGTTTGGAGAAGGCAGTCTTCAAGTAGGTATTCTTGTTGATCGGGAGAATTTGATGTTGCTGTGTCCTTTCTCTCACATCACCTGCCTTCCTCCCTTCCTTCCCCGGGGAGGGGCATAGAATGAGAAATCAGTTTCCTGATCTTCTCTTTTACTGCCACAACCAGAGTTCCAGTGTCCTTGACACTTCATAATTGCATCTTCTTGATTAATGAAAGAAGTTTCAGATTTAACAAATATGTTCTTTGAGGCATATGATTAATTCAGTTCACTCTTCCTGAGGTCCAGTGAAATAAGGACTATATTCTCTACATAGATATGTAATTGAGAGAGAAGATAAAGACTATATTCTCAAAATAAAAAAAGATTATATTCTCCACATAGGTATGTAATTGAGTGGGAAAATAGATAAAAGTGTAGATTTTTTGGCAGAGAAATTGAGGGTGAGGGATTGAACTTTAAAAAAATTAAATAAAAAGGAAGACTGCTAGGTTTTTATCAGTCTGGAAAACTTCAAAATCCCTCTGTATCTTACAATAGAAGGCATTGTTTAGAGTGGCATATTAAAAATGATCTGCTTTTTATAGTCACCGAGTTCTTGCTAGATATCTTTTCCAACTTGCTCTCTCTCTTATTTGTCATGTTTGAATTCTTTTGCTAGTGTTCAGCATGCTTTTGGAATTTTTCAGTGTGAATAGGATTGCTAAACATTTCCATTAGTATTTCCTCTATTTGTATAAGAAGATACTATGGGAAATATTTATCAATCATCTTTATTTAGAACATATGTATATCCTTGATCCATCTGCCAAAAATGTGTTTGACTTCAACTGTCAATTGGAATTTTTCCTATTAAATCTGCTTTTATAGATTTATGAAATTTGAAGCTTGACCTTATCACAGCCCATATTCATGTTCTCATTGGCAAAGAATTTTATCTGTATGGAATTAGAGAAAATTAAAAACCCAGCTAAATATAAAGCCTTCATATTAAACTGAGCCAAATATGTGGGCTTTGTATAGAGAGGTCATCTCAGAATTCATTTGTGGTGACAGAAAATACATAGGCCATGTTATTACACTTTGTTCAAATTTTGGGTCCACTATTTAGTATCTGAGTGACTTCCATGAGCTTTGTTTTTCTTAACAATAAAAAAAGCTTATGATGATTCACAGACATGTCCCCCTGGGGCAAAAAAAAAAAAAATTAGTAATACTAATTTTGAAGAATTACAGAGCAACTTAAAATGACCTTTCATGAGTGAAAGAGTATAGCATACAATAGGTGCTCAGTAATAGATTAGAAAGAGGAAAACATCATACAGCACATTTAGTGTCAAATATGTTAGTTCCTTTTCTTTCCTCTTAGTAGTCTACTTGTAGTATATTTGTTATTTTTTTCTGAAACTTTTGTCAATTGCAGATAGCAGTTTGGCCCTGAAAATGAGATGTTTTATAGTCTTTTCTGTCTTTTATATCAGCAGTGAACATTTTATTTCTAAGATTGCTTTGGTTGTCTGCAGTACGGACAACATTTACAATGCAGAATACATATGTTTTTGTAACGCTTTACCATGGCTCTTGCACAAATGCGCAGTGCTTCTGGCTTCGAGCATTTATTTACCAAGACAACTTGAAATGGTATTAGATAAATAAATGCTCACTTACATAATCTACTTTACTTTCCAGGCATCAAAAATGAAAAAAATAAAAAAAAATGAAAATAATAACAGTAAAATCATTTGATGACAATGGGAAGAAATATGACACCTTGAAGCTTGTAACAGTTTCAAAATTCAGTCAAAATACCAGTGTCGTTTTAAATCTTATTTGCTGTACCACCAGGTTCAGCAGAATTGGGATATTATTTCAGTTAAAAATTAGACTCTTGTTACATTATCAGTGTTTATAATTTTAAAACATAACTTGGATTTACCCAGAAGGAAATAATGTAAACTTTCTGTAATTACTAGAGAAAAATCTATTACAGATTGTAATACAGGAACAACTCAAAGGTAAATCCAAGTCACATGCATCAAACTGTTGATGATGGTACACTCATATTTATGTTGCTTTGGGGAAAGGTCAGATATTTAATTTGTCCTTGTTTCATAACTCCTACGAATAGCAAGCATGGTTTCTAGTAATATTTAGTTTGACTTGGTTCTTTTTAAAGGATTTTCAAATAAGTTATTTATCATAAAGTGATAGAGGCAAGTACAACAGACTGGTCAGTTACCTTTTGTGCAGGCCCGAGGGAACGAAATTTAAATTATATGGCTGCATAATTTAATAGAGCAAGAATTAAAGGAGATTCTGGGAATACTGTTAGGTAGTAGCATAGAAAATCAAACGAAATTATAGTGAACAGATGATATCCTAAACAGCAGCACAAAAAACCAGAATGCTTTAGATTTTACAAGGTTTGGCTTCTCTTCGGGATGTGCAGGGGATTATATTACCTGTGGCACTTATTCTGAAGACGATTGCAGGGGTGGCTCTATAGGAATGGGTCCCTGGAGCTCAGATGGTTATAGATTTAGATGTGCCCTTGTTCTGGGAATCCCACATGAGGCAAAGTCTAGGGAGTGACCTGAACTTGCCCATAGTTTAGAATTGATGAGGGGTGGAAATGTTTGTTGTTCACAAGTCTGGTGATGAGATGTAAGTTAGGACAATCCATTGCCGCCTTCCTTTGCTGAAAACAAATGATACTACAGATAATCACTTAGGATGATTTGCAGTCTAGGGGATGACTAGAAGGCAGACATGGCAAAGAGAGTCCATCTTGCCCTCTGCCACTTTGTGGTACATGATAGCCCACGTTTTTCTTAGACATGGTGTGAGCACTGCTAGGAAGGGAATGCTCAAGGAGGTTAGGTAATCACAGGTTAAATAATACTGCCTGCCCGGAGTTTCCTACTGAGGGGATCTCTGAGGTCTAGGGACTTACCAGGATAAGATGTCTTTCTCTTAGCACCCTGTGTGGGGGCTGTTTCCTTCATGTATTTTCAGTAGTGACAATCTAAAATAACTCATGAAACCTGTAAAATACTTATATTCCTTTACTGCTTATTTTTGTATTACCTATAATCCCCTCTCCCCTTCATTGCTGTTTGGTGTAATTAAAATGTCAGTTTGTGTGCCCAGAAACTTCCCCGTGTAATATAAAAACCTATACATATTTAGAAACACTGCACTGGGAAAAGCATAGCTTTTCTTTTTTTGTTTACTGTGCTGATGGCACCCTGACGGCTAAACGATTTTTAATTTTTAGCCAATCCATTTTGCATGTAGTCATAACTAGAGATATGACCATGTAAGTTTCTCTGTCACTTTCTGGACAGAGAAATCCATGACTCAGTAGTTCACAGACGTCAAAGAAAGGACTCTAGATAGAGAAATTTAGAGCAAATGGAGGGCTTCTAGATAGGGCAGGGGAAGGGACTTTGGCAATAAGCCTTATTTTCCCCCCAAAAGATGGTAGTATTACAGAAACCACAGAAAAGTATGTATGGCTGGTCTGCACCTGCCAGGATGGTTTAAAATATATTTCTTGATTCATTTTGTCCTGAATCATCAGTATGAACTTGTGTCTACTCTAGGAGAGACCAAGGAAGAGAGAACATTTCGGAACTGGATGAATTCCTTGGGGGTCAACCCATACATTAATCATTTGTACAGGTAAATATTTTATTGTGTTTTAGTTTTATGGCCAGAGTCCAACTTTTCTAGTTTCTCACTGTAGGTATGTTTACATTAGTACATTTTCTAAAAATCACAAGAAATTTAACCAACATTTAGAATTTCAGAATCCTGGAGATTGGCAATACAGTAGATTTCTAAAGAAAAGTAAAGTATTACTTAAAAAAGATCAGAATGTAATAATAATTATAACTTTTGATGATATAAACAACCAATCTGGTAAAGATAATCCATCTTACTCTTTTATAATTATTGATCAGAAAATACATTATTTCAACTGTAACATTAGAATAGTAATATTTTATAAATTGTTCTTATCATTTTATCAGTATTTTAAATTATAATTCACACTTTCTATTTATGCCAAAATCTACCTCAATTTTCCTGTAATTTGTTGCAGATATTTGTTTCTAATTTGCAGACATAACTTAGCTTCTCGGCCTTTTGGCTAAGATCAAGTGTAGAAATAACTTGCTTTCCCTGAGTAATTGTGATTTATCTTATTCTTTCTTGTTTAAAATGACAACACATTATCAACATTGGTAGGACTAAGAAAATATTTTACTGAACATTTTCTGTGCTGTCTGGTAGTATGAACAATGTGTCTTTCTAGGTTTGTGTAAGAAGAAACCTTCCTTCTCTCTTCATTATAGGATCTAACAGCCTGCCTTTAAAAATGGAAAATAACTGAACTTTTGCTAATTGTGTATTAATAATTTACACACCAAGGAAACTTCTTAATGAACAATAACTAAATTATTATTTAAATATTGAACTTAAGTCTAATGCCACAAAAGACCGATTCACTGGCTAATTGAGGACTCATGATACAGTAATTTCTGCTTCTTGGTGTATATTCAAAACCTTGTAAAAAATCTAAAACCAGGCACCTTGGTGGCTCAGTTGTTAAGCATCTGCTTTTCGCTCAGGTCATGATCTCAAGGTCCTGGGATCGGGCTCCCTGCTCAGTGGGGAGCCTGCTTCTCCCTTTCTGTCTCCCTCTGACTTGTGTTCATTCTTTCTCTCCCTCTAATAACATCTTTTAAAAAAATAAAATCTAAAACCAGTACTACCTTATGGTAACTGGCTTTGATGTGATGGACTAATATTTGATGAACTCTTTAAAAAGTGTGTAGATTCCAGCTAGATGAAAGAACTACAGATCATTTAGACTGGAACTCTCGTTATAGTAGCAAGGCAGTAAAGGAATCAAATACTGGGGGTACAGACAGAGGATGAGGAGGGGTAAGATCTTTATAGAATAATGTGAAAGAATGTCTATAATACATACTTGAGAGAAAAGAATAATATGTCAGGAGCATCTGGGTGGCGCAGTCGGTTAAGCACCTGACTCTTGGTTTCAGCTCTCAGGGGTTGTGATTTGGAGTTGTGAGATGGAGCTCTGTGTGGGACTCCACACTTAGCGGGGAGTCTGCTTAAGATTCTCTCTTCCTCTGCCACCCCCATCCCTATGCCCCCCCTAAAATAAATATATCTTTTTTAAAAAAGAAGAAAAAAATAATAGGTCTAGTATGCTTCCATTTTTATTTTAAAATTGAGTATATCCAAAGCATTGCCAATACTATTTGCTTGTTTGTTTTGGAAAAACTTGTCATTACTTTCAATGTTATGGTATTGTTTATTCTGGTCTCTGTTTTATTTATTTCTGATCTTTTTTTATTATTTCTTTCCTTTACTAAATTTCAGAAAAGTTTCTTCTTTTTCTAGTTCTTTGTAGTGTAATGGTAAGTTGTTTATTTGAACTTTTCTTAATACAAGCATTTATAGCATAAAAAATGTTGAGATTAAACTGCTTTCTTACCTTGCAGAAAAATTGAGTGTATACACATTTGTATATGAAGTTTTTAAGAACCTGGAGGGATAAACACCAAACTGTATGCACCCTGGTTAGTAGGATGGAGAGTAGTGAGAAGACTTATTTTTAATCTTAGTGACTTAAATATGCTTTTTTTTTTTTTACAATGAGCATGTAATTTTCCAAGTAAGTTATTTTAACTCTTCTCCTGCAGTACACCAAATCTAAAGCAAACCAAAGCATTAGCGTAGTTTAGATTGATTTTAAATGAAAATTCTCTCCCTTACACAAGTTATTTAACATATTTGAAGAATTGTTAGTCCTAGAATTTTTCTATGACGGGTTGGTTCAGGAATACATCTTGAATTCTCTGGAAATTCTCTGGAAATTTCAACTCTCTGGGCTTCAGTTTCCCTATTTGCAAAACATGAATAATACCTTACTAAATAGAAGTAAGAGTGCATTCGCTTAAATAAAAAAGAAAAATTCAGAACCGATACAAATCCTTTAGTAATTTTTTTTATATAAAACTCTCCATGTGCTTTTATAGATAACCAGGTCAGCTCTTAATTGCCTTCATAATAGACTTTATCTTTCCATCACTCAGCACAGGCCCGGTCCCTTTCACTGCCCTAGGGTGTGTGTCCAGAGTTGCAAAGTAACTTTCATTTGAATCCTAGCAAAACAACTTGGTGAACAAGCTGTTGAGAGAGAAAAGCGACATAATACATCATAGAACCAGCAATTTAAAAAATCAATTGCTGTTGTTTTATGTCATAGCATACAGAATTGAAAACAGACTCAATGGATATACTTTGAGCATCTCAGAAGAATGTGTTTTTCTGAATCCAAAGTAGAACTGTTCTAACCTCAATAACGCCTACTTGCTCATAAATTCCTTCCTCCTAATCCTCATTATTTAACGTGAACAGCTGCCTACTTTGTAGCTATTGTGATTTTGTGTATTTTAAAAAGTTTTAAAAATGATAATACATAAGCAATACTGGAACTTATTCTTACTGAACAAGTTTCAGGAAATATATAAGTATGTAGAATGAATTAAAACATGATAATACATCTCCCATATTCCTTTTTTTCCTGCTCAGAGATATTGCTATTAACAGTCCATAGCACATATAGGTATTTAAATACTCTTAATTTTGAAAATGAGTTTTATACATAATAAACTGTATGCAGTGTTCTGCCACTTTTTAAAATGTAATATATCTTGCAAAGCTTTTCATATCAGTACATAAACTTTATTTCTTATGGTGGACCGGGAATCCATGGTATGGATAGCTTATTCAACAACCCCCTACTGCCAGGCATTTAAGTTGCTTCCAAATTTATGAATAATGTGGCAATGAATGTCTTTGTACTTATTATTTTTGTAAACATTTATAAGAAAGTTTTGGACAGATTCCTAGATTTGAAGTTCTGGGTCAACCACTGAATTCTGCTCCTGAGACCAACATTACACTGTATGTTACCTAGCTAGAATTTAAATTAAAAATTGAGAAAAAAACAAAAGTTCTGGGTCAAATGATACATCTTGTTTTTTAAAGATTGATTTATTTTAGAGAGCAAGAGAGAGCGTGCGCAGGGGACCAAGTGGGGGGAGGGGCAGAGGGAGAGAAGCTTAAGCAGATTCCCTGCTGAGCATGGATGGAGCCAGACATGGGACTTGATCTCATGACCCATGAGATTATGACCTGAACCTAAATCACAAGTTGGTCACTTAACTGAGCCACCCAGACGCCCTTGTCCTGTCATTTTTTTAAGCATTAAATGACCCTGTTGTGTTTTGTAGGCTTAGGCCTACCTCCATTGTGCTTAATAAAATTTCCTCCTCCTTCATCATCTTTTCCTCTTGTTTTAGCGACCTTGCAGATGCTTTAGTGGTCTTTCAGCTTTATGAAATGATCCGTGTGCCAGTCGACTGGAGCCAGGTCAACAAACCTCCTTATCCTGCTCTTGGAGGGAACATGAAGAAGGTGAATGACATAATCACCAAGGATATGTTGTTATTGTTCTAATATGAAACAAAGGATTTGGAGTTTCATAAAGCTTAGTAATGTGTGGTCTGTTCCCATGATTCTGATTTAAACCAAAATGCGTTAAGCTGAAGAGCCCTTTTATAAATGTGCTTTAATAAATGTTTGGAAAGATGAAGACAGTTCACTTTATGTAACTGTTTTTGTCTTTAACAAGTCGTAGTACTTAATTTTCTTTGAGGTGCATCATAAATGCTTTCCTGTTTCATAATCCCCAGAACTTGCCAAATCTTTACTGGTTATTTGTTAATATCTTTCGACAGATATTTACTGATTACCTACTACCTGTACAGTGCAATGCAAAAATAAAATAGAACAAGGCATGGAGTTGGTCCTCAAGAAGCCTAAACAAATTAGATATGTGTACAAACAACTGTAATATGGTGCAACGTATATAGAAGTGAATATAATGAGTTCTAAGGAAGAAGAGGCCACAGGTTGCACTTAGCAGGAGAGGCTTCATGCAGGAGGTGGTATTTGAGTTAGGGTTTGAGGAAGGAGACTGGAGAGGAGGCTGAGGATCAGGAAAAGGGATAGCGATGGGAAAATATAAAATGGATTTCTGGGTATTGGGGGAATATGTTGGCTGTAGCAGAGGATTCCAATAGGTAAGAAGTAAGTATGAATCCTAAAATTTCAACTGGAGCCAGATGTTGAGAACCTTGACTGTCAGATTAAAGAGCTTACATTATAAACTAGAAGTAATGGGAAACCATGAAACATTTTTGAGCAGGGCAGTGACTTGATTACAGTCGGTGGGAAACTATCTAGAAGATGAATCATGATGACTCCAAAACTGGAAGCCTATATCTCCACTGTCTTTAATCCATTATATCCATTCCTCCCTCCTCCCCTCTGCAGCCACCAGTTCCCTGTATTTAGAGGTCTGTTTCTGCCTTTTTTTCTCCCCTCATTTGTTTTTTTAGATTCTACATATATGTGAAATCATATGGTATTTGTCTTCTCTGGCTGACTTATTGCACTTAGCATAATACCCTCTAGGTCCATCCATATGGTCACAAATGGCAAGATCTCATTCTTTTTGTGGCTGAGTAATATTCGAGAGAGTGTGTGTGTGTGTGTGTGTGTGTGTGTGTGTGTGTGTGTATATCACACATCTTCTGTATCCTTTCATCTATCAATGGACACTGGATTGCTTCTGTATCTTGGCTATTGTAAATATGTTGCAGTAAACAGAAGTGCATGGATCTTTTTGAATTACTGTTTCTATCTTCTTTGGGTAAATATCAGTACTGGAATTATTGGATTGGATAGTGTTTCTATTTTTAATATTTTGAAGAAACTCCACTGTTTTCCACAGTGGCTGCACCAATTTACATTCCCACCAACAGTGCACAAGCATTCCTTTTTCTCCAAACCCTTATGAACACTTGTTCTTGTCTTTTTCTGTTTTTTTAAATAGTTTGAGAAGAAAAGGTATTAACTCTTCCTCCCTCCCTCCCTTCCTACCTTTCTTCCTTTTTTCTTTAAATGTTTGGTAGAATTCACCTGTGAATCCTTCTGGTCCTGGACTTTGTTTGTTGGGAGATTTAAAAATTTTTTTTTATTTAAATTCAATTTAATTAACATATACTGTATTATTAGCTTCAGAGGTAGAATTTAGTGATTGATCGGTTGCATACAACATCTAGTGTTCATGACTTCAAACATTGGGGGATTTTTGATCACTGATTCAGTTTAATTACTACTTACTGGTCTGTTCAGATTTTTTCCCAATTCGGTTTTAGAAGATTGTATGTTTCTAGGAATTTATCTATTTTTCCTAGGTTATCTAATTTGTTGGCATATAATTTATGTAGTAGTCTCTTATAATCATGTGTGTTTCTGTGATGTACAGTCATTACTTCTCTTTCATTTCTGATTTTATTTGACTCTTCTTTTTTTCTTGATGAGTCTGGATAAAGGTTTATCAATTTTGTTTACTTTTCAAAGACCAACTCTTGGTTTCTTTAATCTTTTCTGTTGTTTTTTTAAGCCTCTTATTTCATTTATTTCTACTTTGATCTTTATTATTTTCCTTCTTTCCTTCTACTAACTATGGGCTTTTTTCTTTTTCTAGTTCCTTTAGGAGTAAGCAGATGCAAAATGTAACAGGAAAACAAAAATTAAACCTTTCATTTTATCTGGAATTTTAATTATGAGATGTCATAAGTGCATCATATGTAAAATGCTTCCTTTCAACAAATACCAGCTGTCTATAGAACGAAACTTAAGGCCTGTAATAAATTCAAGATGTTTAAAAAAATGAAGCAGTACTTTCATGACAAAGTTTCACAGAGGATTGTTTTGTTTTATGAACTTTGGGCACTCATCAGTAGGCATCACTTTGCTTCATTTGTAAAGTTCATAAAGCTGCACCACTTAGATAGTCTTTATTCATTATTTCTTCAGTATTTCTTTTCAGTTGTAACCCTGTATCCTTTCATGTAATTTTTCTCATTTTCCAAATGATTTAAACTTCACTTTTCCCGAAGCATTTGAAGTGCTGATAATCATTTTTCCCATTAACTCTATGAAACTGCATTCTCCAATTTTTTTTCTTGCTTCCTTTGTGTTTATTCTTACCTATTCTTCATTTTTTAGCCTGACAGCTCTAGGAATTTGCAAGGCTCAGTTCTTGGCCCACTGTTCTTAACTTTCTATATTTACATCCTCAGAGAGCAGATCCATTTTTAGAGTTTTAAGTAGTACCATAAACATGACTATCTCTAGAATTGAATTTCTTATTCTTTCTCTAGTTTGGTACCTCTCCAGATCTTAGAAGTTTTGCCAAATTTGGAATCAACTATTGCCAAAAAAAGAAAATAGAACATATCTTTTTCCTTATATTAGCATCAATTTCCAGGTACCCTTTTGTTGCTGGTCATATCAACATCTTAGACCTCTGGTAATCCTGAGTACCCTTCTCACCATCATTCCTCTTAGGAATTTTAGTCTAACTATAAAATAGATGGCCCTTCGTGGAAACACATTTTGCACGAAAGTGATTATTATTACATTTAGTAGAAAATTCTGCCATTGAAATGGGTGTTGATGGAAAATGTGTTAGTTTTTCTCTCTCCTGTTCACACTATTATATAATCAGAACTTTGATGCTATTTTCTATAAATTAGGTATCTATTTGGTTGTTTTTCAATTCTGTGTATTTCTATAGCACATATTTTTATTAGGTTGACTAAATCCATAGTATAATATGATTACTAGGAAAAAGAATTTTAAAATATTGTCTCCTTATATTTTGAAAAAATGCATACCTATCAAAGATCTTATGAAACTTACTGGGAGAACCAGGCAGATGCTACAGCAGGATCAAAGGATCTTCATGCATTTTTATTTGTAACAAACTGATCATTGGGAATTTGGATTTTCTTTTTTAAAGAACAGTACCCATTTATTTGTGCAAATTCTATTATTGTGTTCTCCCTTTCTCACCTTTCCTGGAAATACTTTCTTAGGAAAAAAATGTATGTGTGTATCTCACATTGAATTGTTTTGTAACGAAGTCTTACCTAACTTGGGAAAGAAACTCAGAAGAAAACAGTTACACTATTTTTCTTAATTAAATGTTTATTCCAAAAAGTATTTAGTAAGCGCTTTTTAATTACTAGTGGTATTATAAGATTATGAGAGCTTACAATTTCACTGGAGAAAAGGATTCTAATACCTAAGAATTTACATACACACACACACACACACACACACACACACGCGCGCGCGCGCGCGCGCACACACACACACACACACACACAAACCTGAGATAAGAGACTGGAAATAACATCTAGAGAGGCTGAATAGACAAAAATTTACTAGAGAAAGGACTTAACTGGACTTATAACACTAGAAAGAAGTAGGTAGGTAAATAATTTACTTGGTGGTCATTCATCAGCTTCTTACTGTTAGGCAGGGCGCTGTGATGGGTTCTCGTCTGGGGATGGAGAAAAGTATGAGATAGACTTGTACATGTTGCAGTTTTTGCCCTTTACTAGGAGCCTGTCCAGGGACACCTGGATGACTCAGTTGGTTAAGCATCTGCCTGTGGCTCAGGTCATTATCCCAGGGTCCTGGGATTGAATCTCACATCTGGCTCCTTGCTCAACCGGGGGCCTTCTTCTCCCTCTGCTTGCCACTCTCCCAGCTTGTGGTCATGCTCTCTCTCTTTCTCTCTCTCTCTCTCTGACAAATAAATAAAACCTTTTTTTTTTGTCCTGTGGTTGACAAAAGAAAGTACATAAATTGCTAAGTAGAAGATGGTGCATAAGTATTACAAAATAAGCATTTATTGGAAGTTCAATAAGGGATAGATTGTTACCAGTTGGTATAGTTAAGGTTAATAAGCCTTTGTTGAAGAACGTGGGTTAACAGCTAAATTTTGGAAGATGAGTAGTATCTGGATGAAGAAATGGGAGATGAAGTTTTAGATTCTTAATGAAACAATTTCTTTATTCCTTAAATTTAGACAAAACAGTATTTTTTAACTCTATTAATGGAATGCAGGAAACCTAGGTTTTTAGTCACAGATTTGCCACTAATAAACTATATAATCTTGGACGGTTAAGACTTTTAGGGTAAGATCTTAAAACTTTCTAGCAGTTGTTTCTCTCTCTAGGTTAACCCTTCAGTGCTTTGATATCTTCAGCTACAAAATGGGAATAATTATAAATTAGGAATAATAATTATTTCCTTAATCTCAGTGTTATTATGAAATGATATTCTGTAATATAATTTGAAGGTATCCTCAATTATTTTTCAAATGACTGAACAAAGCTGGTGTAGTCCAGAGATATATTTTTAAAAAACATGTTTTTATACCAGAATGTTTACTTATTATTTATAGATTGAGAACTGTAACTATGCAGTGGAACTTGGGAAGAATACGGCTAAATTCTCCTTGGTTGGCATTGCTGGGCAGGACCTAAATGAAGGGAATGCAACACTTACTCTGGCATTGGTATGGCAGCTGATGAGAAGGTAAAGGCAGTATTGCAGTACTCTTTCCTTCAGCAAGTCATATGAACTAAAAGTTTAGCAGTTTTTGAGAATAACAAATGGAAGAAATATACAATGTAAAATGTTTTTAAATGATTTACCACTGATAATATATTTTGTTGAAAAGTGGGTCAGTCTCTAGAAATAATCACTTTTATTAATGCCTCTTAAAAATTTCTTTGTAAGGAGTTTTTTTTTTCCCCCAAATATGTTTATTTTATTTTTTCAGTGTTACAAGATTTATTGTTCATGCACCACACCTAGTGCTCCATGCAATACGTGCCCTCCTCAATACCCACCACCAGGCTCGCCCAACCCCCACCCCCCTCCCCTCCAAAACCCCCAGTTTGTTGCTCATAGTCCACAGTCTTTCATGGTTCATCTCCCCCTCTGGTTTCCCCCCATTCAATTTTCCCTTCCTTCTCACAATGCCCTCCATGCATTACAAAGAAGGGCCACATGTACCCCAATGTAAGGAGTTTTTAGAAAATACCATATAGTAGTTTCTGTTTTTGATTACTGAGCTTCACAATGTTGGACTGTGACTAAGTGCAAATGCCTGACCAACGTTAGAAATATTTATTAAAGCCAAAATATTTAAACATTTATCTAAATATTGATATAAATGATGTGAGAGCAAATTTCATCCTTTCTCTCCCTTTCACTCTCAAATCTACATCTTCTCTGTTACAGGTACACATTGAATGTGTTATCAGATCTTGGAGAGGGTGAAAAAGTAAATGATGAAATTATTATTAAATGGGTCAATCAGACTCTTAAAAGTGCAAAAAAAAATACTTCTATATCCAGCTTCAAGGTAATCAAAAGCTATTTAAAATTTTGTTTTTGTAAGAAATTAAATTTAGGAAGGAATTTTTATTGGAAATTGTATTGGTTTAGGTTCAGAGTTACATTAACATTATATATCAGAAACAATTTATGAACTTGGGCTTACTAGTTATTTGGCATCTGTAAAGCAAAAATATAGTTCAAATTCTTATATTTTTGATTGGCTGTCCTATTGAGTGTAAATGCAGGTTAATATTATGAGATTCTGATCATCTAATCTTAAAAAAGAAATAAAGCCAAAAAACCAATTGTCAAATGAAAAGGAAAGATTAAAAAAAAAAAACAACATTGTTTATATAGGACCTATAATGTTTTGTGCTCCCTAGCAGCAGTCTCAGAATTGTATTGACATCATTTCCAGGGCATAACAGAGCCAGCCAAACCGATTCAAGTGGGAATTGAGAAAACTGGTAGGAAAAAAAATCTTGTCATCTGGCTTCATAATGGCACTTAATACTCACTTCTGAGCATTTGTGGATGATTCATAAAGCACTCAAAAATGTAATCTGCACATACATACCCACTAATTTTCATGCATTTCCATTGTGTTTTGCTTTTGCATGCAACGTGATGTTAACTACAAATAAGCATGTATGCTTGTACCCATTAATTCAGTGAGCCTTGTGTTTGTGATTTTATTATGATATGTGAAAAATGAGCAATTTGGTGGTTTTGTTTTTAGTGAATAAGAGTGCAAACAGATGAAACCCTAAGCTCTCTTAAGAGTTATCTATCTTTAGTCTTTTTTTTTTTTTTTTTTTTTTGCCTTTGTTCTGTATATTTAACAACATTTTAGAACAGGAGAAATGTCAAAAATTGATCAATTCAGTCTTTACTAAATACTGAGCCCCAAAGCAGTTTTGACGGACAGTTGGAATATGGCAGAGATGTTGCTTGAGTCCTAGTTCCTAAATTGTGTTTCTCTTTGTGCCATCTTGGAAGGAACTTTGAGTTTTTGTTGTTGCTTATTAAAAAAAAAAAAAAAAAGAAACAAGAATTTTCAGTCCATGATTTGTTTTTATATATTTTAGGCATAAAACACAACTTCAAAACATAAAACAGGAAAGGGGACATATGAAATTCTCTAACTGATAGTTACTCATTAAAACTGTTGTGATGAAATTTTATGCATTTGTACATTAGTTGATGAAAAATAATAAGCATGTAAATACTTAAATACAATGATAAAATATTTAGAAATAAATATTTTTTGAGCTTTTACTATTAAATAACATAGGTAAAGATATAGACTATAAGAAATTAATTTGGTCAAAAGCTTTTGCACAGCAAAGGAAACAGTCAACAAAACCAAAAGACAACTGACAGAATGGGAAAAGATATTCGCCAATGACATATCAGATAAAGGGCTAGTATCCAAAATCTATAAAGAACTTCTCAAACTCAACACCCAAAGAACAAATAATCCAATCAAGAAATGGGCAGAAGATATGAACAGACATTTCTGCAA
>CM053603.1:81603632-81632721 GCA_028646535.1 Procyon lotor
AAAAAAAAAAAAAAAGAAATTAATTTGGCCCTCATAATGTTCACCATTTATTCGAAAGATACAGTTTTCATAACTGGAATTTTCATAACAAGCTAGAAGAGGTTGCATCTTGAATAAAGGCAAGTCTGAGAAGGTCAGAAGAAATAGTTTGGCTAGAGAGGATAGTTCCTAAGAGTGTAGTGCTAGATATAGTCTGGGTCAAGATTGTGGAGGAATCTGGCCTTAATAAAAGTTTATTGATATCGGAAATAATTTAAAAAAAAAAAAGGTGACTTTTTTAGAAATGCTCTTCTTTTTTTTCTTTAAGATTTATTTATTTTAGAGAGAGCAAGCATGCACAAGTGTGGACACACATGCGTGTGGCGGGGGAGGGAGCAGGGAGAGAGGGAGAGAACCGGACTCCTCATTGAGATCACTATTTGAACCAAAATTAAGAATTGAATGCTTAACCGGCTGAGCAACCTGGGCGTCCCTAGGAATACTCTTCTGAATGTGGTGAGCAGGACGGATTGGAGGAAGAAAGGTGGATTCAAGGACAGTGCCTAAGAAGCTGAGGTAGAACTCAAGGTGTGAAATGATAAGGATCTGAATGGAGTTGGGGGTGGGTACTGGGAATGTTAAGAGTGGATAGCTATTCCTTACACCACACACAAAAATAGACTCAAAATGGATCAAAGACCTCAATATAAGACAGGAATCCATCAAAATCCTTGAGGAGAACACAGGCAGCAACCTCTTCGACCTCAGCAGCAAACTTCTTCTTAGAAACATTGCCAAAGGCAAGGGAAACAAAGGCAAAAATGAACTACTGGGACTTCATCAAGATAAAAAGTTTTGCACAGCAAAGGAAATAGTCAACAAAACTAAAAGGCAACCACAGGATGAAGATATTTGCAAATGACATATCAGATAAAGGGCTAGTATCCAAAGTCTATAAAGAACTTCTCAAACTCAACACCCGAAGAACAAATAATCCAATCAAGAAGTGGGCAGAAGACATGAACAGACATTTCTGCAAAGAAGATATCCAAATGGCCAACAGACACATGAAAAAGTGCTCAACATCACTTGGCATCAGGGAAATACAAATCAAAACCACAGTGAGATACCACCTCACACCAGTCAGAATGGCTAAAATTAGCAAGTCAGGAAACGACAGAGGTTGGCAAGGATGCGGAGAAGGGGGAACCCTCCTACACTATTGGTGGAAATGTATTTGTATACATTTGTATACAAGGGGCACGTGCACCCCAATGTTTATAGCAGCAACGTCCACAATAGCTAAACTGTAGAAAGAGCTTAGATGTCCATCAACAGATGAATGGATAAAGAAGATGTGTATATGTATACGCAATGGAATATTATGCAGCCATCAAAAAACCCCAAATCTTGCCATTTGCAACAACGTGGATGGAACTAGAGGCTATTATGCTAAGCAAAATAAGTCAATCAGAGAAAGACAATTATCATATAAATATTCTCACTGATATGAGGAATTTGAGAAACAAGACAGAGGATCGTAGGGGAAGGGAGGGAAAAATGAAACAAGACGAAACCAGAGAGGGAGACAAACCATAAGAGACTCTTAATCTCAGGAAACAAACTGAGAGTTGGTGGAGGGGAGGTGGGTGGGAGGGATGCGGTGGCTGGGTGATGGACATTGGGGAAGATATGTGCTATTGGGAGTGCTGTGAATTGTGTAAGACTGATGATTCATAGACCTGTACCCCTGAAACAAACAATACATTGTATGTTAATTAAAAGAAAAAAGAATGGATAGCTATTTGCTATTGCAAAAGGACAGGTAGAATTTGGCTTCTTATTTAGGGAAGCACAGGAGAAAGAGGGATTAAAACTTTATAGGACTGGGTAATTGGAAAACAGATAACACTAACAAATGGGAATGTCAGGAGGTGCATTTGCTTTCTGGAAAAGGTAAATGAATTCAGTTTTAAGCTTGTTGGGTTTGAGGTAATGTTCAGGAACTGAGCTAGATGAAAGGAAATATTAAACTGGGAATACAGACTTGATCAGTTGAATAGAAGAGGTAGTTGTTAGTAGGAGTACACAAACCCTTGAAGGGAGAGAGCTCACAGAGAAAAGCAGACTTGAGAGTTTTACTTAGAGGTAGCAGAAACTAAAAAAATGCAGAAGTGGTGGGCATTTATTTAGTAGATGCTCAGTAATAAAATCTTTAAAGAGAATAAGTTAAGAAATGTGGCAGCAAATGCTAAAAAATAGTTGGGGTAGGGAGGCTTTTTTTCCAATTGTAGAAGGCATTATATTTGAAGGCTATAATAAATGGTACTAGTAAGAACCTATTAATCATAATCAAGGCAGTGCTATACTGAGAAATTTTAGAAAAGTCAAATTTACCCTTTTTAGTTGCAAGGTAATTTTCCCTCCTCAAGATAAGGAAGTGTATGAACACTGAGTAATATATGGAATGGTTGAATCACTATATTGTACACCTGAAACTAATAGAACACTTTGTGTTAACAACACTGAGATTAAAATAAAAATAAATAAGGAAGTGGTATATCAGCCATAACAATAATCATAATTACCCTTTATTGAGTTCTGTGTGTCACCATGCTAAGCACTTTACGTTTCTTTTAATTCTCTCAATAACTCTATAAGCAAAAAGGAGAGCATTAGAAAAGTTAAACAACTTGTCCACTGTCATACAACTAAGTATCGAGCAAAATAGCTGGATTTCACATCGAGATCTAACTGCAGGTTGAAAGCCAAGCTGTAGTTGTATGACCCTGGATTTGACTTCAGTTCAGACACTTATTGTGGGACATACTGCTCATTCATCTCATAAATATTCAAAGCCTACCCTATATCATGCTTTGCATCACTGTGGCTATATAATGTCCTCAGAGTGCTCACTGTTTAGGAAGGTAAGCAAATAAGAAAACAGGAATTACTGTGTGGCGTGTCAGCATACTATAAAAATTGGCCAAGGAGAATAGAAAGCACATGAGAAGGGTGTGTTTTATAGAAACCTTAGCAGTTTATACTAACAACTGGACTACACCTCTTGATGAATAAAATTGAATTGACTTCTGGCTCATCATTCAGTATCTGTGTGACCTTGGGCAAGTTATTAATTTCTCTATGCCTCAGTTCCTTATATTAAAAATGGAGACTTTAGTAATATTTGTCATCTGAGTTTGTTATCAAACTAAGTTAACAAATGTAAAGAGCTCAATAGTACCTGGTACATCTGAAGGGCTCAGTACTAGGGGCCTTACTACACTACTGGTATGGCAATATATAAAGGGCATCACAGGGGAAAGGTTCCTTTTGAACTTTTTAGAGAACTCTGGCTGCACATGACTGTGTTTCCACATCTGTTTTTTTTTTTTTTTTAAGATTTATTTATTTATTTTACAGAGAGAGAGAGACGAGAAAGAGAGACCACAAGCAGAGGAAGCAGCAGGTGGAGGGAAAGGGAGAAGCAGGATTCCCACTGAGCAGGGAGCCCGATATGGGACTCGATCCCAAGACCCTGGGATCATGACCTGAGCTGAAGGCAGCCACTTAATCGACTGAGCCACTTAGGCATCGTTCCACTTCTATTTTCAATAATGACACAAAGAGCAGTGGCATGAAATGTTCTAATAGTAAAGGGTATCCAATTAAGAGAAAGGGATGGCATAATTCATTTTCTTCAAAATCAAAAAGCCAAACTCTAGGCTAATTGTCTTTGAGAGTCTAGACATTCTTTTTTTTTTTTTTTTTTTTTTAAGATTTTATTTATCTATTTGACAGAGAGATCACAAACAGGCAGGGAGGCAGGCAGAGAGAGAGAGAGAGAAGGGGGAAGCAGGCTCCCTGCTGAGCAGAGAGCCTGAGGCAGGGCTCCATCTGGCTGGATCCCAGGACCCTGAGATCATGACCCGAGCTGAAGGCAGAGGCTTTAACCCACTGAGCCACCCAGGCGTCCCTACACATTCTTTTTATTTAAGTAATTTCTTCATAATTAACTTAAGGAAAATGAAAAGAAAGATGATGAAAATGTACTTACATACTAAACTGATGGTTTTACTGTAAGTCAAAAGAAAAATGTCTTTTACTGATACTATACAAATCAGGAGTTGGAAGATAGGTCTGTTTTCTTGGAAATAGGAACATAAGGGGTCCAATATAGCTCTTGAAACTTAAATCTTTCACTCAACTCAGTAAAAGTTTTTCCCAAGGTAAGTCTTAAGGAAATAGGTGAAAACATCATTCTTTCCTATGTCTAAGTGAAGAAAAGTTTAAAATACCACAAAAGGGCATAAACTTTTGGCTATAAGAACTGAGGACCTTATATATATATACATGGTGACTTCAGTTAACGCTATATAATTAAAATTTGCTAGAATAGAACTTAAATGTTTATATATACATATATTTACATTTACATATGTATGTAGGTGATGGATGTGTTAATTAGATGAGAGTAATCCTTTCAAAACATAAATATATCAATTATTCAAGGTGTACACTTTAAATATCTTACAATTTAATGTGTCAATTATAATTCAATAAAGATGAAAAAACAAATGAACAAAATAATTTTCCTCAATCTTAAAAAAAAAACCTCACAAATATGTAAATAGGTAATCAAAATATAGCACAATTAAGCCACTTGTATGTTTTTGAATCATCATAGAAAAGTGAAAAGTATATAGAAATTTTAAATTTGTTATAGAATGGCATGAATGTTAAGTGTTTTTAGAAAGAATAACAGTGTACATGAGAGTCATTTAGGAAGCTTATTAAAGATGTAGATTCCTAGCCCTAACCACAGATAACCCGACTCTTTAATTTATAAGGATAAATTTATGCTTTTAACAAGCACGTCAGATGATTTTCATGTAGGTGGTCTATAGACTACACACTGAGAAAACAAATACGAGAATTTTTCAGAAATAAGGAAGATGCCCCCCAAAACTAGATCTAGATTACCAGCATCAGAAAGACTAAAGGACCCTAGTTATTTTTACTCCTCTACTTCTACTTCTCCCCAAAAATCTGTTTCATAAAATGAACATTCCTGAAAGTAAAGAATATACATTTTTCTAAAATTAATAAATGTAGTGGCTTACAGATCATGGCCCAAAACTTTTCTTCACATGGCTTCAAATTGTTTTTTCAAAATTTTATTAATTTGGCTAGGAACTGTAGTAGATGCTTTCCCTTATACTAATATTCCCAAGAATCCTGTAACATTCTCATGGTGGCGATTAGGAAGGGGTGCTTGCTTTTGGCATCAGATAACAGAAACCCAATTTAAAGTGGTTTAAATCAAAAGGAAAGGTACAGAATGGCAGAAATCAGAGGCAGGGTAGATTTCATGGTTGGTTGAACCAGTAATTGAAGAACGTCATTCAGGACTGAGGTTTTTTATCCATCTCTGCTTGGCCATTTACAATGAAGGCCAACTTCACCCTATAGCTGGTTTCCTTCTTGGCTATAGGATAGCTGCTGGTTGGGACAAAGTTTCATCCTCTCTTTCACATATAGGAGGACAGTTGCTGGTTTTCCATAGCTCTTCCAGAAAATAGCAAGGGCCTCACATTAAATTAAATTGGGCCCAAATTAAATCACTCTGGTAATCAGATGGGATTACTCCGTTTCAGACTAGTGCTTTTGTTAATTGAAGGAGGCTTTTTAGAGGTTTTCATCTTAAATGCCCCTCCCTCTGAAATTTTAATGCCATGCATATTACTGTATGTTTATGCACTGTAGGCTATACATAAAAAAGAATAAGTTTATCACCCTACCCCCAGAATTCATGGCCTGGACTAATTCAGGATCACCCCTGGAGCTGTGGATGGGGTCAGCTTTCCTTGTAGCACACGTCCTTGTGAGGGAGGTATGGATACAGAGCAAAAATGTGGGTTCTGTTAGGATGACAAAAGTAGTAAGAAAAGAGTAGATTCTGGGTAGGCAAGCAGCAGTGGCCACTTTCTAATCTGAGAGACAGAAGTTATTTGTTTATTTATTTATTTTCAAGTACTGGTAAGTGGTAAAACAATTCAGACCGGGATTTCTGGCTTTAACTGCAGTGCTCTATCCACTAGAATTTGGTTGTTCATTTTCAGTTCAGCTTGGAGGTGACTTCAGAAGTGGAGAGAATTATTATAGCCAGACAGTTATGGGTTCAATTACTGGTTTTGTACTTACTGGTTGTGTGAACAAGTCATTTGAGCTCTATGAACTTCATGTTCTTCCTTTTTGAAAGAGAGATTATAATTTCTTTATTATGAGGTTGTTAGGAGAATTAAATAAGCTGGACGTGTAAAGCAACAAGAATAATGCCTTTGTAAATGTTAGTTCCTTTCCATTGATATTTTCATTTTTCTTTCTAAAACATTTTAAGTGAAAGCTTAGGATTCCATAGTCTAAGAAATATATTACTAGAATTTACAAAACTATTAATTTAAAGTGCATCTCCTATTTCCTTTCAAAAGTTACTTTTTACAGAATGGATACTGTAGTTAGCATACTTTAGGAATTGTCACATCTGCAAGCCCTATTTGGGTATGGTGACAGCGCCACATGTAAGCTCTGTAAAGATTGAAGGAAAAGCTTATTCTAAATGGTTTGTGGTGTGTGCTGGTTGCAGAAAAGCTGAATGTTTGAGGGGCGCCTGGGTGGCTCAGTGGTTAAAGCCTCTGCCTTTAGCTCAGGTCATGATCTCGGTGTCCTGGGATAGAGTATCAAGCTCTCTGCTCAGCAGGGAGCCTGCTTCCCCCTCTCTCTCTGCCTGCCTCTCTGCCTACTTGTGATCTCTCTCCTCTCTGTCAAATAAATAAATAAAATATTATAAAAAAAGAAAAAGAAAAGCTGAATGTTCAGTACAAAGAAAATTTATAAGTTGCTTTCAGTTATATGGTGATGACCCAATTTGCCATTTATGAAAATTAAAAGTACAATGTTTATGAATGTTCATCCATTCTTTATTTTCTAGGACAAATCTATTAGCACCAGTTTACCTGTCCTCGACTTAATAGATGCCATTGCACCAAATGCAGTTCGTCAAGAAATGATCAAGAGAGAAAACTTATCTGCAGAGGACAAGCTGAACAATGCTAAGTAAGCTTTTTGTGGTTTATATTAGAACACAGTAGTTCTTTAATTTTGTAAGTCCTTACAGGTAAGGTTACTATGTCTTTAACATTTTTAAGTACAACCTATATGGGGACTGTGATTTAAAGACTTTTAATCTTAACTGTCTTGTAAAGGTAGTCCAATCAAAATATTTCACTCTTAACATATATTAAGTGAAAACAACTAATAGGTTATTTTTCTTGTCTTTTCAAGATATGCCATTTCAGTTGCTCGAAAGATTGGTGCCCGGATATATGCCTTACCTGATGACCTTGTAGAGGTGAAACCAAAGATGGTTATGACCGTGTTTGCATGCTTAATGGGAAAAGGACTGAACAGAATAAAATAATAAAACACTATGATTTTCTGCCACATTAAACACATTGAATGTCTCACAGTTTACAGAATTCTGAAATGTAGTGGGTATAAAACCAGAGATTATTTGTATGCTTAAACTAGTTGTATAATTCATTAATGAATTCAGTATCTTGTTCATACTAGTCAGAATCTGTCCACATTTTTGGATAATGCAGTTAATTTACCAGTCAATACTGATAATAATATGCTCATTGTCAAGCTGATATTTTATAATTAAATTATTTTCATTTTCTGAAAGTCTTATTAAAACAAGACTAATTCATCTTTTTTCATGGTTCAAAGAAGATCAGTGTAAACATTTTTTTGCATGTCCTGCTGTGCTTTGATTTGTGTGTGTGTGTGTGTGTGTTAATTTTGATCATAAATGTATTCAGTCATTATCCAGGTTCTTTTATTTTCTCATCCAACTATGTGAACTTTAAATTTTCTGTGAATTTCTATATTGTCTCAAATTTTTAAGTGACAAGTATTGTTCATTAACATTAAATTTTTTTATATATGAGAACTAAAATACATTCTCTTGTATAAGTAGCAGGAGCTTTTTACTTAAAACTTAAACTGTACTTATATTTTATGTATGCTAGTTTGTAATACAGCTTTAACTATGACATGCAGCATATATGTTGGTAGGCTGTTATTAGAGAAATATGTGTGTGTGTATATATATATATATATTTTTGCATCTCAATTACCCAGGTTTTCTTAAATGGTATGTATAACTGGTCAGTCAGGCAACCATTAAGTGTTTGTTGTGGTCCCACTGCATGTGTAACAACTTTTCAGTTTGTAGATATTTGATACATGAAGATTTCTTTCAAAAAATATTCATTTTGGATGTGCCTAGGCTTATTTTTCAACTGACTTCTTCCACATAATTATAACAAAGCATTGACTACAGCATCTCAAGACAAGTTGACACTGTACTGTTAGTTTCATATTACACATGTTAATTTTGGCCTATACTGAAGCTCTAATTTAGAATATGCCCACTGAATATCTTTAGCAGAAAATAACACAAAGCTAATATTCAACATAGAATATTTTGACATTTTTTTTCCACAGCCTCCTACAAATTGGCAGTGTTTGGTTAATGTTTGTGTTACTTGGGAATAGCTAACCTTCAGACCTATTTTTGTGTGAATTTCTATCAGTAGACAGATTCTGCTGCTAAAAAATGAATTCAGAAATCTGTTTCCTCCACCTTCCACTATGAGAGTAAGCAATACTGCTATGCAACAAAAATGCTGTCACATTATCTCCATGTGAATGAGTAGTTTAAACTCCCTTTCTACCATTGATTAAAATAGGTTGGTAAGAGTGAGACCACTCATGTGTTTTGAATTTTTTAAATGAAATCATCAATAGGTGGAACTTTGAAATATATTCTTCTACAAAAGTGATTTCCTTTCCTTTTATATTTTGATGATTGTTTTCTTATATGAAAATTAAGATATGTTCTTGCTCTAAGAGATTAATTAATGTTTCCCCTTTGATTTTTTTCACCATTATATTTACTAAGTTATCTGATTTACATGAAATTTGGCACTTTAGGGTGTTCTTTTTCTCACAAAATATATGTAATAAAAACTCTGTGTATGTACAAGTGTGTCAGTGTTCATTTCATTTAAAGAATATACAGCCTTGAAAATTAATCTATCATAAGTTTATTTTCTAGAAAAAAATAATCTTGTTTTAATTAGTAAAACAAAAAAATTTATTAGGTTATTTTTTGGGGAATGAAGGTGGTTCTATGCTTCTTTAATGTGAAGAATTTTAGTAAAGACTAACTGCATTATTACTATAGTTTAGTTTGTGCTGAAATAATTTGAGGGAATCCGTTGACTAACATAAATTTATTGTGATTCAGGTATAATACTAGAAATATGGGGATTTAGTCAAGAAAAATATAGAGTTCTCTGACTTCATGAATGTTATATCCTAGTAGAGACAGATAATAAATAGGAATTTTAGATAGTGATAAAATGAAATAGGGGAAATAAAACGGTAATGTAATAGAGACTGACTTAGGAATTGGGGTGAAGATTTTAGTTTGGGTGCTCAGGAATGGTCTCTCTAAGGATGAGATTTTTGGACTGAATTATGAATGATGGGGAGATAGGTGATAAATGTTCAGCAGAGGGAACAAGTACAAAGGCACTGAGCCAGGAAAGATCTTACAGACATTTTAGCAAATATAGCCTAAGAGTAATGAGGGAGAGGCATAGAGTTTGGAGATGTAGATAGGATCTGTTCTACTTTTTTTTTTTTTTCCCAAAGTAGGCTCTACACCCAGTGTGGGACAACTCTGTCATGCTCTGTCAACTGCGCCAGCCAGGCGCTCCTGTTCTTTTTGGAGGGGATCTGTTCTTTTTTAAGACTAGATCAGAATCTGGATTTTTCTCTTCTCCAACTGAAGTTGATGGCTCTTTTCCTTTGCACAGGTTGGTGAGTTGTTTTGAGTAATGTGCTGCTTCTGAATCTTGCATGCCATTGTTCATCATAATTCTATCATCTTAGTATTACAGATGCACAATAAATCCATAATAGAGAGGATGCTAAAATACCCCAATTTATGCCGGATAAAATATGTACCAGACCAGGCAGGAGAGAATATGCTGCATCTGAGACGATTCAAAAAAACTTCTACTAAAGAATAGGATGCAGTCACAAACACTGGCTTATTTTGAAATAGGGAAGGAAGTCCTCTAATAATTTTGCCTCCTGGGATTATTTACTAAATAAAGTAGTATGGAATCCCCCTGAATCTAAGAAATTAATCCAGCCCCTGTGGGAGTCCTTATGGATGAGAAATCACGAACCCAGAAGCTTGAAAAGACTTCAGATTAAAGTGATTTTTATACTTGGAGCTATCTGAATTTTTACCTTTCAGTACTCTGGAACTTTAGGATGGGTCAGCGTCAGAGTTGCCCTACTGAATAAAAATTTCAATGGACTATGAAGAGTGTGTAAGTAAGCACACATATAAACCCACAAATGTACCTCTGTGTTCAATGGCTATAAATTAACAGTTAAAATTTTTGACATTCCACCGAATATGCAAACTTGGAAACAGTATAGAATGGGGAAGACTTAAGATACATTAGAAGTAAGAAAAAGCTAAAATGATTCAATAGATAATCGACCATTTTGAAGTAAACACATGACGATGTTTGGAAAGGTGGGCAATCTTGCCATCTACCTAAGGCTTCCTATTAGAGAAGATCTAAAAGAGGGCTTTGAATGGTGAGAAAAATATATTTGGGGAATCCGGGAGTTAGTGATGATAATAAGAACAGAGATGGAATAAATCAACCTGAATAGGAAGTATTTCCCTCAACTATAAGATATTCTGACATAAATTTATGTATTGCCTTTAAAAACCTAAGCACTGAGGGCACAACTTTGATTTTTGTATAGTTGCAAAAAGCAATAATTATTCAATATAAGAGTTGTAGTTTTACCGCCTAGCTTTGAAAGGTGTAAAATCTGCTTTAAGTAAAAGCTTGCTTAAAAAAATTAATCAAGAAGGGGCCCCTGGGTGGCTCAGTGGGTTAAAACCTCTGCCTTCCGCTCAGGTCATGGTCTCAGGGTCCTGGGTTCGAGCCTCACATCAGGCTCTCTGCTCAGTGGGGAGCCTGCTTCCCCCTCTCTCTCTCTGCCTCTCTGTCTCTGTCAAATAAAATCTTTAAAAAAAATTATTCAAGAAGGTAGTACTTACTGTGCTTCAGTTTGTTTTGCCTAACACACATCTTTTAAAATCAAATTTGTAAATGTGAAGATACCAATGGAATGATTATAGGTGCTAAAAACGTGCTTATCTAATGGTTACATGTCAGTACACTTGAATTACATGAGAATAAATGTATGACATCGAGAATGTCATGCCAATTTTATATCACAAACAAGTTGTTGAAAAAATAGTCTAGGGGCGCCTGGGTGGCTCAGTAGGTTAAGCCTCTGCCTTCGGCTCAGGTCATGATCTCAGGGTCCTAGGATTGAGCCCCTCATCGGGCTCTCTGCTCAGCAGGCAGCCTGCTTCCCCCCCACCCCTCTCACTGCCTGCCTCTCTGCCTACTTGGGATCTCTCTCTTTGTCAAATAAATAAATAAAATATTTAAAAAAAATAGTTTAGAAATGAGTATAGCTAGCCCAAATACACACGCGCGCGCAAGCACCAGTCTTGCGGCATGACCAGGGCCCGTTCCTTTCTGCTTTAGACAGAGGACACAAACACAAAATAATTAGACAATTCCACCGAGGGGTGCGACTGAACAATAAGTCGTCAAAGGTTTAATAACCATACCGCTGCATATTTACATGCATCAGGAAGCCGCAGGGAAATTACCTCAACACCCCAGATGTGTAGAGGACGCGCTGGGCTGTTCACTTAGCCCTCCAGAGCAACTGGAAGCCTTTCCAGGAGGCCGCCTGCGGGTGAGGACGGGGGCGTGGCGCACGTAGACCCCGCCCCCACATCGGCCCCGCCCACCACCGAGACCGCCCCGCTGTCGTCGCTATAGCAGAGCGGAAGATGACGTGAAGAGAGTCGCGAACATCTCTAGGCGCAGCTGGGCCGGCGGTTCCCACAGCCCGGGAGCCCGACGTGCGCAGAATCGCTCTCGGAGCTCCTTTCCCACAGATCTCTCATCCTCCTCCCGGGCCGGGCCGCCCCCAGCGCGGCCCCCGCGGTTCCTGGCACGGCCCCGCGCTCGGCTGCCGCCCTGGCGCGCGCCACTCTGTCGTCCCCGGAGGGGCGCGGACCGGCTCGGCCCGGGCGCCGGCGGCTGGGGAGGGGGCGCTGGCCCCGGGGCCGCGCATGCGCCGCCACCAGTCTGGGGCTGTCAGTGGAGGGCGAGTGCTGGCTCCGAGGGGAGGCGACGCCCTTCGGGGCCAACGGGCCGCGCGCTGAGGCGGCCGTGGGAACGACTCATCCCTTTTCCAGCCCTGGGGCGGGGCTGGGGTCGGGGTCGGGGCTGGTGGGGGCCCCGCCCCCGTCTCCCGGCCTGCCCCCTTCATGGGCCGCGATGATGGCGGCCCTGTACCCGAGCACGGATCTCTCGGGCGCCTCCTCCTCCTCCCAACCTTCTTCCCCATCCTCCTCTTCGTCGCCGAACGAGGTGATGGCGCTGAAGGATGTGCGGGAGGTGAAGGAGGAGAACACCCTGAATGAGAAGCTTTTCTTGCTGGCGTGCGACAAGGGTGAGAGCTAGGCCCCTTTCTCCACTTCTGGGCGCCCCTGCCCTCCACACCCTTCACCCTTTCCCCAGCTTCACCTTGGGGCACTCTTTCCTCGCGCGCGGAGCGTCTGTACCCGCCTCACTCGCTGTCTCTCCCGGGCCGCCCGGCACCGCCTCTGCCCTGTGAGTGTGGAGCTGGCGGGCGGGAGCAGCGGGGTGCCTCCCCGCCCCGAGTCCCGCACCTAGGGCATCGGTGGTGGCCGTGAGCTCCCTTTGTGGGGTCCGGTGCTTAGGTAGCGACTCGCCGACCAGATAGATCCCCGCCTCTGCTCCTAACCTGGTTAGGAAAGACCTGGTCTCCCTCTCAGAGCTTCTTTCTTTCTGGAATCCCACAGGGTTTGTCTAGTTCGGGACCTTCTAGTTAGAAAATTCCATGACATTGCTTAAGGTTCCTCGTGTTTATGGACTCTCACCTGGCTTTTTTCTTTTTCTTTAAACCCCTACTCCTATTATTAGCTTCAGCCACCCATTGCCTTGGTGTTCAATGACTGTTGAATGGGATTAGGTGTGTCAGTATCCTGCGTGGAGATAAAGATAGGACTGGAGAAATTATGCCTTAGTGCCAAACTTTTTTTTTTTTTAATTTACGGAACTTTGTGTTTTGATAGGAGAAGGAGGTTTATTGCCCCTGAGCCTTCGGGAAAAAATGATCATGCAAAACAATTACAGGGCAAAACTGGAATGTATTTAATGTGTTTTTCTTTCAAAAAAAAAAAAACAAAAACTAGAAATCAATCACTTTTATGGCCATAATAAAATCTCTTCACTTAAGCATGCTTTATATTGATGCATATAATAAAAGGAATGGGAAATTGATTGCCCTAACAGGACTTTTATTTCCCACATGTAAGAAAATGTAATTTTTCTCTTTCTAAATTTATTAAGTTGCCTTACAATGGCCATGCTCACTTAGGAATACTCTGTTTAGGATCCAGTAAACTTCCAAACATAAACCCAAAGGGCAACTTACAATGTGAGAAGATTAACTACAGAGGATTTTTTTATTTGTATGTATGAGTGTGCTTTTAATAAACCACAGCCTTTCTAATCTCTTACTGCTTTTGAAATAGGATTTTATTTACACAACTTTTTGAAAACACATTAACATATAAAGAGTCCACCTATGTCTCCTGTCAGATGCTTTTATGTTCTTATGTAACAGTATTAAATCATATTATGAAAGCCTTTGTTAAAGTCCACCATGGACACAACTTTGAATAGTCTTGGAAATGTAAAGGAACATAGAGTATATGTTTATAACCTCACAAAAGTCACTGTCTGTGGATTATGTAAAATTACTTAGTATTATGTCGATTATCTGAGTTCTCTTCCCTCAAAAGTTCTCTGAGAGGGGAAAAGACAAGATTTTGTTGTACTAGAATAAGTAAGTGGCTACTACATCTACCCCAGCTTACTGAGCTGTGGTTATTTTAAAGCAAACAGAAAGTATGTCAAGAAAGGGAATTTAATATTGCTGTGAACTGAGGATGGAGGAATGTCATAATGGAATGTGGTTGGAGAAAGTACTTATATGGTATGTATGTTTAGGGTTATTGCATGATAGACCTCAAATGAAAATTTTCATATGATAGTTTTGTAGCCTATCCAGTAGTGTCAGTTGAAATAGCTTCCTATTCTTTGACAGTTTCCCATTTTATAACATTAAGATCCTTGGAGAGATTTAGCATTTAAGGGTGGGATGGAAAGTAAATATGCATTTTTTTTCCCTTCTATAAATTAAACATTTTTTTTAAATGAGTGAGATTAAATAGGTATTTTCTCTTTCAGGTATGTTGAAATGAATTCTTGGCTTAGATTTGGAAAAATGGCTTAATTACGTTATTTATGGTATACATTTATATTGAAAAAATAAATTTGAGTTATAGTAGTATTTTTGCTTGCTTACATGTTTATATTCACTAATATCGTTAAGCCTCTTTTAGTATTTCACTTTTAGTCTAAAAGTGAGAAGTTTCTTGAAGTACCTATAGCTACTTGGAGCTTTCATCAAACCAAATGGCAAACATTTGCTAAAACGGCCATTAGGCCATTAGGGTAGAGTGTATATGCTTTTCATATATGATTTCATTTTATCCTGACAACCCCATGAGGCAGATCTGTTGTTATATCTATTTTACAAATAAGGAAAATGAGGCTTAGCAAAATTTAAAATCACTTTGCTCAAGGTTACATTAGCTAGGAAGTGGTAGAACTCACATCTACTTGAGCTTGCACTCTTAGACACTATGTTGTATTGATTTAGTTGTAATTGAATGAATGGAAATCAAGACACATCCAAATTTGAGTTTACCAGTTGGAGATTAAACTTGCTCTCTATGAATTTTATAAACCTTGATTCTGTAGATTATTTTATCCAATAAAAGTAAAAAGCTTTAATAGCAGTAGAACAAATCCACACTAGAATATCTATGTTTCTTATCCTTTTCATTTAGCAATCCTACTCTACATGTACAAAATGTTTATAATATATTCTATTTAGGGAGAATTCCTAAAGCAAAAATGAGGGAGATGAAATGGTTATGTGTATGTTAGTGAATGGATGTGTACAGATTAAGGAGTAAAGAAAAAAAGTAGGAAAGAAAAAGATTTTCTGTTTGATTTTATTGTTTGTATAGCTGGCTTTTATGATAAATGAGCTCAATATATCTAGGCAAGTGCTTGTCTCTAGGTAGCGGCTACTTAATAGTGGCTATTGTTTATCTTGAAAGTAGGTCAGAATCATGTATCACTGGTTCTTTGTATAAAATTTAGAGAAAAAGTGAAAGTTCCTGTACCAGTGACAATCAAGTATGTTGCCTGCCCCTGCCCCCAGTAAAATTCTCAGAAAGCACGGTCATCTTCTTTATAGAAACAGAAGGCTGCAACTCAGAGGTAAAAGATAATTGAAACAAGCTCTGGCTATTTTATGAAATATTAAGCAGAATTCTTATCACCGCCTCTTTCCTCTCTCATTGAGAGTTAATGTGATAATGAGCCACTTTTACTTCTGGGAGCCTGTGGTTTACTCAGTCCTGCTGGCTGGAGAAAGGGTCACTACATTGGTTTAGGGACTGCCTAACTAGGTATAGTTCATGTTAATTAACCTCTTTTAATGTAACTTGAGTAGATGGTAGCTTTTAGTATACATTCAAGAGTAAACCTATATTAACCCTTTAATTTGCTAATTATCAGTTCTTGTGCAGAAAAAGGAAATGATAAAAGGACTTAGTCTGAATTTAGGACCTTCCAACTACCCATGAAGGGCATTTTCAGGAAATTCTATTTGCAGTTAATGAGTCAGGATGCCCTTGGAATTTCAGCATGGGGGCACAGGAGGGATAGAGAGAGCTGTCCTTGTGCTCAATCTAGTCTGAGGTCTTACATCACCTTTGTAGTATGCTTTGCTGCATTGTGTAGGAGGGTGCCTTGATGTCTGAATTCCTACATGAATTTTGCATACCTTTGGACTAAGCATGCTTTTAAAATGGGCAGCATTTCTGGGAGAAGTAATACTAAGCTGCCATTTTAATAACACCTTATTTAATATATTTAGTGAGACTTTTTTGGCTATTTGATGTAAACTAAAATTTTATACAACTTGCAACATCACTGAATTGGATCATATACCGGATCATATACCGTGTACCAGAGAGTCATATACCAGACTCTAATTATAAAGTAAACATTGCTTCTGATGTTTTTCTAATAGATACAGGAGTATACTGTTAGTAATTTTTAATTTGTCAACTAACTTATTATAAAAAAGCATCACCTTCTGTGCTGTAAGTATAATATTTTCCTATAGCAGAGTGAATCTTTGCTCCTTTGCCAGATGATATTCATTATCATTAATAGTCTTCATTTACAGTCATAAATGGCTAAGAACTTAAAGTAATAATTGTCTTTTTGAAAAAAATTCAAACATATGTTTTAAGTATCTTTAATTTTTAAGGTTTCATGTATAACAGTGTGATTATAAAACATTGGGGTTTATGAGAAATATTGGGTTGTATATATTTGGGTAAAAATACATTTTTAAATCACCTTCACTGTAAAAGTCTTGTATTTTTTTCTTTTTAGAATTTGGTTCAAACTGATTTGAAGTTTTCTATAGAGTTAACATTTTAATCAGTATTGTCACTATTTATATTTACAGACCCAGCAACTGAATTTGATCATGTCTTTGTATTTTTTTATTTTGTTATTCTTTTTCTTTTTAATAATAAAATCTTTTTTTAAGTGTCTTCAGTAATAGTTCAAATAGAATATTGCAGTTGACACACTTAAAAGGTTTGTTATAGAAACTTGGTTTGAAAAGCTTTACAGATTTTTTTGACAGATAAATTCTCCCATACTTCATAACTAACTAAAAATTTGAATACAATAAAATCAAACTGATTAACATTAATGCTCCCATTTTAGTGATACTAAAATTTACCATCATATGTCAGAAAATAAAGCGAGATGCCGATGAAGAAGAGGTGGTATCACCTATTCTTAATTGATATTGTAACATTTCTCCACTCTATTTCTTAAGGGTTTATCACAGTTGGCCAGGGTGAATAGGTTGCTAAATATCCATGAGATTACCCTGGTGTTTTATATACTATTCCATTTTTAAAAATCGTTGGTTAGGAGTCATTATGTTGATTTCATGACTCCTGGTGGGTTGAAACCTGCATTTTGGAAAACACTGATCTAGAAAGATCATAATAAATAGAATTGCACACAGTTAATAGAGAATGATGGCAAAGCTCAAGTGCCATAGGGCTTAGAAAGCCACAGTGAAAATTTTGGCACCTATTTTAGGTGTGATGGAAAATCTTAACAATCCTCAAGATTTTTGGGAATTCAATGATTTTAATTTAAAAAAAGATCACTCTGGCTGCTAGGTGGACAGTAGATTAAAAGGGTGGGGCTAAAGCAGGGGCTAGAGCAAGGTGGGCAAACCGGCCCAGAGGCCAGGTCCTGACCACCTGTTTTTCTAAGGCCTGTGAGCTAAAAATAGTTTACATTTTACATTTCAAATGGTTAGGAATAAGTCAAGAGAAGAATCTTGTTTTATAAGATGAAAATTATATGAAATTTGCACTTTAGTGTTCACAAATAAAGGTTTATTGGAACACATTGGAATTCATTTGTGTATATCTGGTCTGTGGCCACTTTTGTGCTGTAAGGGCAGATTTGCATATTTGCAGCTGAGATTGTCAGACTCGTAATGCCTGAAATATTTCCTGTATGGTCCTTTATAGAAAAAATGTGTTGAGCTTTGTATTAGAGTATTGGCAGCTATTTCAGTAAAGAGTCTATTGCAGAGTCCAGGAAAGAGGTGATGGTGGCTTTTGACTGTGGGTAGCAGTATACATGGATACAAGTGGATGAGTATGGGAACTATTTTGGAGAGGGGGCTGGGAAGGCTTGCTATTAAATTGGTATACTAGTGGAATTGATGGAAAATGTTTATTTTTTCGTCACTGAAAAAGAACCCTCTAGCCAAAGAGTAAACAGATTATGTTGCATTTCCTTGTATATATACATTTTAAAAGACAAAAGATTTATGTAACTCTCAAAAGCAACTTCAGTGTAAAATGAAAAGCATTCATATCTTTGACATAAAAAGTCATTTAAATCGTAATCCTTGCTCTATAACTAGCTTCTTACTATGTATTTTAAATTTACTAACCTCTTTCTACATATACATTCATCTAAATATTAGGACTGTTCCTAAGTATTAAGACTATTCTGGACTTAATAATATAACACATTGTTTTAAATGACTTGCAAATGTAAACTTTTGCAAGTTTACATTTAGTTTACATTAGTTAGGTTCTGTGACTATAGCATGTAATTTTTCATTTTCATGAGTGTGTCATCTGTAACAGGGTGGAACTATTTGTTATTTTTAGGGATGAAAATTACTTATTTGGTTTGATTTTTTAAGTTTTTTTTTTTTTTTCTTGAATAGCCCCCTGACTGTAATGGAAATAGTCTTCAAAACCTAAAGCTAGAGTATATGACATTTGCAATACAATTACTCTTTAAACAGCAATCTAAAGTTTTAAAACATGTAGCAGTTAATTTCTTTCCATTTGCTCTACCTGAAATTTATAAAATTTTATAAGAATTGTACTTATACAATTCTTTATACTTTTCTGTCTCTGACAAATGACTGACTAGATAATCCGAAAACTCTTCTGCTTCAAATCACCTAGAAATGGCAGCTAGAAGATAACAAATGTCCACTTAAATAAACACCTGAGCTTTCAAGAAGTTAAGGAAACACTCATGATCCAAAAATGAGGAAGAGGCTGAAAAACAGAGGAGTATGTGAGCTAACATTGGCTGCTCCATGGATGGGGCAAGAGTTAGTTATTGGTCCAGGCATTATAGGAATTTGAATGTCAATGCCCATATGGAAACAGGTTACAAGGCCTTGAGTTTATACAAAGTGGGGAATTAGCACAACATCCATGCATAAAATCAGCGTCCTTAAAGCACTGTACCTGTAGCAAGGGGTAGATGAAGAAAAGAACTCATCCACCAGCACTGGGAGACTACAGAGAAGCTTAAGAATTTGCAGCTGTAGTCCTGTCTCATTGGTTTGGAGTTATTTATTTATTTGTTTGTTTATTTATTTATTTGAGAGAGAGAGCAAGGGGAGAGGGAAAAGCAGACTCCCTGCCAAGCAGGCAGCCAGACATGGGGCTTGATCCTGGCACTCTAGGATCATGACCTGAGCTGAAGACAGAGATGCTCAACCAACTGAGCTACCTATGTACCCCAATGGCTTGGAGTTTAATATTATCTCCTTGGTGTGTAAAAACTAAACTGAGAAATAAATATAAAAAGCATTGATGGAATAGTAAAACCTTTGAGTTATCCAGAAGAAGCAAACAAAACATCCTTTATGTTACGTGCTCTTAAACTAGGCTGCCAGGATTCCCACAGTGAAGCTGCATGAAGATAAGTTTGCAACGCTCAATTAAAAAATTCAGAAGACAGTCACTCATTCTCAAGAATGGGTCAGAAGACACAACAAATAAGATTAAATCCCTAAGGCCTTCAGATAATTATATAGAAACAAGAAAATAAGTATGTTTAAAATGACTAAAATCTTAAGGAAATGAAAACAAAGTAAATCAAAAGATGTGGAAAGGAATCTAATAAAAAGTAAAAAATAGTCATCAAAAATGAATGGGTTAATAAAAAATAATTGAATAAGGAATAAGTGGGAGAGTTGAAATTATCAAGAATATACGAGAGAGAGAGAGAAGAACAGTAAGAAATCTTTAGAGACACGGAAGCTGGAATGAGATGATCCAACATAATGTTTAATAGAAGTTCTGATAGAAAAAAGAGTAATATGGAGATGAAGCAGTATTTGAAGAGATAATGGCTAAAGATATTATAGAATTTATGAAGGGCAAAAGTCCTTAGATTCAGAAAGCCTAATGAGTCCCTAATTAAATCAAAAATTAGTCCTCACCTAGACACGTGAAACCAAAGAAAATGTAGTTTTTACGGGTAGCATTCTCTTACCACCAAGATATTGAAATAAATTCACCTGAAATAAGGTTTTAAACATTATTTTCCAGTAACAGTGCTAAATTTTCACTGGTCTATCTGTATGTTCACTCTTGGTTCAGCTTGTGACTAAAAGCTTCACTTTGTGAAGTGTTTGGTAAGTTTTTGTCAAGGAACAAAAGTGTCTAAATATTAATTACTAGTGCTATGAGGAAAATACTTCTTTTTGTGACTAGTTTTCTTCTTGAGGGAACTAAAGAAATATACCACCAAAAAAACTATTCAGCTTCTTCCAAAATGTGTGGGGTCTTTAAAGTCATTGACTAAAAATAGTAGCAAATTTATTAGAAGTTTTAACAAAAATCTGTTACTTCTCCTTTTTCACACATTTAATTCAGTTTTAGGGTTTTTTCTTTCTGTATCATGAAATTATTCATTTCTTTTTCCTGTGGTTTCTACTCTGATCTTTTCCTGCTTATTATTCATAGACTTTTAAGGAACAACTATTTATTTGCGAGTCATTTATAATGGTTTATTCATTTTATGTTTCAAAAGTTTAAATAAAACAAACAAAACCCACCTTGTTTTATTTAATTAGCACTTCTCTTTTTATTTTGCCAAATTACTGTACTGGCTGGTCAACAGGCATTTATAGTGGGCACTGGGTGAAAATGATGACCTCTGTACTTATTCTCATTTTCCGCAATGGGTCACCTGTTTTGATGTAGGCACTGGAGTTAGGCAGAAGGTAATCTGCGTGCTCCTGACAGGTGAAACTTCACTTTGGAATATTCTCATTCTCATTAATGCTGGACATTACCAGCATTAATTCTAGTCCTCCCTTAGAGTTTTATGAGCTGAATATTCCCTGGTCAGGTAAACAGGTTCATTAATGAGATAAGGTGTGGGGTGTGCATGTGTTGGGAGAGTGGAGAGGAGAGGAAAGGAATTTCTGTCATCCTATTTAATATGCATGACCACTAGCATATATACTGACTGCTTTTCAAACTAGATTTTCTCCTGTAAAATCACTTCTTAATATCCTCTGCTTATTGTTAGATCTTATTTTTAACCATTATTATGTACCAATAAATGTGTTTTTGTATTTGAGATGTAAAACTTAAATCCTTTATGCTTCTTATTTTTCTAGTTTCCAGTCTGTACTTTTGGACGTTATTTTTATTGCTTTAAATATCTTCTAAAAGTTTCTCTCCTTATAATCAATCAGTTACGAATTTTAAGCTAACAACTTTTATTTTAAACTGCACATTTAAAATTTTTTCTACTTTTTTGTGTTTGCAGCTGATGTACATACTATTTTATCAGGACAAGGTTTTCAGCAAGGAAATGTTCACATTTTCTTTGCACATTTCCATATGCAAAAATGAGTTTAGGTTTTTAAATTTTAAATCAACAGGCTAAGTTTTTACAGTCATTCTTATCTAATATGTCTTGGATATTAAATTATGTTTGTATATTGTTATTTAGGTGACTATTATATGGTTAAAAAGATTTTGGAGGAAAACAGTTCAGGTGACTTGAACATAAATTGCGTAGATGTGCTTGGGAGAAATGCTGTTACCATAACTATTGAAAACGAAAACTTGGATATACTGCAACTTCTTTTGGACTACGGTTGTCAGGTACAAGGCTAGATAATTCTACCAGTAGCTTCTAAATACTGTTAGATTTGCCATGTTTTCTTTCTTTCTGGTTTCCTTTCATCCCCCCTCTCTTCCTTCTTTCCTTCATTTTCACTCTTATCTTTCTCTTTCCCTTTATTTTGTCTTGAGCCACTAAGAGTTTTAAAAACAAACCAAAAAAAAAATCCTTTCTAAAAAAAGTGTATTTTGACTTGATTTATCTTTTCCCTCCGAATTTTTACGTTCCCAACCTTATATGTTTTATAACATCTCACAGAGGTAAATCATCATGATTTATTAAAGATGATTTTATTTTTATAAATTACGTTATTACTATTTATGTTATATATCTAAAAATAGTACAAGTGTTCTGGAAATGTCAGGGGAATAGGTTGTTCTGTGATTCATGTAATTTACAAACATAAGAACAAAATGCTCCTGACTCAGTATGCGATTTTCAATTTGATTTTGATTTTCTCCTCTTAAAATTTATTAAGTTTTCCTTTTTTGTGTGAAGTTTAGTGTTTATAACTAAAGATGAACAAATCTTTCTTTTAACTGGAAACTATAGACCTTTCTGTTTGTCTTCGTATCAGTTCAGGTAGAAAAGCAGGCATTCATATAAGTCTCGAAAGACAAGAGATTCTGAAGGAAATTTAATAATATTTAATTATTTAATAATATTATTTTCCTTTTCTTTTGGGTTTGCTTATGATGGGAGCACAGGAATTCTGGCACTTTTTTTTCTCCTTTTAAATAGCATGATTGCTTTGTTGTAGCTTCAAAATAATGAGACTTTTTTTTTTTTTGAGTGGCATCAGGAAGCACTCACAGAAGATTTTTAAAATATAAGTAGGTTAGTTCTATGTGCATTTTTGTTGTGTGTACATTCATATGCAGTACAATATACAGTACTGTCTCTATGTTTACATATTTAAAGTAGAAAAAAAATTGCCTTCCCAACAATTTCAGTTACTCAGAACACCACTGAGAATCAGAAAGTAACCAAAAACATCTCTGGGCAGTAGCTGCCATGAAGTTTTCCATTTATGAGTTTTAGTAACAGGAGTACTAGAGCCCTCCTTCAACTTTAACAAATTTCAGTACTTAGTCCTTAATCCATAGAGAATTAGAGGGGCCACAAAAGGGGCATGAGGGCTGCAGTGAAACAAAATGGGGCACAGTACCTCTTGACTCTTTTTAATTAAGAGGTCAACAGCATTACATATCTGATCATCTCTGAGGGAGTTATATGTTAGAATGGTAATTCATGTTTACAACAATGGCCAGAGTAAGTAAGGAAAAGTTAAATTATATTCAGTACCTATTGTTTTAGAAAATAGAAGAATATGTATAGTACTTCTGAAAGTAGGAAATGTCCATCAAAATAGTTTAAATTTCAAAGTGAAACACTTAAAGGCATAAGCTTCAGTAACCTAGAAAATAAGGTTATAAGGAAAGATCCTGATGGTTCTGGATAAATGAAGTATTAGGGTATAATCATCATTTTTGTCTTTTTACATATATGATCAAATCTGAACATCATAGCCAACCTATATAGATGTTACATTTTATAGAACAGAAAACTGAGGCTCATAGACTTTAATGAATTGCCCAAAGTTCTGAAATAAGTGAGGGCAGAGCTAAGATATGAACCTGATCTTCTGATTGCAAATCCCATGCTCTTTCCAGTTCATTGTGTGTTCTGTGTCAGGTTACTTCTGTCTTACCTGTCAATTAATAGATGTCCAAGGCCTTCCATTGGGTGTGATTGTGGAAATGAATGAGTAAAACATGAGTTCTGTACTAAAGGATATTAAAACTAATTGGGTAATGAAAGTATAGTTGACCCTTAAACAATACAGATGTGAACTGCATGGGTCTGCTTATATGTGGATTTTTTACAGTATAGAACTGTAAATATTTTCCTTAATGATTTTCTTAATATTCTTTTCTGCAGATTATTTTTAGAGTATAGTATATAATACATGTAACATACAAAATATGTGTTAATTGAATATGTTTTAGGTAAGGCTTTGGTCAGCAGGAGGCTATTAGTAGTTGAGTTTTGGGAGAGTTAAAAATTATGTGCAGATTTTCAATTATATGGGGGGGGGCGGGCACCCCTAACCTCTGCGTTGTTTAAGGGTCAACTATGTACGTACGAGTTTCAAATCAATTAAATAATGCAGATGTGTTATTTGATATGTACTGAGTGGTAGTAATACTCGACCCTTGTACATTACTTTGAGGTTACAGAGTGCTTTCATGTATTTTATGTTACACTAGTGGCTCTCAACTGGGTAATTTTGCTTGCCAGAGGACATTTGATAATGTCTGGAGACATTTTTGGTTTCACAGTTTGGGGATGGATCTCTACTGGCATCTAGTGAGTAGAAGCTAGGGATGCTGCTAAACATACTACAGTGCACAAGACAACCTCTACAGTGAAGAATTACCTGACCCCAAATGTCAATAATGTCACTGTTAAGAAACCATGTTTTATACTTAAACTTTTGTGCTTTGCAGTAGATGTTTTGGAAACAGAAAAGAGAAGGTCGCTGTGGATTGAGCTATCAAGGTTTCATGGAAGAGTGCCAGTTGAGCTCAGCCTTCAAACATTAATAATTGCCAATATTTTTATAGTGATACTGTGTGCCAGGAACCTTAAATATATTCACTTCCTTAATCCCCACAATAGTCCCATGAGATAGGTACTATTAATATTTCCATATTATAGAGGAGGAAATCAAGGTACAAGAAGTTTAGGTAACTTGCCCAAAGACACTCCACAAATGGCAGACCTGGAATTAGAACTCAGGTTCTGGCTCCAGAGTCCATGCTTTTACCTACTACCCAAAACTACTCTCAAAAATGTGTAGAGAGCTCCAGAACAGGGGATGTTGGGAAGGATGTTAACAAAGGCAGGTGCAATGTATATTTTTGAGAAAATGAATTGACTTAGTCTTTTGAACAAAATATTTGGGTTGGATAGTAGTGGGAAATATCTGGGAAAAGAACTAAAACAAAACGAATGAAAAGGGCCAGAATGCTAGGCTAGGGAATTTGGGTTTATAGATAATGGGGTCACTAAATGGTTTCGGAGAAAGGATGTGTTGCATCCAGTGGTATTTTGGGGAAAGTATTCTAGTGGCTGTGTTCAGTATAGATTGAAAAATGGAAAGCGGAGAAGGCGATAGCTTGGCTGAGCAGTTTTTATAGCAATGAACTAGAATAGTAGCTGTAGGAATAGGAGAAAAAATGGCAGACGTGAAAGGTGTTATGAAGGAAGAACTGATAGAACTTATATTTAAATTGGGAGACGAGAATTGAAAAGGAGACCAAGATGATATGGAAATGTTAAACATAGGTGGCTGGAGAAGGATGAAAGAAAAACAGGAAGTTAAGAAGTCAAGATTGGGGCAGAGAAATGTGAATTTGGGTTTTAGCCTTAAACAAGGCTTTATTTAGGGCATATCAGGCAGTTTCCAAGAGATAGCTACAGATGAAAATAACATCTGTAGGCAGAGGTCAGCCTGGAGAGATACAGCGGTTGTGGACGTGGGATGATCACCTCCATCAGGAAAGCGGATGAAATTACAGAGGAGAGAGAATGGCTGGTGCTGATTCTTTCTCAGGGAGCCTCTACATTAATAAATGCAATAGAAGGAAAGTCTTCCATTAAAGGAGTTAGGATATTGCAGCATTGTGAAAACCAAAGGAGCAGTTTTAATGTGTTGCTTAGAAATCAAAGAAAATGAAAGAGTAGGAAGGGCCATTGGATTTTTGAAACTGGCATCAATAGAGTTAGAGAAAATGATATGCATGATTTGAGAAGTTTGACAAAGTGAGAGGAAGAAAATTTGAGTCGTAAGAGAAAGACAGGATCAAGTCAAGGTAGCAAAGAGTGAGGAAGTATTTCATATTTTGGGAGGTAGGGGCTACGACTGGTATTTCTGTGAACGAAAGGACCAAGTTCCTGTAGAAAACAGAAAAGCATTAAATAGAATACCAAGGTGGAAAACTTAACTTTGGAAAGGAAATAAGAAGCTTCTTACTCTAAGCTTAGAGAAAAGAGTATGGGATTTGTTGAAAAGACATTTTCTGAGGTGGGAAGGAATAGAGTAAGCAACCTCATTAATACATAGTAAGTATTCATATTGAATAAGTTTTAATAAGGGATGGTTATATATTTGTGAGAAATTGGGAAGCAAAACTAATGAAGACATTTTGTCCCGTAGATATTTTAAAAATAATTTAAAACCTTTTTTTTCATTCAGAACTTCCTTTGATTTATCAAATAACATACGATTTGTGCAGAATAAGTTAATAGCAATTCCTTGTTTACATGACCTTTTTACACAAATATTTTTATACCTGAAGCTTATCCTTTTAAGCATTAGAAGATTTAACATGAATCTTTCTTTATTTTTTGCTAAATAGTGTATCTGAATATAGTTTAACTTTACTATCGTAAGTGGGAATCATTGAGAATATAATTGTTTTACTTTGCTTTGTATAATCTGAAACTGTTAACGTGTTTGTCCTTATGTTATATTGCTTCTGACTGCTCTGTATTGATAGTTGTTTTGCTATACTGGTATTTTATCTTTTCAGTAGTTGGCTTTTAGCAATTTTTTCTTCATTTCTTTCTACTTTGTTAGTTTTAATCTAGCTGTTTCCTTATTCAGTAAACATCTGAAGAATACTTGGGGAAAGCAAAATATCCTGCCTTTATAGACAACTCTTAGTCAGTGTGGTTGAGACAATTCCTTTTGGGAAATAATGCCCATGGGGTTAGTTTGTGACAGCTCAATGTAGTTTGTTTTGTTTTTAAATTTGCAGTTGGATCCATGGCTGTGTTTCATATGTCTGGAGTTGACTGATATTTTGACTTGGAGAGCCATAGCATTACTTTAGTTAGCTTTAGAGGTTAAAATTTATCATAAATGAAATGTTCAATAATAACAACATGTAATTCTTTTTGTTTGCTTCATCTGACCAAGTGTGGTAGAAATTGAACAAAAATGTTTGCAAAGCTGAATAATGATGCTAGATTTAAAGAATAGGATATAGCCCAGTGAACCTTCAAAATTTTAAGGAATAAAAAAATTAAATTTCTTATTGGGGTGGGGAGTTTTTCCTGTGGGAATATATAGGCGGTTCCCAATGGTTGAATGTCACCCCCAATTCTTTCTTTGGGGTTTTTATTCCTATTATTAGGTATCCAGGTAAAGTTTGTTGTTTTTAGTCCTCTGTTTTTGACATCTAGATAAAGTACATGGAAGCTTTATTCTTTTCAGTTCCGAGAATACTAAAGATCTGATATAGTTTCATTTTCAAGAGAGAGAAAGTTGATGTAAATGGTTGTTAAAGATTATAACAGGTTTTAAAATGTACAGATTGAAAATAATCTTAGATTAAATCGTTATTTATCCCCATGTTTCCCTTCTGCCTTTATGGTTTTCCTTAAAACAAAACAATAGAACAAAACAAAAAGAAACACAAAAACCAGATGTCACAGTTGCCAAGTATCGTAATAGGACTGTAGACTTTGTTACAGAGTGTTGGGAAGTCCCAAATACTTACCTTCTGTTTACTTTTTCTTCCCATCAAAGTTGGAGTTTCAAAATGAATGATAGTTTGAGAGTAAAACTATAAAGTCACTCACTACTCCCTCTTGTCTCCAAGACATTGATAGTCTAGTTTTTTGCAGCTTTTACTTGATAAGATTGCTAATATTGATGTCAAATTTGTAACATTTCAGTTAGCCATGTATGTTTTAAAGTTGAGACCAGAGGGCTCCCCTTATCCTCATGGTTGTACTGATGATCATTTTTATTAGAATGAACATAATCCTTTACCAATAGTAATAGTTCTTGGCAATTTCTTTAATAGATCTTGAATGTTAAGATTCTTTTTGGCTTGAAGTTCACAAATAAAGGTCTTGAAAAAACATTTCAGCTTTGAATACTCCATGGATCAGCACTGTTCTATTAATAAACCCTTCTAGCAAGCATTTATTTTTTTTTTTGTGAAACCCGGACAGAAATTTGTGTGTTTTGTGGTACACAAAAGTACTGCTAAAGCAAGCGAATGTACTCTTTGGAAAGTCTAAATTTTTAAAAATTTAGTATTACTGTACATACTACAGTTTAAACTTAAAGATAGTTTTATTTAAGAATTAGTAAAAATAAATAGTTTACCTTTTTATCCTCCATTTTCATTTTTAACCTTTTTTTTTTTTAAAGTCCGCAGATGCACTTTTGGTGGCAATCGACTCTGAAGTAGTGGGAGCTGTTGATATACTACTTAATCATCGACCAAAACGATCATCAAGACCAACTATAGTAGTTAGTACTCTTAAGTATTTATTAATTTGGATTTTTAAACCAAAATAGATCCCCTGCCCCATTCCCATTTTTTTCTTCCCCCAAATTTATTTTATTTTAAAGAAATAGATTTTTTTTTTTTACTCTGTAAAATATTGCCTTAAAGTAAGTAGATACTTGCAGAAATAATTTTGCTTTCAGGAGACCTTTTTAAAATTAGTGATATTTCCATAATTTTGTCAGTGTGGACCAATATTTTTAGTTTTGGACGTTCTACATATTAGGTTGAAAATACAAATTAGTTTCCAAATGGATTTAAGAATTAGATATAAATGGTAAAACCATAAACCTGGAAGAAAATGTAGGTGAATATTTAACTGATAATGAGTGGAAAGACTTTCTAATCATAAAAAGCAATGGCACAGCCTTTGGCTGTATAGAAGTTAAATTTCTGGAATTCAGACATCGAGCAAAATTTAGAAAGCAGATGGGTAACTGGCAAAGATATATTTTTTTAAAGATTTTATTTATTTATCTGAGAGAGAGTGAGAGAGAGCATTAGAGGGGAGAAGGTCAGAGGGAGAAGTAGACTCCCTGTGGAGCTGGGATCCTGATGCGGAACTTGATCTGGAATTCTGGGATCATGACCTGAGCTGAAGGCAGACTTAACCAACTGAGCCACCCTGGCAAAGATATTTTCAAAATATATCACAAATTCAAAATCTTAATAATTGAAAAATTGATGAAAAACACTAAGATCAGGAAAGGACACACAAAAAAAATCTCAGAAAAGAAAATGTAAGATATTAAAACTTACTACTAACAAGATATGAAATAGTAATTTTTGCTTATCAAATTAACAAAG
>CM053603.1:81632821-81647833 GCA_028646535.1 Procyon lotor
TTTTTTTTTTTTTTTTAAGATTTTTTTATTTATTTGACAGAGAGAAATACAGCGAGAGAGGGAACACAAGCAGACAAGCAGAGGGAATGGTAGCAGGAGAAATAGGCTTTCTGCCGAGCAGAGAGCCCGATGTGGGGCTTGATCCCAGGACCCTGGGATCATGACCTGTGCCGAAGGCAGACGCTTAATGACTGAGCCACCCAGGCGCCCCACAAGTGCCCTCTTTAAGACCCATCACCCATCTAGCCCACCCCCCACCTACATCCTTCCATCAATCCTCAGTTTGTTTTCTGTCATTAAGAGTCTCTTATGATTCATTTCCTTCTCTCCTTTTTCTTCTCCCTTCCCATACATTCATCAGTTTTTAAGTTCCATATATGAGTGAAATCATATGGTATTTGTCTTTGTCTGACTGACTCATTTCACTTAATATAATATACTCTAGCTCCATCCATATCATTGCAAATGGCAAGATTTCATTCTTTTTTAATGGCTGAGTAATAATTCTATTATATATCTCTACTTTATCCATTCATCAATTGGTGGATATTTGGGCTCTCCATTGTTTGGTTATTGTTGATAATGCAAATTAGTAAAGATTTTTAAAAATAATTATCACTGGCAAGGGAATAGTGCAGTCTAATAGAAATTGGTGGGAAGGGTATTTTGGAAAGCAGTTTGGCAGAGTGTGTCGTAAATAAGAAAGATGCTCATGTTCTTTAACCTAGTGTTCCCCTTTCTAAGAACTGGTCAGAAATGGGGAGAAAAATGTTAATTGTGATCTTCCTTTTAGCAATGAAAAAACCATATGACCTAATTTAAACATCCCCAAATAAAAGATTGGAAATAGTAAGAATGACATATATATTAAAATGATATTTTAAAAAGAATATTTAGGAACCTGAATAAATATGACATAAGAAGGTGAAAAAAATGGAAATAATACACTGGACATATAATATGATCCAGGGCTTAAAAGATGCACAGACAAGGAACTATATGGAAATTGTAGCAAAATGTTACCTAACAGCAGTCATCTCATTGCTAAATTAAGAATATTTTTTTCTTACTCCTTTTATTTTTCCTTACTGCTTTTTAATTAGGAAGACAGTCACTAATGATCAGATAAATTCTACTTTAAAGTGAGACATTTATTATATATCAAAATTTAAAAATTACAACATTCATTGTTGGTGAGGATGTAGTGAAACAAGCAGTTTAAATAATTGCTGGTAGTGTAAACTGGCTATCCTCTGAAGAAAAACACTGTTTTAAGAAAGAGTTATAAATTGGTTGTGGATTATCTGCCATTATTATAAGAACAATGAGAGGCTCTGCTAAATTGCATATTATATCATACATTAACTGAAACCTTTTACTTTCATTTAGGTATTACAAAGTTTGTGTAAGCATGACTTGCTCCAGAGGATAGTACCCACTAGGTTAAGTGGTGATAAACAATATAGCCCTTGTCCAAATGATCAAAAACGTCTGGAATCCTGTTCGATTTTCTGTCATCTGTCTTGCAGTCACTGTTATATTTTGGTATACTTATTCCACCTTGTAGCCTCTTTACTCATTTGCTTTCTTGGCAGGGAGGGTGGGGTGTAGTATGCCAGGGTATTGGAGCAACCGAGTGACATTATTTCATCACCATTAGCACCACCAGTCAACTCTTGAGTTGTGGGGCTCTGGCAGTCTTCATCTACTCAGCGAAAGAACACTTTGTACTTCATCTCTAATAAAAAGGGTTATCCAGCCTTTGCTTGAGTACTTCCAGTGATGGCAAGATCATATTTTAACAGCCCTAATAATTCTCTACAGGCAATGTCAAATATTTTTATATACTTTTTTTTTATCATTTCAGTGAATTTATTCCGTGTTCTTAGCTTGTCAAAATTGTTGATTGGTAAAATCTGATTTTCAAATACAGGTGGGTTTATGAACAATGAAATAATGAATTTTAATATTATCTTCTAGTAATGTTTTTCATGTAGTCAAGTATGTTTTATAGGAAAAATGAGGACATTATTTAAATATAATTTTCTTCTTTTTATAACCAGTAATAAGGGGAGAAAGGGCTAAATTTTTAGATTTCTTTGTTATTTTTAAATAAATTCATTAATTTGAAGTTTCCAGTAAATAAATGGGAAGTATATAAAGAAACTATTCATAAAAGACGGGGGAAAAAGCTAAGTATGTCAGAAAATATTAAAACTTAACTGGTAATCAAAGGAAAGTAAAGTATTTTTTCACTCATTAATTGAAAATGACCATACCTAGTGCTGGTGAGTAAACCTTGAGTGTGAAATGGGTACATTCTGATATGATTGATAATATAAGCTATGAAAAGAACTTTAGTGATATGTATCAAAAGCTTTAAAACTGTTCATGGCCTTTAGACCTATTAGGGGTTCTAATAGGGATTCTGTAGTTAATGAGTTTATCCTAAATTTCAAAAAAGCTGTATTCGTAAAGATGTTTGTGGTAGTGTTATTTAAATAATAAAAACAAAATATTTTGAACATAGGTCTATGAATTTTCTTAAATTAGATGCTAGGTCTATACATGAATTTTATTTCCCAGAAATTCTGGGCTATATAGTTTTATGAAATTATTAGAAGCGTCCTTGAATTTCAAAATATTAAGGACCATTGTTTTTAATCATTGATGCCAAATTGCTTATGCCAAAGATGTCCTTAAAACGAGGTATAATAGAGAAAGGACTAGAAGGAGATACTATAAAATGTATTTTGCATAGTAGGGATATGGGAATTTTTATACTTCTTTCTGCTTCTCTATATGTTTCAGATTTTTAAAATATGTGTACTACTTTTATAGTGTTAATAAAAATTACAAAAAAACTCCTGTGAACTTGATAAGCTTATACAATAGAATCAAACAGCTCTCAGGAAAACCCATGTGAAAAAGTGAGAAGTATTGGGAAGAATATGCAATAGTCATAAAATAATCTTTTTATTTAACCCTGATTCTTTATTTGCTAATGTTTCTTTCCTCATGTCCTGCCATCACCAGGCCCATGAGCCCATGTAGGGAAAGCAGCTCAGGCTCTGGTGTAATGTGGATGTGAGTTCTGATCTGCATTTTGCCACTCTGTTGTGTAGCTTGGGCACATTAACTTCTCTGAGCCTCAGTTTCTTCATGGAGATTATAATGCTCAATTTTGCAGGCTATTTTGGGGATTAAATGAGATGATAAATGTAAAGTGCCTAATGGTCCCAGGACTCATTAATAGTAGTTATGATTGTTAGTGTTTTTGTGCATTTGTAACAGGAAATAGCATAGGTAATGATTGGGAATATGTAGAGAATTACACGAAATGAAGAGTGCTTCCTATTTACTTATTCCTTTTAGGCAGCTTCATTGCTATGAATGAGGCAAGGTTTCCATAAAGTTGGAATTTTTAAGTTTTTCTCATGCATTTGTACTCTGCCTATTTTTAACATCTCTGTTTTTTCCTTTATATTCTTTTTCTAAGATTCTTGTTCTTTATTCTTTTCATGCATGTTTCCATAATCTTGTGAAAATTAAACACTTTTTCCTAAAGTATTTCTCTAGGTATCCTGACTTCTTTGTTAGGAAAATAGAACTCTAGTTATATGAATGTGTCCTATTGAAGATTTTTGTCTGTCATGATTATTTTGCATTTATTAATCAATATTGAGTTTTCAGGTTTCAAAAAAAAAATTTAGGACTGGTAAAATGTTTATCATGTGTTTTAAAATAATTCTTATGTTCTTTGTGCCTTCTGATTTTTTGTCATTTCATTTTCAGATAAATATATTGTTTTGAAGTCACAAATAATAATTTTGTGCATTTATATAATATTTTTCAGAAACTAATGGAGCGAATTCAGAATCCTGAGTATTCAACAACTATGGATGTTGCGCCTGTCATTTTAGCTGCTCATCGTAACAACTATGAAATTCTTACAATGCTGTTAAAACAGGATGTATCTCTACCCAAGCCCCATGCAGTTGGCTGTGAATGCACATTGTGCTCTGCAAAAAACAAAAAGGATAGCCTCCGACATTCCAGGTTAGAAAGTTAAGGTTTTGATACATAGATGTGCAATTTAGTAAGGTGTATGTCCGTGAAATTTTTGTTGTTTTTCCTTCTATGCAGCTTTTAAGAAATATGGTACTGGAAGGGCTTATGAAAGCTAAACTTCTAGTTCTTTGCTTAATATGAGTTTTACATTTTTTAGAAATGTTTACTAAATGACACACAGTTAGGAAAAGCCTTCAAATTATGAATAAGGTTTACCTCATACTTCTGCTGGTGGGGCTTGAAGACACTATTTACTTTTTAAAAGCGGAATTTATTTATCTAAGAATTTCCAAATAGTGGAAGGGGTGGAGATACCCTTTCTTATCTTATTTATAAGGAATTAAAAAGTATTTTCTGTCTCACTAAATACTTATTATGCCTCTTACTTCCCCTTTCACACAATATTTAAATCTTTTTCTCTTCCCTTTCTCCCCAGTCAAAATATTAAGAACAACTGAGGAGAAAATGAATAGGAAAGTATCCCTACTCGGACAGGTTGAGCAAGAGCTTACATATGAGCATGTTGCATAAAGTTCTGGGCTAGACTTGAGAGTCTAATTTTCAGCATAAGTCTTCATATGTATATTATCTATGTAGTAATCAAATATAGTTGAAATTATATCAAGTATAACCTTTACTATGGGAAATGTGGTCTGGAAGTCCTAAGCAGCCTGTTGACAAACTGTTTTTACAGTATGCGAAATTAGCCTTAGAGCTGCAAGCTATTCACCCCCACTCCTTCCTTACCTTAAGGACAGATCTTTGGTGGATTGACAGTCACAGATCCATAAATTGAGAAAGTCTCCTGGGAATCAACTTAATGTTTATTTGCAGAGGTTGAACTGGAAAGTTTTTCTGTTTTCAAGTTTATTTACAGTGAGACCTATTTTTTTTTTTTTTTTATATAAGATCTGGTTGATAGGTATGGCTTTATCATTTAACTTTTTAGTTTTAAAATGACTAGTCTGTAAAATGACAAGCAGAAATGATCTTTAAGGCTTCTTCTAGTTTTAAAATCCTTTATTAATGTGGGGCTCTATCCTGGGACTCCAGGATCATGACCCGAGCTGGAGGCAGACATTTAACCAACTGAGCCACCCAGGCGCCCCAGGCGTGATAATTTCAAATGGGGAATGGAAGGGAAATGGACCATTGTGGTTTAGAAAAACATTTTTAGTAATATAATTGCTATCATTTGGCTTTAGTCTCAATTATTTGATGTATTGTGAAATTTCAAATAACTTTAAAGAAATGTTTGAAATCTTTATTATCTATCAAAGAAAGACAAAGTTTTTAAAAAGTTGAGAAGTGCTTTGTTAAAACTACACAAACGATTTTTATAGTTTTGAGTTTGAATGCCTGTAAGCCCAAAGTATATTCAACTTTGCTCATATTATTACCCACTTCACCCTTGAAAGCAGTTGAATTTGTACAACTTGGGTAGAAGAGTAGGATTTGGCATTGAGAAAATCAGTGAACTATGAGGCTCTAGTAATACTAGTTTGAAAGCTATTTATTTTAACTACACAAGTAATATGTGAATAAATCCTCAAATATGTGTAAAAATTCTAACTTTAATTTTGAGCAGGTGTCCTTTGACCAATCTCAATTCTTCTGTCTCTGGAGCGAACCAGTATAATTAGTTTGACGTTCTATATTCTGTTCCTTAATGACTAGAATTCTAATTGGTTAGAAATGTGACTCTTAGCTGTGGTGTTAGATTGGAAACTAGTCTCCGTTAAGGGCCATTAGTTACATGTTGAAGTTAGAAGTTCCCTTTCCTGATTTCTCTCTATACAGATTCCATTCAAATTTCCTCTCCTATTTCATTAATTTTACCCATCTGATACTAATCTTATCTCATCTACTCCAGTTCTTACGGTTGTCCAAGTATTTAGGTCGAGCCATATGAAATTACTTACTGTCTTAAAAGTATTTTGGACAATGTAGAATTTCATATTCCCATATTCTTCTTGGTGTGGATGAAACCAAAATCGCAGAAAATTATGTAGAATATAATCACATAACTCTAAAGGCCTCAAAAAACTTTTTAAAAAAAGATTATTTATTTTAGAGAGAGGGAGAGAGCATGTGCACATGAGTGGGGTTGAGGGGGTAGAGAAGCAGAGAGAGAGAAGAAGAGAGAATCTTCAAGCAGACTCCCCACTGATTGTGGAGTCTGACTCGGGGCTTGATCCCAGGCCCTGGGATGATGATCTGAGCTGAAAGCCAGAGTTGGCCACTTAACCGTCTGAGCCACCCAGGCACCACAAAAAAGTTTTTTTTTTTTAAATATGGAGATTGATGATTTGCAGTAAATGTATACAGGTGCAGTAAATGTGTACAGGTGTATACTATCACCAGAATCCAATATTCTGTCATTTCCGTCTCTGGAAAAGTTCTGTTATACCCATTTGTAGTCAATCCCTGCTCCATTCCTAGTTCCAGGCAAGCACAGATCTTTTTTCTGTCTATAACCTATAGTTTTTTCTTTTCTAGAAATTTCATATAAATAGAATCATATAATATATTGGCTTCTGTCTCTAGCTTCTCTCACTTAGCCTAATATTTTGAGGTTCTTTCATATTGCCTATATCAGTAGTTTATTCCTTTTTATTGTTGAGTAGTATATCATTGTAAGGATGAATCTTTTGTTTATACATTCACTAGTTGACAGACATTTGAGTTGTTTCTAGATTTTGGCAGTGAACATTCATTCACATATAAGTCTTTGTGTGGACATATTTCTTTTCTATTTCTGTTGGGTAGATACCTAGGAGTGTAATTGCTGGGTTGTATGGTAAGTGTATGTTTAACTTTTTAAATAACTATCAAACTGTTTTCCAAAGTGATTGTATCATTTTACATTCTCAGCAGTGACTTATGATGGTTTCACTTCCTCCTCATGGTCACCAACACTTTATATTGTTCGTTTTTTTTTATCTTAGCTATTTTAGCAGAACTGTAGTAGTATCTCATTGTGGTTTAAATTTGTATTTCCCTTATGCCTTATAATATCAAGCATCTTATTATGTGTTTATATGCCATTAATATATCTTCTTTGATGAAATATCTATTCAGATTTTTTGTCCATTTTTAAAAATTGGATTGTTTATATTAAGTTATAGAAGTTCCTTGTATATTCTGGACACAAGTCCTTTATCAGATATATGTTTTGCAAATGAATTCTCCCAGTCTGTGACTTGTCTTTTCATTTTCTTTTTGGTGTCTTTTGAAGAGTAAAACTTTTAATTTTGATGAGGCCCATTTTATCACTTTTATTTTTTGTAGATTATTTCTCGTATGAAATATTTGCCTAACCCAATGTCACAAAGATTTTCTCCTGTTTTCTTCTAGAAGTTTTACAGTTGTATGATTTACATTTAACTCTATAATCTATTTTGAGCAAACTTTTATATGTGTGTGAGATAAGGATCTAAGTTCTTTTTTTATTTTTTGCAATACCAAGTCATTTGTTCTATGATCATTAGTTGAAGAGTATTGTTTCCCCCAGTAAATTATCTTTACACCTAGAAATCATTTGAGCATATATGTATCGTTTTATTTCTGGACTATAATTTGTCCATTGATCTATAAGTCTGTCCTTAAATATCACTCTGTCCTGATTACTGTAATTTTATGGTCAGCTTTTAAATCAGGTAATGTATATGATTTCACTCATGTGTGGAATTTCAGAAACAAATGACCATAAAGAAAAAAAAGAGAGAGGTAAACCATAAAACAGACTCTTAACTATAGAGAACACACTGAGGGTTGCTGAAGGGGAGGTGGGCAGGGGCATGGGTTAAACGGGTGATGAGTATTAAGGAGGGCACTTGTGATGAGCACTGGGTATTATTTTTTTTAAAGATTTTTATTTATTTATTTTTGCAAGAGAGAAAAGGAGAGAGATTGAGCACAAGTTGGGGAAGGGCAGAGGGAGAAGCAGACTCCCCGCTGAGCAGGGAGCCCAATGTGGGACTTGATCCCAGGACCCTGGGATCATGACCCGAGCCAAAGGCAGACACCCAACCAACTGAACCTCCCAGGAGCCCAGAGCACTGGGTGTTTTATGTAAGCAATGAATCACTAAATTCTACTTTTGAAACTAATAATACACTATATGTTAACTAACTGGAATTTAAATAAAAACTTGAAACAGAATAAAATTAATTAATATAAGTCTTTCATCTTTCATCTTTTTAAAAATTTTTGCTAGACTGTGTTCTCTGCATTTGCAAATAAAGTTTAGAATGAGTTATCAATTTTTATGAAAATGCTTGGATTTTTTTTTTTTTAAGATTTTTTTTTTTTTTTTTTTTTGACAGAGAGGAGAGAGATCACAAGTAGGCAGAGAGGCAGGCAGAGACAGAAAGGGAAACAGACTCCCTGCTGAGCAGAGAGCCCGATGGGCTCCATCCCAGGACCCTGAGATCACGACCCAAGCCAAAGGCAGCAGCCTAACTCACTGAGCCACCCAGGTGCCCCACTTTGTATATTTTATATACAGGGTCCTTTATCAGATATGCTTTTTGCAAATATTTTCTCCCAGCCTGCGGGTTTTCATTCTCTTACTTAATTCATAGGTTATTTCAAAGTGTGCTGTTGTACTTTCACACATTTTGGGATTTCCCATATTTCTTTCTACTGGTGATTTCTAATTTAATTTCTAACTTAATTAATTCCTGGAGAATACTGTATTTTTAAAATAACTTTATTGAGAAGCACCTGGGTGGCCCAGTTGATTAAGCGTCTGCCTTCATTTCAGGTTATTATCCCAGCATCCTGGATTGGAGCCCTGCATTGGGCTCCCTGCCTGGTGGGGAGTCTGCTTCTCCCTCCCCTTGCTCTTGCGCTCTTGTTCTCTCTCTCTCTCCCTCTCAAATAAATAAGTAAAATCTTTAAAAAAATAACCTTATTGAGATATAATTTATTGAGATATAATTAATATATTTTAAAGTTCACCCTTTTATAATATTCATGAAATTATACATTGACCATCATTATCTAATTCCAGAACATTTCATCACATCCAGAAGAAACACTAATACTCATTAGCAGTTACTCTCCCAACCACTAGAAACCACTAAATTTACTTTCTGTTCTTATGGGTTTGCCTCTTCTGGGTTCATATAAATTGCATCTTTTAAGTTCTTATTAGTCATTTGCTTATCTTTTTTGGAGATGTCTATTCAAATCCATTTCCCAGTTTTTTAATTGGTTATCTGCTTTTTTATTTGCTATATTGTAAGAGTTTTTTGTTTTATATTCTGGATACAAGCCCCTCATCAGATGCATGATTTGCAAATTTTTTTTCACATTCTATCAGTTATCTTTTCTTTCTTTTTTTTTTTTTATCAGTTATCTTTTCACTTTTTAGATGGTGTACTTTGAATCACAGAAGTTTTAAATTTTGGTGGCATCCCGTTGACCCCTTTTTGGTATTATAGCTAAGCAACCATTGCTTAATTTGGAGAAAGTACTTTTTATCACTTCATTCTTTTAAAAAATACATTAAGACTAGTTTAACTACTAGTATAGTTTGACATATAGTTTGTATGGACAATATTCCTACCATATAGTTTGACATGGGCAATATTCTATGTACTCTTTAAATAATACTCTTGAATATTCTTTGTACTCTTAGAGTGAGCATTCAATAAATTTCAGTTCAATCATATATTCTTCATAGTATTCAAGTCTTCCTTATCCCTCCTGGTTTTCAATCTGTTTATTCTGTCAGTTTCCAGGAGAGGAATATTAAATCTCAGAATGTATCAGAATATAAAATTTATCCTTGTCAGATGGAGTGTTCTATCAATGTCTAGTTGGTTAATGGTGTTGCTTAATTCTTTTTTTTCCTTGTTGATCTTTTGTCTAGTTGTTCTGTCCATTATTGAAAGTGGGGTATTAGAAGTCTCTGTTTGTTATTGTTCAGTTGTCTATTTTTTCATTTCTATGAATTTTTTCTTCATGATTTTGGTGCTGTGTTTTAGTTACAAGTATGTTTATAAATATTATATCTTCTTTGATTGACCTTTTATCATGATTATAAAATGTCCCTCTTTATTGCTAGTAACGTGTTTTTGGTTTGTTTTAAAGTCTGATATTAGTATCGCTACTCCAGCTTTCCTGTGATTGCTGTTTGCTTGGTATCTCTTTTTCCAGACTTTTACTTTCAATCTATTTGTATCTTTGAATCTAAAGTGTATCTCCTGTAGATAACATAGAGTTAGATTATGCTTTTTTAAAATCTAGTCTGACAAATTCTGCCTTTTAATTGGATTGTTTAAACCATTCACATTTAATGTTATTAATATAGTTGTATTCACATATCATTTTACCTTTTGTTTTCTATATGTCTCCTCTTTTCCTTTATGTCTTACGTCTTTCTTGTTCCTCTGTTCTTTCATTAGTGCTTTCTTTTACATTGAGTGTATATTTTCTAATTAGGATTTTAATATCATTAATGAATTACTTATTATATGTTTTCAAGGAGTTTTTTATTTTGTTTTTGTTTTTTACCGGTTGCCCCAGGGCTTACCATATGCATCTTAACTTGTCAGAATCAGCTTCAGATTAATACTAGCTTAATCCTAATAATATATAGAATGTTAGTTCTATATAGCTCTGTTCTTTTCTCCATCCTTTTAATGGTATTATTATTATACATATTTCATCTATTAATATTACAAACTCAACAACATATTGTTATAATTATTATTTTACTGTCATCATTTCTTAAGTCTATTACAGCTATAGTCCTGTCCATATTTTTGTGCTGTTATTGGTCGTTACATTATGCATGTATTACATTTCTCTGTGTTATTATAGGCCAAATGATATATTATATATATATTTTATATAATTGCTTTTTAAGATTATTTATTTGTTTGAGAGAGAAGGAGAGAGTAAATCTCAAGCAGATTCCACACTGAGCATGGAGCCTGATATGGGGCTGGATCTCATGACCCTAAGAACAAAACCTTAGCCACAATCAGGAATCTGATGCTTAACTAACTGAGCTACCCAGACACCCCTATATAATTGCTTTTTATTTATTTTTTATTTTTTTTATTTTTTTTAAAGATTTTATTTATTTGACAGAGAGAAACACAGCGAGAGAGGGAACATAAGCAGAGGGAATGGTAGCAGGAGAAGCAGGCTTCCTGCCGAGCAAGGAGCCCGATGTAGGGCTCCATCCCAGGACTCTGGGATCATGACCTGAGCCTAAGGCAGCCGCTTAACGACTGAGCCACCCAGGCGCCCCTATAATTGCTTTTTAAATCAGTTAAGACGTAGAGAGAAATATACATTTATAGTGTCTATTATAATCACATAACTACTTTTACTTGTGCTCTTTGTTCATGTGGATTTGAATTACCATCTTGGATCACTTGCTTTCAGCCTGAAGAACTTCCTTTAGTATTTCTTGTAAGGCAGGTCTGCTAGGAACATATTCAGTCTTTGTTTATCAGGTAAAGTTCTTACCTTGCCTTTACTTTTGAATAATAGATTTGCTGATTATAGGATTTTTATTTGATAGGTTTTTTTTCTTTTGAGTGCTTTGAATATTTTATCCCTCTAGTGTTTCTACTGAGAAGTCTGCTGTTAGTCTTATTGGGGTTCCCTTGTAAGTCCCTCATCACTTTCCTCCTGTTGCTTTCAAGATTTTTTCCCTACCTTTGACTTTCAACATATTTACCATGATGTTTCTGTTTGTGAGTCTCTTTGCATTCATCCTACTTGGAATTTGTTGAGTTTCTTGGATGTTCAGGTTATTGTTTTTTAATAAATAGGGTAAATTATTAGCCATTATTTTTGCAAATATTTTTTCTTCTCTTCTGGTATGTACCCATTATGAGTATGTTGTTATATTTATTTATTTATTTTAAAGATTTTATTTATTTATTTGACAGAGAGAAACACAGCTAGAGAGGGAACACAAGCATGAGGAGTGGGAGAGGGAGAAGCAGGCCTCCCGCTGAGGAGAGAGCCCGATGCAGGGCTTGATCCCAGGATCCCAGGATAATGACCTGAGCCAAAGGCAGACACTTAATGACTGAGCCACTCAGGCACCCCATGTTGTTGTATTTAATAGTATTACATATCTCTGTGAATTTCTGTTCATTTTTCCTCATTCTTTTTCTTCTCTTTATTCTTTGGCTTGCATAATCTCTATCAATATATCTTCATGTTTGGTAGTTCTTTCTCCTACCAGTTCAGATCTACTGTTGAGCCCCGCATTATTTTGCTCAAATTATCATAATAGGATACTACATTGGGTGACTTAAACAACAGAAATTTATTGTCTTAAAATTTTGGAGCCTAGGAATCCAAAATCAAGGTATTGGCAGGGTTTTTGTTATCCTAAAGGCTGTGAAGGAGGATTCTGTTCTGGGCCTCTTGTCATAGGCTTATAGATGGCCATCTTCATGTTGAAATGGTATTCTCTCTGCATGTATTCCTGTCCTCACAGTACCCCAAATTTTTTATAAGGACACTAATCATATTGGATTTAGTTCTGCCTTAATGTCCTCATTGTTACTTGATCACCTTTTTAAAGACCCTGTCTTCAAGTAAGTTCACATTTTGATGTACTAGTGGATAAGACTTCAACATGTGAACTCTAGGGGGACCCAACCCAACCTATTACAGGCCCCTTTAGTGAACTGTAAATTTTAGTTGTTGTACTTTTCAATTCCATAATTTCCATTTTGTTCTTTTTTATAATTTCTCTCTCTGTATTGATATTCTCTGATTGAGATAATATTGTTATGCCCTTTTTTACTTCTTTAATCATACTTCCTTTAGTTTTGTGAATATATTTATAATGGCTACTTTGAAATCTTTTTCTGTTAACTCTGACTTCTGGCCACTTTCAAAGGCAGTTTCTGTTACCTATTTTGTTTTGTTTTCCCTTAGGTATGAGACATATTTTCTTATTTCTTTGCATGTCTCTTAATTTTTTACTGGAAACTGGACATTTTAGATGACATATTGTAGCAACTCTGTGCTGGTTCCCTCTCTTTTTTGTGGGGCTTGTTATTCTTATTTGCTTTTTTTTTGGCGTCTGGCTGGATTATTTTGATGAAGTCTATTCTCTCCCTCTGATGTTGCTCCTCAGGGAAGCACAGCTTGACTTTTTCTTGCACATCTAATATTTCTTTGTTTGAAATCTGGACAGTCTAGTATGTATTGTAGAAACTCTGAATACTGTTTTACTTTTCTAAGATTGTTTTTTTAATTATTATTTTTCTGGCCTGCAAAATCTGACTCCCTATGATGTACAATCATAGATCTCTGTGCCTGGTTTAGTTTTTGATTCTTATTTTTTAAAAAGATTTATTTATTTTAGAAGGAGAGTATGTATGTGAGAGGGGGCAGGAGCAGAGGTAGAGAATCTTCAAGCAGACTCCGCGCTGAGTGCAGAGTTGGATCCGGGGCTCCATCTCACAACCCATAAGATCATGACCTGATCTGAAACCAAGAGTCGGATGCTTAACCTACTGAGCCACCTAGTCACTCCTGATTGTTTTTATTTGTTAGCCTTGATTCCTAAGGGTCATTTTAGGGTCTGTATAGATGAGCCACTGATTTGGGTAGCGTTTATGTTAATACACTTTGAGCCTATAAGAAAGAGTTCTACTGTCTTATGATGAATCTCTGGGTTAGTTGGGGAATGCAGACAAACAATAAACTGGGAAAAAAGTATTTAAAATACTTTGACTGGATAGAGGACTAATTTCTTTGATATGTAGATCTTAGAAATTGACTTTTAAAAATAAGCAATTATCAGAAAAATAGGCTAATGAAAATGAATAGGAGTTCACAGAAGATGTATAAATGGATAGTAAACAGGAAAGGATGCTTAAGCTTCTAAAGAAATTCAGATAAAATTCCATTTTTCATCTGTTAGAGTGGCAAAATATTAATGATGATGTAGGGGAAAATGAGCTATCCTTATTGTTAATGCTTTGGAAGCATCTATTAGAATTTAAAATACACATGCCACTTTATGCAGCAATTTTAAGTGTGCAAAGAATATTTGAACTAAAGAATATTCATTGCTGTGTTATTTATAGAAGTAAAAAATTAGAAGCAACTGAAATTTCCATTTTTGGAGATGTGATGAGCTGCCATCAAATGGGAAACCATCCAGTTTTGGGAAAAAAATGACATGACTCTATATGTAGTGACATAGAAAGAGTTGTTCCTTTAAATAGTATGTCTGATTATGTTTGTGTATGAATTGAAAATATCAAGGATATTCACAATTCTCTGTAATATGACCATTCTTTGAGGAGTAGAGTTGGTGGAAGGAGGAGAACTGGGGACCATCATATTTCTAAATGGCTTGCTTTATTTATTTTTTATTTATTTAATTAATTAATTTCACGGGGAGAGAGAGAGTGCAAGAGCAAAAGCAAGGGGGACAGCAGGCAGAGGGAGAGGAAGAGGGAGAAGCAGGCTTCCTACTGTGCAGGGAGCCTGATACGGGACTCGATCCCAAGACCCCGGGATCATGACCTAAACTGAAGGCAGACACTTAACCAACTGAGCTTGTGGTTTTTAATAACAAACATGTTTTAAATTTATATTTGGAAGAAAATATACATTATATAATATCTACCAAATTTATAAATTAAGAATTATACGTTTATAAATAAAAGAATTATTGCAAAAATTTTCTGGTTTGCTTCCTATTTAGGTATTGAATATGAACCATAACTAGTTTACAGAAGGTAAAGGGGTGTGCTTTTCCGTTAGCTAGAGGTTATGCATAAATGGATGATTTCATTCTTAAGATTTGAAACATCTTTAAAAACAGACTGATTGAAAAAAAGAATAACTTGGTTTAGCTTATTAATGTCAACCACCGAGGAAGGAAAAATTTAATAACCATTCACATCATATTCAAAATGTGTTAGTTATTAGCCT
>CM053603.1:81655110-81708392 GCA_028646535.1 Procyon lotor
GGGTTCCCTTTTCTCCGCATCCTCGCCAACATCTGTCATTTCCTGTCTTGTTAATTTTAGCCATTCTGACTGGTGTGAGGTGGTATCTCACTGTGGTTTTGATTTGTATTTCTCTGATGCCGAGTGATGTGGAGCACTTTTTCATGTGTCTGTTGGCCATCCCCAAAGGCAAGGGAAGCAAGGGCAAAAATGAACTATTGTGACTTCATCAAGATCAAAAGCTTTTGCACAGCAAAGGAAACAGTCAACAAAACCAAAAGACAACTGACAGAATGGAAGAAGATATTCGCAAATGACATATAAGATAAAGGGCTAGTATCCAAAATCTAGAAAGAACTTCTCAAACTCAACACCCAAAGAACAGATAATCCCATCAAGAAATGGGCAGAAGATATGAACAGACATTTCTGCAAAGAGGACATCCATGCTGTTAATTTAAGCCATTCTGACTGGTGTGAGGTAGTACCTCATTGTGGTTTTGATTTGTATTTCCCTGATACTGAGTGATGTTGACCATTTTTTCATGTGTCTGTTAGCCATTTGTATGTCTTCTTTGGAAAATGTCTGTTAATGTCTTCTGCCCATTTCTTGACCGAAATTTTTTTCGAGGGGGAGCATGTTGAGTTTGATAAGTTCTTTATAAATTTTGAATACCAGCCCTTTATCTGTGTGATATGTCATTTGTGAATACCTTCTCTCATTCCATAGGTTGCCTTTTAGTTTGTTGATTGTTTCCTTTTACAGTCTTGTTTTTAAACTCAGCATTTCTCACCCATCTTTTTGCTATTTGTTATAGAGTAAAAGGTATTAAAATTTAGTATTTTCTATGGTATAAAGCACTGGTTGATCAATATGTTCTTTATTGATTTAATTATTAAATAATTTGAGAAAATTAATGTATCATTTTCTTTTTTTTTTTTTTTTAAGATTTTATTTATTTATTTGACAGAGAGAGAGAGAGATCCCAAGTAGGCAGAGAGGCAGGCAGAGAGAGAAGGGGAAGCAGGCTTGAGGCTCAATCTCAGGACCCTGAGATCATGATCTGAGCCGAAGGCAAAGGCTTTAACCCACGAGCCTCCCAGGCACCTAATGTATCATTTTCACTTTTAGTTCTCCTTTAGCTATAAAAATAATTTACATGTTTTGGAATTTTTATTTTTATTTGGAAGTTAGTTCATTTCAAACAACTTCATTAGAGTTTTACTTTTAGCAGTATTCAGCCCATTGTGCATTAACATTTAAAATTAGGTAGATAAAGTAAAAAATAACACACATCTGAATTCTAGGTTAAATGGAATTAAGTAATTTCTTCTTGTTTCCTCTCCTGTGTTTCTGCTATTTTTATCTAAAATTTGATATTTTAATTTAGGAAGTAATTTATACTTTATCAAATGTAATTCCAACTTGCTTCATTGTAGAGCTTTCTAGTGTGAAACTTGTTTATATTGTTTTTTGAATAAGTTAAAAAAATATTAGACTGAATGGAATCTCTAAGAAGCACTTTTCCCTCTTCATTTAAACTACTTATGAAAGATTGTTACATATATCTTAGTAATAAAGAAAATTTTATATAATTTATCTATAACCTATTACTTAAATAGTCATGAGGAAGAATCTTTTCTTTGTTATGAAATTAAGATTCAGGCTTCCTGAGTCTATATAAGGATCAAATTAACGTTTATATTTCTTAACAGTAAGTAGAAACTTAGTGAACTCAAAGAGTTATACCACTCTTTGGATAGTGTAAATGTTACTGTTGTAACAGAATTTCATAATAATGGTAAAACTATTGCTATTTCTTTTTAATCATGATGGGCCTATTTTCAATGACATTATTGAACATTCACGCACACACAATATGATTAATTTTCTAACTATATTCTGCTTCAGTGGAAGAGCGTAATGTGCATTAAGCTAGTAAAATTCCTGGAAGTGTTTTACTTTTCTCAGCACAGCTTCTGCTTTGAAACCGATCGATCTGAATAAACTTTGCCAAGGATGTCTACTAAGCCTGTTAAATAATTAGATAATTAGATCCCTCTGGACTTCCTTAAATATGTAGATCTGAACTTGCTCTAAGAAAACATGTTGGAATCATTGGCCTGCTTATCTAAAGGCACATCCTCATTCAATTTTTTCATGATGTGAACAGAGTGATTTTTGGCTTATGATGGCTGACTTCTGTACATTTGTTTCCTGTTCTTTTCCTTGGCTCTCCAGAAAAGGTAGGGTTAAATTATAAAAAACACATAGGTAAAATGGAAATAATGTGTCACAGAATATTATTGGTATCCTTTTACTTAATTTTAGAATATAATAGAACCGCTAGTATTATATATATATATAAGTATATATAATACATATATATAAGTATATATATATATAATACATATATGTATATATATATTAAAGATTTTATTTATTTATCTGACAAAAAGAGAGGGAGCACAAGCAAGGGGAGCAGCAGGCAGAGGGAGAGGGAGAAGCAGGCTCCCTGCTTAGCAGGGAGGCCATTTGCAAGGCTCAATCCCAGGACCCTGGGATCATAACCTGAGCCAAAGGCAGATGCTTAACTAACTGAGGAACCTAGGTGCCCCTAAAAATATATATTTTGAAATTTTGTGTATCTACTTTGTTCAAGCACAGGCAGAAATGAGATGTAGTGCAACACTCATGGAACTTATGATCTAACTAAGGCAAAAACTTGAGAATTTCATAGATAAATGAAAAACCACAAATGAGTTAAGTGCTGCTAAGTAAAGGTCAATGGAGCTAGGAGAGCAAGCAAATTAGAAGGGCATCTTTCCAGGTCAGGAAAGTTGGAAAGGCTTTCTTGAGGAACTGATAAATGAGCTAGATCTAAAAAATAAAAAAGAGTCAACTGAGACAATTAGGAGAGGAGTATTCTAGGCTGATATAAAAGTTACATTCAGAAGCACCGTGGCAAGAAGGAGTGTGGTACAAAGAAGGTACTGAGTAAAGGCTGGAGCACAGAGAATAAGAGAAGCAAAATCCAAGATGAAGCTGTAGAAATGGATGGTGCTTCAGACCATGGACAGGCTTGTGGATCATGTTAAGTAATTTTGACTTTATGCTAAGAAGAATGGAAAACCATTGAAATTTTTAAATATTTGAGTGACATGTTCAGATTTGCCTTTTGTTTTTTGTTTTTGTATTTCAGATTTGCCTTTTAAAAAGATCATTCTGGCTATAGTAGAAAATGGTTAGGAGGATAGGGCTGTGGCAAGAGCTCTGTCCAAAGGGAGACCAGAAGGAGGCTGTTGCAGATGAAAGCTGATGGTACCTTGGAGTTAGGGTGATTATAATAGAAAAAGAGAGAAGGGAACAGACTTGAGAGAGATTTACAAAGTAAAGTCCATAGGACATGGAAATATACAGTATATAGGAGGTGAGGAAGAGTGAGTTTATTAAGCAGTGTAGGTATTTTGAGAGAGTATTTGGTTTGAGGATTTGTGAGAGGGTAGATCCTGGGTGTGGTTTTGGATACATTGAAATTAAAAAGACTTTAAGATATCTAAAAGATAATTAGACATCATAGGAGCTCAAGAGGAAGTCTCAGCTTGAGTTAGCAATGTGTGAATAATGCGCATATTGGTTGTATATGAAATTACGGGTATGGATGAGACACTTGAAGAAGTATAAAATGAGAATAGAGGATGTAGGAGCAGGCCTTGAGGAATCCCAAAATTATGGGATTGCAGCTTATAGTGTTGGGTACTAATTCTAAAAAAAAATAAAAACAAAAAAGACCCTAAAATATATTATATTGACTAGTGTTCAAATACATTGATTATAATAGTTTAAAATTATTTTGTTCTCTTAATTCAATTCAGAAATATCAAATATGTCAAGTGTGTTAGTTTCATTTTGTTGTGAGGTGTTGCACAGAAGACGGGAAACCACCTGACAGTGGTAGTCACTGTTCTTTCACGTGGCTGCCTTTTTTTTTTTTAAATCAAAAATCTTTTCCAATTCCTTTTGTAATTGTTTTTTTTTTAAAGATTTTATTTATTTATTTGACAGAGAGAGAGATCACAAGTAGGCAGAGAGGCAGGCAGAGAGAGAGGAGGAAGCAGGCTCCCCAGTGAGCAGAGAGCCCGATGCGGGGCTCCATCCCAGGACCCTGAGACCATGACCTGAGCTGAAGGCAGAGGCTTTAACCCACTGAGCCACCCAGGCACCCCTCCTTTTGTAATTGTTGTCAATAATTCCTTTTAGGTATAATATTGCATTTTACAGAACGAAAACACTTATTTCTGGAAGCATCTTTTTTGGTTTAATGTTTCAGTGGTATAGTATTTGAGTTAAAAAAAGAAGTAGAATATTTGGTTTAACATTTTTGGATAGTTTTTATGTATTCACTTTAAGTAGAAGCTCATCTAAGTGGAATTTTTAAGAGTATTTCCCTATCAGATCTGCAAATATTTAAAAATGGTTTTCTACATAAAATATGGGTACTGTATAATTAAGATGTTATAAACAGTTTTTCAAGAACACTTCATGTGCTTCCTAGGGGAATTATTCTGCCTACTGATAAACCAGAGGATGCTTCTGACTGGCTTAACTTGATCTTCACCCATATGTTATGTTGCACCACTCTATTCTTTTTTTTTTTTTTTAAAGATTTTATTTATTTATTTGACAGAGAGAGATCACAAGTAGGCAGAGAGGCAGGCAGAGAGAGAGGGGGAAGTAGGCTCCCCGCTGAGCAGAGAGCCCGATGCGGGGTTAGATCCCAGGACCCTGAGATCATGACCTGAGCCAAAGGCAGAGGCTTTAACCCACTGAGCCACCCAGGTGCCCCCACTCTATTCTTTTATTACTACATTTTCTCCTTTAAAAGATCTTATGAATGAATTTATCATAAAACTATCCTAGATTATAATACTATTCTCTGGTACTCCTAGGAATGTATTAACTGTGGAAGAATTTATAGCCAAAAAAGGGGAAGGGATTTTTGTTTGTTTGTTTGTTTGTGTTTTATTTATGTATATTTATTCATTTAGCAAATTTTTTGAGCACCCACTATGTATTAGGAGCCATCCAGGACACTTAGGACATTGGTTAATAAAAACAAAAATTCTTACTCTTGAAGAGTTTCCTCTAAGTGGGGTGAATGAAGTCAGTTAATAATAGACATAATAAGTACACTATACCCAATATTCAAAAGTGTTAAGTACTAAGGGAAAAGAAAGTTAGAAGCAGAATTAAGGAGTTGGGAGTGGAGGACACGGGATTTGCAATTTTAGATAAGATGATCAGAGTAGGTGGTAAGCAAAGACGTGAAGTAAAAGAGTTAACCAAATGGGTATCTGAGTGAGGAGCTTCCAGTCAGAGGGAAGAGCTGATGTAAGGCCCTCAGGTAGGGGTCTTGTGTGTTCAGAGGATGGCAAGGAAGAAAGGAGGCCAGTGTGACAAGCAGTGGAAGGAAGGACTGATAGAGAATGTGAGAGGGGACAAGTGACATAGGGCCTTGCAGGTCAAGAAATTAACTTTTGACTCTGATTGATAGATAAAAGGGAAGGTGCGGCACCCACTCTGCACAATCAGCAGCAGTGATCATGGGTTCTCATTGACATTCACACTCGCAGTACACGATAGGTGGGAACCTGGCACTGGTTTACTTACTGGCTTTGTACAAGGGGACAAGACAGGAAGTACAACATATCAGCATTACAGCTTCAAATATATCTTTATCGGCAGTTCTTAGAAAAGTCTGGGGCTATTTCCCAGCCCCATTGTGGGCACATTCACTTGTACCAGATGAGGCTGTATGGCTAGGCGTGGGCTACCCCAGCTAGAAAAGCCTCCATTCTATCGGCAGCTCTATCTCATCAAGCCCAAGAGCATAGCTCCCACTGCAAGCACACTCTTAAAAGAGACATCACACAGAGAAACTGAGACCTGTATTTCTCAACGTGTCTTTTTTTTTTAATCTATTAAGAAGACTCGAAAAAATATCTTTATAGATAAATTTCTTTTAAATGTCACAGAGTTAAAGTCAATAAAGAAACACACCCTGTTCGCTGATGAGTTGACATTGTAAAGATTCACCATGCTGGAAACTTACTAGGTATTAGAAGCTACCCTATTCAGAGTGCTCCAGGAAATCATATAGATGATGATTTTTTTTAATGGCAGAATTGGAACACTCATATTAATCATAACACCAATGTAATAAAAAATACTCTTGGGGAATGGACAAATCAGCAAACAGAATAGAGGAACCAGAATTTGATTCAGTTTTATATATATATATGATATTATATTATTTATTATATACTTCCATTATGAATTATTTTTAAATTTTTATTCAAATTCAATTAATTAACATACATTATTAGTCTCAGAGGTAGAGTTCAGTGATTCATTAGTTTCATCATGTCTTTCTGTAGTCTTGGCTGTGTATACCTTCAGGGTCTGTGAGTCCAACTTAGAGTCCTCCCAGTCCAGAGGTAGTTCCTCAGTCAGTGTTGTTTTTTTAATAACAATATTGAACACAGCTGACCTTTTGTATTTTTCTTAACATAGTATGTTTCTAAGGAAACCCCTTTAAAAGGCAGTGACAGGAGTTTGTGTTCCAGTGGAGAAAGGGTTCAGATCTATAGTTAATCCTTTTTCCTCTGGGAGTTACTTCAGAGTTTTGAGAAGGGAAGTAACACTTGCTTTTTTTTTTGATGCTCAGATCACATGGTTTATTAGATCAGTATAAAACATATACCCAGTAGCAAGGGAAAAGAGATTTGGGGTAAGTTTACACTTAGAATGGAGTGGAAGGATCACAAAACTGAATCCTCTGTTTCCGTTTTTAAGATTTTATTTATTTATTTATTTATTTATTTATTTATTTATTTATTTGACAGAGAGACATAGCAAGAGAGGGAACATAAGCAGGGGGAGTGGGAGAGGGAGAAGCAGGCTCGCCACCGAGCAGGGAGCCCGATGCGGGGCTTATTCCCAGGACCCCAGGATCATGACCTAAGTTGAAGGCAGACGCCTAACAACTGAGCCACTCAAGCACCTCTTTTTTTTTTTAAGTTAAGCACCATTATGAGATGTTATCTTTGATTTTTTTTGATAAGAGAGCTATTAAGTGAACTTTATTGTTAATTTTCTTTTTCTTTTCTTTTTTTAGATATTTCAGTTCTCTACAATTTTTTAACATATAATGTATTGTTGGTTTCAGGGGTACAGGTTTGTGATTCATCAGTCTTATATAATACCTAGTGCTCATTACACCACATGCCCTCCTTAATGTCTGTCACCCAGTTACCCCATCTTCCCATCCCATTCCCCTACAACCCTCAATTTGTTTCCTATAATTAAGAGTCTTATGGTTTATCTCCCTCTGTTCGTCATTTTATTTTTCCTTCTTTTCCCCTATGTTCATGTTTGTTTCTTAAATTCCATATATCAGCAAGATGATATAATTGTTTTTCTCTGATTGACTTATTTCACTTAGCATAATACCCTGTAATTCCATCCACGTTGTTGCAAGTGGGAAGATTTCATTTTTTTTGATGGATGAGTAATATTCCATTATGTACATGTATATGTATATACCATATCTTTTTACTCATTCATCTGTGGATGGACATCTGGGCTCTTCCCATAGTTTGGCTATTGTGGATATTTCTGCTGTAAACATTGGGGTACAGGTGCCCCTTCAGATTACTGCATTTGTACATTTGTATCTTTGGGTAAATACCCAGTAGTGTAATTGCTAGGTTGTAGGGTAGCTCTATTTTCAACTTTCTGAGGAACATCCATAGTGTTTTCCAGAGTGGCTGCTCTAGCTTGCACACCCACCAACAGTGTAGAAGGGTTCCTCTCTCCACAGCCTTGCCAACATCTGTCATTTCCTGACTTGTTAATTTTAGCTATTCTGACTGGTGTGAGGTGGTATTTCATTGTGGTTTTGATTCATATTTCCTTGGTGCTAAGTGATGTTGAACATTTTTTTCATACATCTGTTGGCCATTTGGATGTCTTCTTTGAAGAAATGTCTGTTCATATCTTCTGCTCATTTCTTGGTTGTATTTGTCCTTTGTGTGTTGAGTTTTGCCGAGTTCTTTATAGATTTTGGATACTAGCCCTTTATCTGATATGTCATTTGCAAATATCTTCTCCCATTCTGTCAGCTATCTTTGGTTTTGTTGACTGTTTCTTTTGCTGTGCAGAAGCTTTTATCTTGAGGAAGTCCCAATAGTTAAAATGGTTGAAAGACCTAACTATGAGACAGGAATCCATCAAAATCTTAGAGGAGACCATAGGCAGCAACCTCTTCGACCTCACTTGGATTTTTTACAAAAATTACTGTGGTTGCTGTGTTGAGAATAGATTTCAAAAAGACCAGGATAAAAGCAGGGAGAGTAGGTAGGCTATTTCAGTAATCCAGGCTAGATGGTATGGTGGCTTGAAGATGAAGAGGTAATGACAAGGGTTAGATTCTAAATAAATTTTGAAAGTAGAGCTAACAGGATTTGCTGTTGCATTGAATGTGTGGATTAAAAGAAATAAGAGTCAAGGATAATTCAAGGAAATTTGGATTGAGCCACTGGAATGATGAAGTTTCTATCAACTAACTAAGATTGGAAGGCTTCTAAGTACAGTGAATTTGGGGGCAGAGATTAAGAGTTCAGTTTGGATATATTAGGATATCCCATTGGGGATGTAGAACAGTCAAATTCATATACAAGTTGAGTTTAGGGAAGAGGGTTAGAGATATTAATTCTATGAATACAGATTGAGTTTTAGAGAGATAAATTTGGAAATTTGCCCATAGATCATATTTAAAGTCATTAGATTAGACTGCATGAGGTCACTGTAGGAGTGAGCATAATAGAGAAAAGAAAAGAATCAGGAACTCAGTCTTTGTGGGGTGTGTGTGTGTGTGTGTGTGTGTGTGTGTGTGTGTGTGAGTGTAGCATCAATTTATTTGTTTTCTTAAAAGATTTTATTTATTTATTTGACAGAGAGATCACAACTATGCAGAGAGGCAGGCAGAGATGGGGGAGGGGGAAGCAGGCTCCCCACTGAGCAGAGAGCCTGATTCAGGGCTAGTCCCAGGACCCTGAGATCATGACCTGAGCTGAAGGCAGAGGCTTGAACCCACTGAACCACCAGGCGCACCAATTTATTTGTTTTCTTATGCTTGTTTCACATTTATTAAAATGCCTTTCTGAGGGGCGCCTGGGTGGCTCAGTCGTTAAGCGGGTCTGGGATCCCAGGGGTCTGGGATCGAGCCCCGCATCGGGCTCTCTGCTCTGCGGGAAGCCTGCTTCTCCCGCTACCATTCCCTCTGCTTGTGTTCCCTCTCTCGCTGTGTTTCTCTCTGTCAAATAAATAAAATCTTTAAAAAAAAAAAAATGCCTTTCTGAGAAAGATATTATCATATAAAACTTATAGTTATTTTATTTCAAAATTTGAGAACTTTTTACTAAAAAGTTATTTTTTCTTCTAAATGAAGCTATAGCTGATACAAGTGTTATTTAATATTTTGAGTTTTAAAGTATTTTTCAGTTTATTATTGAAGAGCGTTATTTAATTTTTTTTCCTTCCTTTTTTTAGGGATGATTTGGTCAGACATTAAAAGACTCTGGTATGAAGGGTTGGAAGACTTTTTGGAAGAATCCCGTAATCAACTCAGTTTTGTAATGAATTCACTTTATTTGGCAACCTTTGCCCTCAAAGTGGTTGCTCACAACAAGGTGACTATTAGCTGTGTTAATTGGAGACACAAGTGAAGTTTGTTTAGGAAAAACCTGAGATATGTAGCTGTATAACTCAGAGTTACATTGGCCCAAATCTGTATCTGATGTGTTTTCATTTTAAACCTATCCCAGTGTAAGGGAATAGTCTGCATTATTTCCTCCCTTCCAATAGTTTGAAGGATGTTAATTACCTTTTAATGTTGGTTACCTATTATATGCCAGGCACCATGGTTGATACTTGCTATACTTTATCTCATTTTATCCTCACAGGGACTCTATGAGACAGATGTCCTTATCCCCATTTTGCAAATAAGGAAAAAGAAGCTCAGAGATATTAAGTAACTTATCCAAGACCACACAGTAAGAACCAAGACTGGATTTAAATCCAGGTCTGTCTAGGCATTTTCTTTCTACCAAATGCCAATTCCTTATATCTGAGCTAGGTTCATTTACCTCATTAATGTGTATATATACCTAAAATGAGAACACAAAGTTGCTGAAATTGATTAGTGTTATTCTTTATACCTGCTAGAAAAAAGTTTATCTTTAAGCATTAATTCTATAGTGTTTTACCTCATTCCAAATTATGATTATCTTCTATAGCTTAAAAAGTGATATAAATGTGATAATTTTTGATGCCTCTATTTTTAAAATTTAAATTTTGACAAAAATTTAGGTTTATAGACATAATTTTATGAAGATGTAAGCTCTTCCAAACCCAAAGGTAATAGATTTTATGTTAACTATCTTTAAGCCTTGAGTTTAGAATTCTTCTAAGGCATCACAGTCAAAGAACTGAGAGATATATTTTCTGTTTTTTAAACTGATTTATAGACTATAGGAAAAAACCTGGTTATCTTATATCATTCTGTTTATTTAAAAAAACTCTACTCCTTTAAATGATCAGTAGTATGGAACATGTTTGTTAGGCATTTTCAGTGACCAGAGAAATTACTAAGAAAATAAAAATTGGTCATAACATAGATAAATGGTTTGAGGGTCATTGGGGTCTTACACTGGTCTCTTTAGTTCTAGAAGTGGGGATGCTTTAGAATGAAAAGGAACATTAACAATTATGCCAGGAAAACTGGTATATAATTTGGGACTATCCAGGCAGTTGGAACATGTGGCCACTCTATGTCTGGGTATAAGAATGCACTCTCTTTCTTGGTATTTAGAAGGGAGAAGAACTTCTAGGGTTCATTCTAGAAACCTGAGTTAAAGAATTAGGTTTATTTAATGTGAAAGCTAATTAACTGAGAGAAAACATACTTAAATTTTACTTACTACTTAAAGTTGGTGTTGTAAAATTTAAGGAAAACCAGAAATGTTTTAAGGAAAACATTTCACTCATAAAAAGTTTAATGACATTTTTTTTAAATTATTTAATTTTTTTAAACCTAAGAATTTCTGACAAAACCTCTTTATATAGAGTGATATTGCCTCACATATGTAAAGATCTTTTATTTAGTTAAAATAACATTATTTGTATTAGAAGAAGAGAACTTTATAAAACATAAAAAGAGAGCCCCTAAAAGAGATATAAATAATTAGTTTTCTTTCAATAGTCAGAATATTTCTTTTTATTTTCCTAAGTTGAGGGAGCTATTTACCTTTGGCTTTTTCTTCCTAACTTTAGTTTCATGATTTTGCTGACCGGAAGGACTGGGACGCATTCCATCCTACTCTGGTGGCAGAAGGGCTTTTTGCCTTTGCAAATGTTCTAAGTTATCTTCGTCTCTTTTTTATGTATACAACAAGCTCCATATTGGGTCCATTACAGGTAAATAATTAATTTTTCTTTAAGAAATTTCTTAGATGTTGTTATTATTATATCTTCTTGTTGGTCCACTGGAACATTGTTCTCTCATGACATTCAAGTTAAACTTTGTTTTTGATAATAATTAACAATTAAGAGGACACTGCGTATTCATCTGTTTTGCTTCTAGCTGATTGATAATCCTTTGCTTTCAGGTATTCAAACTTTTATTAAGCTCTGGTCCATTGACCCTCTCCCTGCAGCCCATAGATGTAGATTTGTTTAAAATATATTCAGACAATAGAGGAACATGAAAATCTGCTTTTTACCAAAATGAATCTTATTTAAAATTTTAAGAGATAAATAGGGAGGTGTTGTGCAAAAAGAATTTATACTTAAGAAAAATTTATACTTGATGATTTTGAAAATAAATAAGCTCTATTTTTAAAATACTCTTACTTTGTTTAGTTAATATTAAATATAATATGTTGGACAATAGCATATTTAGAACCAACAAGTTTCATAGAGTTCACGTAGTTTAGCTTTATACTTTATAGTAATTTATAGCTCAAGAAATTAAGCTTTTGAGATGGTATATGATTTGTTCAGAGTAGTATGATTATTATTGTGAGAGTCCAGGGCTAAATTCTAAGTCTCTTTACATTAAAGAAAGGACTAATAATTGGTTGACTTTACCCCACAGATTGTAGTAGTGATTGTTTTTAGAAGGTGGGGATCAACTCTGCTACATGACTAGCTCTATATATAATATTAACTTTTTCTCAATAAGTCGAAATTTACTAAGAATGTAGGCTTTTTTTAAGATTTTTTTTTTAATTTATTTGAGAGATTGAGACAAAGAGAGTGACAGAGAACACAAGCAAGGAGGAGAGGGAGAAGCAGGCCCCGCCGAGCAGGGATCCCTGATTCTTGGCTCAATCCTCGGATGCTGGGATTGTGAACAGAGCCAGAGGCAGATGCTCAGCTGACTGAGCCACTTAGGTGCCCCAAGAATGTAGATTTTTAAAAGCACTTTTAAAGATGTTTTAAATAGAGGGCATGATTACCTTCTCCAAATAGAGATATGAAAATAAAATATGTAGGAAAAACTTGATTTGATTTGGCTTGTGCTATCAGTGTTTCCTGAAGTGTGATTTCCTTAACCAAGTCCTCTGAGGTGCTCTGACTGAAATAAGTCAGACACACCTGCATTCCATAAAACTCTTTTGGGAATTCACAATGCACGTTATCACATTAAAGCTTATAGAGAAAGAAGTAAAGAAACTTGTTTAACCTTGTTCAAATGATCATTACATAAGCTTATTTAATAACTCAATTTTCATTAGATATGCTCAAGTCTCTGTTTTTCTCCAAAGCAATAGTATGTGAAATCCTGGTTTAGACTATCCGTTGTTTTGATTGAATTTTGCCACTAATATCTTCTATGAATGTTTCAGTCAAGATTCAAAGGTATTTTTTACATGCATGTTGATTTTTTTTTTTAAGCTAAAAACTGATGATACCACCAAGTTTATATACTGGAAAATTTTTTATAGATTTCTACGGAGACTTAAAAAGGAAAAGTATGCTACTATCTCTTAGTGAATTATCTCTTTGTTTTTCTTAGAGCTGTTGAGTTGGGTCTTCTGACTTAGTCTCATCCTAAAAGAACTGTATTTGTGTATACAAAAACTGCATAAATGGATATTTGTCATTTCAGTTGTTGTGTGTGTTTTTCTCCTCCAGCATGATAATTTATATTATCCAAATAGTCACAGAACTACAGATAATTTAGGTGAAACCAACAAATATTTATCGTATTCCTATTCTTTAAGAAGTCTGCAGGTTAATCATAATATATGCTTAAATATTTTTATTTAGTTCAGCAAGTGGTTTTTTAAAAACTATATTAAGGTATACTTTGCATACAGCAAAATACATGTATCTTAACGGTATAATTTGATGAGTTTTGCAAATGTGTAAATTTGCTTAATTACCACTATAATCAAGATAGAGAACATGTGCATCACTCCAAAAAGTTTCTCGGTACTTTTTTGCATTTAGTACTCGCCTTGCCCTTTCCCCAGACAACCGTTGCTGAGATAGGCTAGTCTCAGAACTGAAGGATTTGGAAATACAAATAGAATTAGTATGGTATTACAAAGCAAACCTTCCCAGACGGAAGGTGGTCTGCAATCTTTAGTGTTACTGATTCTCGTGGTCACAAGCTCCCTTCTCCAAGTCATTATATCAAGCCTGTATCCTGCAGGAAGAAGAGGGAAGGGCAGAGGACAAAAGAGAGAAAGCCAGGGGCCAGCTGTCTTTCTCTTTTTATCAAAAGAGCAATCATTTTCCCTGGAGCCCCACCATATGTTTCCACTTACAACTTATTGGCCAGAATTTGGTCACATGGTTATTTGTAGCTACAAGGAAGTCTGAGGAGATGAGTACTTTTAATTGAGCATATTGCCCCCCAAGAAATCAAAGTCTGGTTAGTTAATAAGATGGCAAAAAATAGATATTGAATAGGAATCTGTAGATTCATATTTTCAGGCTTTTACTTAAGGAAGTTTTCAAATAAACGCATTTGTTTTCCAGTGTAGTCTTACTAACATGACAGATTTGTATTGCATAATTCTGCCAAAATATTCTAGAAAAAATGAGAAGATTTATAATATATTTTTCCATTTTGTTCATCATAAGGAACTCAATTAAAATGGAATGATTCAGTTATGAATGTAAAACTAAAAGAAATGCAAAAAGAAAATTGACAGTAAGTTACTTTAGCAAGAGTGTAACTTTTTTTTCCTTTATGTATATAACCTGCTATGTCAAATAATGTTTTTATGTGATTACTGCAGTTAGTTGCTAAATTTATTTCCATATACTAACATTTTTTTCCTTCCAAATTTTTGCAGATTTAGAAGTTGACAGACTTTTATTTTTAACTGGATATATAACTTGTGTCAGGAGTACAGATCTCTCCCTTAGTTAGAATAACCATTTTTATCATCCAAATAGAGATACTTTGGGAAATAGTAACTTGGGAAAACAAGTGGAAACTGGGACTATCTAGGCAAATGAAGATCACAGGAATATCATATAGTAGAGTATATAAAATGGTTCTATATTCAGCAATGATTAAATCCTCTATTCTAGTACTTGACATTTTTATGATTGTGTTCATTAAATTAGTAGCTTACTTTGTAGGTAGACTTTGGAAGGTGACCTTCTACATCTGGCCCTACTTACTTGATAGTCATCTCTCACTACACTCATTTCTGTCTCTTACTGAAATTCTTCTCCATCTGGGCCAAGACCAGCCACCAGTCTCACACGTGTCCCATGTGTTCCCACTCCTGTGTCATTGTTTATGTTATTACTTGTTTAGAATGCCCCAGCTTATTGAAATTTTATTTATTTGTTTGTTTATTTGTTTATACAAACATTCATTGAGTGCCTGGTAGGTACTGGACACTGAGAATACTAAAATGAATAAACTCCAATATCTCCTTAAGGAGCTCATGGTACATTGAGAGTAACAAGCAAGCATGACATTTACAGTGGTAATTGTTGGCCATGGACAGCTCAGAGAAAGGGCAGTCACTTCAGTTTAAGGCACTTCCCAAAGAGATGACACTAGAATTAAGTATTGGAAGATGAGTAGAAAGGAGGTGGGGTTAGGGCATCGCAGGGAGATGTGCCATGTGGAACACGTGCCAACATTAGGACTCTTGCCACTGGAAAATCCATTCCTGCACTCCTGCTCCCCTGCTAATGAATAATTTCCAATGATCCAATGAACTTTATACTTTGAACCTCTAATGAGCACTTCCTAAAGCTTGTCTTAATTGTAAGACAATTAACATTTAGCTTGTCTTAAATTCTAGATGATGTTATTTCTACTAAATTAAAAAGTCCTGGAGGATGGGGAATATATCTTTATTTTTTTGTGGGCACAAACTTACTGCCTGGCCATGGTAGTTACTTACTGTTTGTCAAATGGAATTGAAAAAATGGTTAGAATGGGCTTGGGTAGAGACAAGTGCTGATTGGTACGCGAAAAGAAAAAAGCTGATGGAGAAATAGGACAATATCCTAGCTATCCCTGGAGCTGCTTATTCAAAATATGTTCAGCAATGACATTTGTTGCACATTTCATGTGGGCCAGGCACTGTACTGTTTTCCACTTATTTAATCCTCATCACAACCCTTGCTGTTCTTTATTTCCATTTTATAAAGGGAGGATCTAAAGCTTAGAGAGGTTCATTGGTTCACAGAACTAGACCGAGGTGAGTCTGTCTGAGTCCACAAACCAACCTGCTCTTTGAAGTTAGCTCTTCTGCTTTTATGAAGGATGCCAGCTAATACACTTTAGCAGATAGGAGTCATGGTTGGGCATAAATCAGTAACGTTCTACATCTTCACAATAAAAGACATGAAGATAGATCTAAAAATAAAAGTGGCAATTTTAATAATAGCACTTAACATTTGAGCCCTTACTGTGGATACTATTCTTTATTTACATAAAGATCTTTATTTACATTTATTACCTCATTAAATCCTCACAACCATTCTAAGAGGCAGACTCTTTTATTTCCATTTTACAGAGGAAGAAAGTGAGGCATAGAGACATTAAGTAACTTGCGCAAGGTCACACAGCTGGTAAGTAGCTGAACCCAGGTGGTTAAGGCTCCAACCCAGGTGGTTAAGGCTCCAGAGCCAATGATCTTCACCACTCTGCTAAGCTGCCCCTCTGTTTCCAATGCTACAGAGTAACACAATTCCCTTATTAACTTTCATTGTGCAACAATTCTTTGGATAGGCTTTAATACCCATTTCAGAACTTCTTCCTGGTTCATCCAGGTGTTTCAAATGAATTAAACAACCTTTAGCACTTGTAGTTGAGTCATAAGACAGAAAGGACAAGACAGGACCAACCAACTGGGTTCAAAAATCTTGTCCTGTAACTTACTGCTACTTCGTGTCTGTGAGTCTCAGGTTCTGTGTCATTGTCGTGAGGATTAAATGGATCAGTAAATGGATATATAAGATGCATCTCATAGCAGAGTCCCTGACACATGATTAGTTTTACACAAATGATTAGATCTGTTCTTCCATTCCCTTTTTAGTTAGTGGAGTTGACTGTGGCAGACCTGAAACATAATACAAGGAAACTTGGAAAGTAAATGTAGTGTCTGACACTTGAATGCATGCTTTATTCCTAGGGAATTATTTGATTTTACTGGATAATTATTAGATTTGATTTACCAGTCTGTAACACATAAATGGCATATTGTTGTCCTCTGCAATGAATAAAGAGTGATTTCAGGTGCCTTGCATTTTAGGGTATACTGGGGATGGGCATTTTTCTTTTAAGAAGCACAAATGTTGGGGCGCCTGGGTGGATCTGGGTTAAGCATCTGCCTTCCGCTCAGATCATGATCCCAGGGTTCTAAGATCGAGTCCCATGTCAGGCTCCCTGCTCTGTGGGAAGTTTGCTTCCCCTCTACCACTTCCCCTCTTTATGTTCTCTGCCTCTCTGTCAAATAAATAAATAAAATTAAAAAAAAAAAAAGCATAAATGTTACAGTTAGAGGAAAACTTAGAGGTCATGTAGTCTAGGAACTCCCAAATTGATGAGGCTCAGAATCACCAGAGGAGCACGTGGAACCCTCATTTCTGAGTCTTGCCCTCAGAAATACTGATTAAATAGATGAGGTAAAGTCTGGCAAATTTTTAATAGTCTGATGTAGAATATGACCATCTCTTTTACAGGTCAGGAAACTAAGGCCCAGCTCACAGTGTTAGAAAAAAAGACTTGGTGCAAAATGTTAATTAACAATTACATTTTTGGAGGATATTTATTCATGCATTAATTCAATAAGCCCTACTATATGAGGGAACTGTTACATGAGAATGAGATCCTTCTTAATTGTCATAGCATCAAATTTTTAATGGGAGAGCTAAGATAAAAACCACAAAGTGATGTTTCAGAGAAGCTCTTGCAAGAAGTTAGAAGCGAGAATTGAATTCTACCTCTGTCATCTATTAGTTCTGTTACCTTAAGCAGTTCACTAAATTTCCCCGAGCTTCAGTTTGTCCCTTGGAAAAATAGAGATAATACTAGCCTTTCCCATCCTGCAAGGTAATAAGAATATATGGTACCTCCTGGAAAATGGTAGAGTTGTATAAAAAGTAGTTATGTGTTCAACATTTTAACTAATATGCTAGGCCCTGGAGCTTACTGGCATTGTTCCTGCTCGTACAGACTGCTAGAAGAGGCAAACATACATACTGGTATAAAGTGAAAAATAGTATTTTAGAGATTACGAACAAAGTACGTTGGAGCATGACTGAGGTGGTGCCTGGAGAGAGTCAGGAGAGCTTAGAGAGGGTGACATTTGATCTGGGCTTTGAAAGGATGAGAAGCTTGCCTGACAAAGACCAGAGTTAACATGTATGAAAGCGTGGAGTCCTGAAAGCATGGCGTGCTCAGACAAGACAGCATGTCTCTTGTGCTTGGACAGTGGATAGCCGCTGGGGAGACGAGGCTGAAAAAATAGACTGGGCTGGACTCTGAAGGCCTCTGTGCCAGGAATTTGAATATTAAAATACATGCAAAGGAGGTTTTGAGCATGAATGCTTGACTGCATAGAACTTTTAGACAGGTAGGATGTCTGGGTGGCTCAGTCAGTTAAGCGTCTGACTCTTCATTTCAACTCAGGCGGTGATCTCAGGGTCTTGAGATGGAGCCTCTCACGCCTAGCTGGTGCTCGGCAAGGAATCAGCTTGGAAATCTCTCTCCCTCTGCTCCTCCTTCCCACTCGTGCATGCGCCCTCTCTCTCTCATAAATAAATAAATAAAAATCTTTTTTTTTCCCCTAAGAATTTTTAGACAGGTCACTATGGCTTTTTCTGGAGAAAGATTTGGAAGGAGAATGACTAGAGGTTATCATTTATTATTGCTTTGTTAGCAAGTTTTATAATTTAACACTTGCTATGAACCCTAATGATACCAGCCTTTGCCCTATCGGGCATTTGGCATGTTTTTGCTGTTCTACACACTGTTCTGTGCAGAGGACTTTTCCTCTTTTAAATTATTTCCTAAGGATAAATCTCTAGTAGCATTAACATATCAAAAGATCTGATCCTTATAGTGCCTTAGTATTTCTGTTTCTCAACAAAATCATGTGTTAATTTTTGGTCTCACAAGCAGTATAAAAAGCACACTGTTTCTCCACATTCAACAGCATTTGGTGCTAAGTTATACTATCTTAGTAGTCCTCTTTCATTTCCATTTTTCTGATTACTAGGAAGGGTGGATATATTTTTCTCTGTGTATACCGGTATTAACTCTATGTAAACTTCAGTACTGATATTTTAATTACCTTTTTCTTTTCATTTCTTAATTTTCCTATTCCTTGAGTAAAACTGCTAAGTAGTTAAAAATAAGTAAATATTTTCAACAGCATGATTATTATTTTTACAGATAAATAAGCCTCATAATCTGTCTCAGACTAAGATAGATTTAGTGTTTTTGAATTTTGCCTTTCACAGGCATGTTGGGCTAGGGTGCTCTTTCAGTTAGTGCTCACCTCAGTGATATCCACTGTAGCTAGTACTGATTCTTCCAACTTCTGTAAGAACTAATATCATGCTTTTAAAGAACAGTTCTTGAAGTTTGTGGACTTTTTTCATTAAATATTGTTCATCTTGATACTGAAATTGAATTATACTTACTCTTTAAAACTTAATAATGTTAGGGGCACCTGGGTGGCTCAGTTGGTTAAGTGTCCGACTCTTGATTTCAGCTCAGATCATGATCTCATGGTCATGGGATTGAGCCCTGCATGTAGCTCCTTGCTCAGCGGGGAGTCTGCTTGAGGATTCTCTCTCCCTCTCTGCCTCCCCTCGCTCACTCTCATTCTAAAATAACTAAATAAACCTTAAAAAAAAAAAAACAAAAAAACTTCTTAATGCTAAATTAAGGATTCTCTTTTGGACTCATCTTTTTAAATTAAAATTATAACATCATGCATGGTCACTCTTGAGAAATCCTATTTACCCATGACTTTACTCCTAGTGCCTAAGTTTTTTTCAAGGGCAGTTTTTTTGTAGTTATCTGAAGCAGTTGCTGCATTCTTACTGTCCTAACTTATTAAGTTCACTAGTTGGATGGCATGGCTTTATCTAAGCACTCACAGTTTGAATAAATTATTTCTTTTCCAAGGGGATTCAGTATAAAGTTATCATTGACTAAGAGGGAAATGTATTTCTTCTCTTTTTCACACATTTCAAGCTTGCTGAATCTAAAAGCTCTCTATTTCTTCTCTCAGAATTTTGTAAGGGAAAGTGAGGGAAGCCCAAGACTTCTGAAAGTACCATATGGCCTAGTCACATGTGCACCTCAGATGTATTGGACCTCCCCGGTGTTGCATAGTCTGGGTCCCCAGCTTGTGGTGTGCCTAAGGAATTTTAGCACACCTCTTCTGCTTAACTGGCTGGCTCACTTTGGTGGGTTAGAGGGGTTTGGCCACTTGCTTGTCACTATCATTTTGTATCATTGGTAAGTGGCACGTATTATTTTGGCAGGTCTGAAGCAGTGAGATATTTTATTTAAAGCTGGATTTAATTAACTGTATAAAATTGACCTGTAAATCTTGAGGAAGGATTATTTTAAACACTATTTTTTTTGTATCATAAAATAAATGCATATAGTAAAGTAAATTAAAAGGAAAAAAGTCTGCCTTCTAACCCCTAGTCCTACCTTCCATAGATAAGCACTGTTAACAGTTTCTTGTGTAAACTTCCAGAATTTTCCTGTGCATATTAAATCCTGTCTATATGAAAATATATACCTGACTTACCCTTTAAAAAATTAGAAACAAGAGCTGTTATATTACTATTCTGTACCCTGCTTTTTTGACTTAATATTTTATAGACATTTTTCTGTGCCAGCACATAGAGCTCTACTTCATTCTTTTGAATAATATTTAGGATGTTCTAATCTTTTTGCTACCTCTGACAGTGTTGCAGTGAAAATCCTTGTATATACACATAACTTTGCATATTTTCTATCTATTGGCTAAATTCCAAGGGATAGAATTGCTAGGTCAAAAAGGTAATGTCCAATTATTCCTCAAATTTGTATGCTAATTTAAATACCAAGAATTTATGAAAAGTACCTATTTCCCAGATTTTTAAGGCCTATTGGAGGACAATGAAATTAGGCTTGAATAAAGCTTCTAGATGCAGTTCACATGTGTACATTACAGTAGGTTCCGATGTACTAGACCTACTCATCTGGCTTGCACATGTGGTTTTTTCTTATAATTGACCTAAAATGAAAGAAAATTTACCACCTTGGCAAAAGAGATTGGGGCAGTCCTAAAGGAGGAAATGCCATCTTTTGGGAATTGGTTTAGAATTGGTCACAAAAATCAAATAAAATACTTTGTCATATGATTTTATATTTGTAAATTCTAAAAAGCTGTAACTATAAGCATTTATTTCCTTTTAGGCTTGAACAAAGAATTTTCCTTTTATTCCTTGCAAATTAGGTTTTTCTTAAATCTCATGTCTCAGACTCTAACTTCATCACAGCAATGTCCTTTGTACACCTGGTCCGGATTCAAGAACTGTACCATTCAGTACTCACAGTGCTGACATGCTTACAATGGCTTTTTGTTAGGCAACAAGACTTTTAATGTTTTAAAAGTACGAAATTATCTTAACCAGATGGAATAAAAGGAGTAGACTGTGGATCATATGTTCGTTTTACTTTTACTGCCTCGTTATTTAATATTTAATATTTTGTTTTCCTGATAATTTTAACCAACACATAAATAATATATTCCACAGATTTCAATGGGACAGATGTTACAAGATTTTGGAAAATTTCTTGGGATGTTCCTTCTTGTTTTGTTTTCTTTCACAATTGGACTGACACAACTGTATGATAAAGGCTATACTCCAAAAGAACAGAAGGACTGTGTGGGCATCTTCTGTGAACAGCAAAGCAATGATACCTTCCATTCGTGAGTGTCTTTTAAAATTTTTCATAAATATATTTCTCTCTCTTGTGTTATAAATGAATTACTACCTAGAGAATTAGAACTTCAAATTTTCTCTAAGACATTCTTTTTTAATACAAAAGGTTTATTTTTCATGAATCATTTGATAGTTATATTTATATAAATAGAATCTTAAGTAATTAGTAGACCTTAGATATTACAGTTTTCCCCACTACAATATGTTTTAACAGAGGAACTTGTGGCATTTTGCACAGTTAGCATTTTGGGCAGGACAGTTTTCTGTCAGTCCTGTATATTGCAAGACATTCAACATCTTTGCCCTTCACACATTCAATGTCAGTAGCAACTGTCCATCATTGTTACAGTCAAAACAGTCTCTTGCATTTTCAACACTTAGTAGGAGGTCACTAGAATTGAGAATCATTAGAGCTTCATCAACAATTTTTTTCCTCTGATTTGCTGTATCATGAGAAATTGAACAATCAGTTGTGAGGCAGAGAACGCCCCTCATTTTAAAATAACATAATGGAGAAGGGGTGTGGAATTACTCATTTGTTGTGTTTCTGTTATGTACCAACTATTCTTTAGATACTCACATGTCATCTTATTTAAGGAATAAGATTAAATGAATAATAAGTATTCGTTTAACACCTTCTGTATCACGGACACTGTTCGAAGTGCTGAATGAATGAAGTACTAGTAAACAAAACTACCTCATGGAGCTTGTATTATATTATAGTGAGATGGTGTAGGCAATAAAAAGAGAAAAAAAAGTACAGTATGTTATGCAATAAAAGGGGCTAAAGAGACAAAGATTCGGCCAGGGAGGATACATGTGTGAGAGGGTGCAATTTTAGATAGGAGACTGGGGAAAGGCCCTACAAGAGATGACATTCAAGTAAAGAATGAAGGATCAAGACCTGAAGAAGATGGCTGGAGGAAGAGCATTAGCAGATAGAGGGAATGGCAAAGGCAAATGCCCTGAGGTGGAAGTGTGGCTGGCAAATTTAGGGAAAAGCCAGGAGGCCCGTGTGGATGGGATATAGAGAAGCTGAGGGAAAGCTGTAGGAGAGGTAGAACTTTGTTGATACTTGTAAGGACTTTGAGCTAATGAGATCGAGAGCCATTTGAAGTTTTTGAGAAGTTTTTGAGAGAAGTGGCAACATCGAATTAGGCATTAACAGTATCTTAGTGGCTGCTTTGTTGAGAATAGACAGGAAAGCAGTAAGAGGTTAAACAAAAATAATTTATCCTCCTTTTGAGTCTATTTCTTTGTTTAAGATAAGGCATGTCTGTACTGTTGGGTTCAACCTCATTCATTTTATAAAGTTATTCTTGGATTATCAATGTTATGGAATGTTGATATAAATGAATTCTTCATTTTTGCTAATTAATTTCTTTAATTTCCTTTTAAACAGAAATGTAATTGTCTTTACAGGTTCATTGGCACTTGCTTTGCTTTGTTCTGGTATATTTTCTCTTTAGCGCACGTGGCAATCTTTGTCACGAGATTTAGTTATGGAGAAGAATTGCAGTCCTTTGTGGGAGCTGTTATTGTTGGGACGTACAACGTCGTGGTTGTGATTGTGCTTACTAAGCTACTGGTGGCAATGCTGCATAAGAGCTTCCAGCTGATAGCAGTAAGTATTCGCTCTTCTAAAAACTGTATATTCTTTCAGATCATACCAAATGTATGTAGTAGATAAGGCAACTAAAGATGGTAAGAATTAGGAATTAGTATTATTTTTAAATTAAATTTAGATTTTTAAAATGTAAGTAATGTATATTAACTGCAAATCTTGAACCAAATTTCTGCATACAAGGTGTGCAAACATTTGGACAGCAAACATTTGGACAGTTTAAAATGATCTCTCCCTTGTTCCTTTTGCCCTTCCCTTTCCCGTGTGTGTGTATGTGTGTGTGTTCATATTATTTATTGCTTTTTCATTTGACTCTTACAGAATCATGAAGACAAAGAATGGAAGTTCGCTCGAGCAAAGTTATGGCTTAGCTACTTTGATGACAAATGTACATTACCCCCACCTTTCAACATCATTCCTTCACCAAAGACTATTTGCTATATGATTAGTAGCCTCAGTAAGTGGATATGCTCTCATACATCAAAAGGGAAGGTTAAACGGCAAAACAGTTTAAAGGTAAGAAATTAAAACTGCAACTTGGAAATTTTAACAGTTCCTAATATCAGATGATTACTAAAATATAAATGTGTCCTAGGCCTCTTTAAGGCCTATTGTCCACTTTTTTCCCTCATATATCCCTAATGCATGGCATATTGCCTAACATAAAGTAAGGATTCAATATGTGAGGAAGAGATCCCAAAGTCCCAGGATTGAGTCCCACATCGGGCTCCCAGCTCCACGGGGAGTCTGCTTCTCCCTCTGACCTTCTCCCCTCTCATGCTCTCTCTCACTCTGTCTCTCTTTCTATCAAATAAATAAATGAAATCTTTAAAAAAAAAAAAATAGAAAGAGCTGTAATTTTTTTCATGAAGTCTTAGCTCATAGTTTTAAAACATGGAAAATTGGGGCGCCTGGGTGGCTCAGTCATTAAGCATCTGCCTTCAACTCGGGTCATGATCCCAGGGTTCTGGGATCGAGCCCCGCGTTGGGCTCCCTGTTCAGCAGGAAGCCTGCTTCTCCCGCTACCATTCCCTCGCTTGTGTTCCCTCTCTCGCTGTGTTTCTCTCTGTCAAATAAATAAAATCTTTAAAAAAAAAAATCATAAAAAATAAATAAAAAATAAAACATGGAAAATATTTATAATACTTAGTCTGTCAGCATAGATAAAGATTGACTACTAGAACCATCTCATATTTTTCCAGTTCTTGAAAGTTACTCATTACATAAATAATTCAGTACATGTTGCTATAAACCAGAGGTTGGCAAACTTTTCCTGTAAAGGGCCAGATGATAAATACTTTGGACTTTGCAGACTGAGACAAATCAAAGATGTTACATGAATATAACAAGTAATATAACAAGAAAGAACACAAATATCCATAAAATTTTTATTGGTGAAATTGAAAATGTCATATTAATTAATAATTTTTTGTAATACAGATCTAATATAAAGAATGAATTCCACTTTGGGGAGTGAATAACATTTTGTTTAATTGGGGTTCAAAATTAGTATTCCCTATCATCAAATTAATTATAAATATTCATCTGTAAAAACCATTCTTAGCTTACACAGCCCAAAAAAAAAATAGTAAGTGGGCCATGTTTGGCCTGTGGGTTGTGGTTTGCTAATCCTTCCTATAAACTGAAGATCCCTAAAAAAAAAAAAAAACCCAAAAAACAAAACAAAACAAAAACCTGAAGATTCCTAAGACTACTATTAAATCAAGCAAAGCATCCAGGTGAATGAATAAAACAAATGTGCAGGCTGTATTTGTTTTAAATAAGTATTGGATATTACTTTGTAACACTTAATGCCAAAGTACAGTCTAGTAAAACGTGTTTGTGAATATTTTTTAAAAACCCACCTCATTTGGGGACACCTAGGTGGCTCCGTCGGTGAAGAGTCTGTCTTCAGCTCAGGTCATGATCCCAGGGTCCTGGGACTGAGTCCTGCCTGAAGGGAGCCTGCTTCTCCCTCTGCCTGCCGCTCCCCCTGTCTGTGTTCTCTCTCTGTCTGACAAATAAATACATAAAATATTAAAAAAAAAAAAAACTCATTTAAATATGGTTTATTGTTAGTCCATTGTTAGTACCATGCAATTGTTTGTTTTGAAGGAATGGAGAAATCTGAAACAAAAGAGGGATGAAAACTACCAAAAAGTAATGTGCTGCTTGGTGCATCGTTACCTGACGTCCATGAGGCAGAAGATGCAAAGTACAGATCAGGCAACCGTGGAAAATCTAAATGAACTACGCCAAGATCTGTCGAAATTCCGAAATGAAATAAGGGATTTACTTGGCTTTCGGACTTCTAAATATGCTATGTTTTATCCAAGAAATTAACCATTTTCTAAACCACAAAGAGAATAATTTTCAGTAATAAATCTGAAAGACTGTATTTGCATAATTTGCAATCAAATCAATAAGATATCTATTAAAACTAAAATGAAGAATTATGTAAAAGCCATTCTTTAAAATATTTATAGCAAAATATATTATGTAAAATATGTATATAGAATTAGTTTTTTAAAAATCCTGTTAGTAGCTTTTTGCAGGAGCAAAACAGATCAAATAGATTGGTTTTGTTAGCATGCTGCTTGGTTCTCTTATTTGAACAGTGCTTTAAATTTTCTTCTTTTTATGTTTAAGAAGGGCAGTTATAATTGTACACATTGCCAGAAGGTTTTGTAAAATGAAGATCAGCAGATGTGGGCTGATCTCCATCCATAGGACACACCTGAAATGTAGTAAGTCATGGTTTTTAAAATCTCTGTTTTAGGAGTTCACACATAGTTCAGTATTTATTGTTCAGGAGTATGGTTTTATCTAAAATAATAGTCTATTTTTTTTATTTTGTTATAATCTTACTTAACAAAGAAAAGCCCCTAATGGATGTTTGAATCTATTTATGTCTCTATAAATTTAAATTCACTTTGGTTTTTGTTATTATAATATATTTACTTTTACATGGTTGTAATCACTTTATATTTTTTTTTCACTTAATAGTATTTTATATATACATTTCTGTGTATTGGTATGGTCCACGTATTTAAATTTTTATAGGATTATATATAGTTTTTGAAAAATATAGTTAGTAGACTTTTCGTTTTATAGCAATCAAGTATTTGAGTATGTTTATAGGTTTGCACAGGTACTTCACTAAGGTTAGGCATTTGGTGGCATTTAATTTTTCTGTATCATAATAGTGCTATAATTTTTTTCAGGTTGGAGTGACTGTTCATAATTATAAAGCTAACCCAAAATAAGGATTTAGAAGATGCTATACCTTATGTGGTCACAGCCTGTTTTGTTTTGGTAAACACTGGAAGACCCTTTAAGGCAAGAATTTATTTTGTATTTGGACTAAGGTTCTTGAACTAATCTCCCAAAGTATTTTCCACAGAATTTAACATAGCTTCTATAAAAGTGACTTCTTGCTTATTTTTGGATCATTCTTGCTGCTTAAGATAAAAAGCCTTGATTTTTTTTAAATTGGAAAATAAAATATGTATTTAAATTTTTTTTCTTGTGTTCATGTAAGGGATGTAGTTTAAAAAGTTTCACAGGCTATTGCTTTTGTTTTCTTGCAGCATTTCCAGTTAAGAGGTTATTAGATATATGCTTATCTTCTTAACTGAATTTCAGATGGTCTTAAGGCCAGAGGGTGCAGGTAACCCTTGGTCTATAAGCACCACTGATGCAGGGATCATTGGCTAAATATATTAGTATTGTGCTTCATCTTGCTTTTTACTTTTTATTTTTTAATTTCCAAATTTTAAGTGTTCCCTCTTTGGGGAAAATTCTTATAAAAATGTTTATTGTAAAGTTATATATTTTGTCTACAATGGGATTATGCACTTCCCAATTGGGATTTTACATCAGGATTTTTAGTCATTCTAAAAAATACCTAATTATTAAATCAAAATATTTATAGAGTGCCTACTGTATGCATGAGTTACTTATGAGGTATATTTTGAATGACAGCATATTGTAAGAAAAAAAGTAAATAAAACTTGATATTAGATTATATGTTGGCAGAGTCTAATTATTGTATTATCATGTACTTTTATACCTTTTTATTGAAATATAACTCACCTAGCATAAAATTTACTCTTTTAAAGTGTACAATTCAGTGTTTTTGTTTTTTGTAAATCGTGGTAAGGTCTCAAATGTAAAACATCCACATCAGACCCTTTTGTGCTCTTTTCCACCTCCAGTGGCAGTCATATTGAACTCTTTTAGCTATTTCTTATATTTATCAATACCATGGTTTGAAGTAGTATGTTCACACAAAGACCTATATGTGAACATTTTTAGCAGCTTTATTTATTCATAATCCCAAACTGGATCACTGAGAACAACCAAATGTCCATCAATGGGTGAATGGATAAACAAGCCGTACATCCATACAGTGGGCATTTATTTACTCAGTAATGCAAAATTGTGTCGGACTCTCGTCAGAGAAGCAGAACTACTAGGATATTTACAGGTGTCCCTATATGTTTGTATAGGGATTTGTTTGCAGGGACTTGCTGTTACACATTTGGGGTTGGTTAAGCAGTCTATGTGAGGCTGTCGTTTCTGCACCTAAGAGCTTCGAGTTTGAGGGGTAGGCAGTTAGAAAGGGACAGTAGGAGGAAAGTGGAAGACACAGGGACAAAGCTGGAACCCATGAGGACTGACCGACACCTGTGTCACTTCTCACTGTCTCCAACTTTGTTAATGTGAGTATCCTGGGTGAAAAGTTGCCTTTTGCCAGGTTGCTGGACATACACTGACACAGGAGGCAAAGAAGCTGAAGGAGGATGCAAGAAAGGGTGGAACCATGTAGGCCTGGCTGCTGTCCCGCCCCGAAAGTGAGCAGGCAGGTAAGTCATACCATGTGGGAGCTACAGAGTGGCTACATAAAAAATAAGATGGCGGGGCACCTGGGTGGCTCAGTGCGTTAAAGCCACTGCCTTCGGCTCAGGTCATGATCTCAGGGTTCTGGGATCGAGCCCCGCATCGGGCTCTCTGCTCAGTGGGGAGCCTGTTTCCTCTCTCTGCCTACTTGTGATCTGTCAAATAAATAAATAAAATCTTTAAAAAAAAAAAAAAAAAAAATAAGATGGCTGCAGCTTCCCTTCTGCCCTCCAAATTTCACACGAGAGTGGGTCTTGTGGCTTACCCTATCTGGTTGTATATGAGGAAGAAAATTTTGGGAAACATAAAACAGTCTACCCAGGTTAGCACAGGAACAGACTACCCATCTATGCTGTAACATAGGTGAGTCTTAAAAGGATTATGCTAAGTGAGGAAGCTCATCACAAAAGGCTACATATTGTATGATTCCATTTACAGTGACATTCTAGAAAATAGAACTATGGTATGGAACTGAAATCAGGTCATTGATTATTAAGATCTGGTGGGAGGAGAAGATTGCACAATTAATCAAACGATATATTCAAAAAGGGTGAATTTTAATGAATGGAAATTATGCTTCATTAACCTGACAAAAATACCTAAGGCTACAATTTACTAAAATAAGGAAATAACAGTAGATTCTTGTAATTCATTATCACTCCAAAAGAAAACAATGCTTGAATATGCAAGTCAATAGTCCATCGTTAACACAACACAGTGGGGTGAAGTATGGTAATAAACACCCAGGGTAAATTATTTTGCACTATTTTTTTCAAAATAATTTTGGCTGCTCTAGCTTCTTTCTTTTTCACATAAATTTTGGAACCTGCCTATCATTTCTACTAAAAGGGTTAGTTGGGATTTTTATTGGAATTTCATTGACACTGAAATTTTTGTTTTCCTCAGAGAATACATTTATGAAATCCAGATAGGCTGAGGTTATAGGCAGGCCCTGAGGAGTAAATCAGTTGGGTCTAATTCAGAATTACGCTAAGAAAATATTAATGGTACCAGGGATATGGCTGCCCTGAATTTCTCATTTGTAAGCTAATTTGTTAACTTTCTGGCATCACTGTCCTATTCATAAACATGTGTTTCTTAAAGATAGAAGAATTACCAATTACAGCATTTCTCTTCATTTGATAATTTCACATTGTTTTCTTTTCCTGCTCCCCTGTCCCCAGTTTGAGATAAATACTTTTGATATGCTATTCAAAATGAGGAAAAATTTTATGTGCTACCTAAATGCTTTAAAAATAGCCATCTTTAAGAGACATGACTTTTGATGTAAATTAGATTACAGTAATACAAGAAGCAAAACAGCAGGTTTATGTAGGAGGTAAATGTGTGTTTAAAAAAAGAACTGTTTCAGGCAGATGAAGGACAGGTAAGCTCCATTTTCTTCATTCTGCAATCTAGTGTTTCCTCTGTATGTGTCTGCCTCTTGTCTCTTGGTCTCTCTCATTAGAAAGGCTATTTAATCCATTCTTTAATTTTAGGCAAATTATTCTTATTGGAAGACATTAAAAATTATTTAAAAAATATTAAAGATTATCAATAGGTTCTATTTGAAAAGAATGTTGAGGAGGAAAATTCTAGCTGCCTCAGTAACTCATCCAGAAATTTAATTTTGTGAGGTTATTTTATTTATTTTTTATTTTTTATTTTTTTTAATATTTTATTTATTTGACAGAAACACAGTGAGAGAAGGAACACAGGCAGAGGGAGGAGAAGCAGGCTTCCTGCCGAGCAGGGAGCCCGATGTGGGGCTCGATCCCAGGACCCTGGGATCATGACCTGAGCCGAAGGCAGCCGCTTAACGACTGAGCCACCCAGGCGCCCCTTTATTTTTATTTTTTAAAGATTTTATTTATTTATTTGACAGAGAGAGATCACAAGTAGGCAAAGAGAGAGGAGGAAGCAGGCTCCCCGATGAGCAGAGGCTGATGTGGGGCTCGATCCCAGGACCCTGAGATCATGACCTGAGCCGAAGGCAGAGGCTTTAACCCACTGAGCCACCCAGGTGCCTCTTGTGAGGTTATTTTAATATTTCATTGGAAATAGCAAACAGTCACTGTATTTTCTATAATGATTGTTTTAATGCAGAGACTTTTTTTTTTTAAGTTATAAAACTAGGCGGAAATATTTCTCTCAATGTTGATGGTGAATGGCACAAATTTACTGAATGAAAATTTAGCATTATCTACATATGTAACTATCCTAGGACTGACGTCCAGTCAGACACTCATCTAACAGTTTTGTGCTCTAGAACCTATTTCATCATTTGGATTGGAAGAAAACTTAGATCACCTACTTCAACCTTCTAATTTTATAAGTGAGAAAATTGCATTTTAAGTAATTTATCCAAGAGTGAATCATGTCTTACTTGAGAGCCCAAACTCAATTTATTGTATCGGGTAAGATATATTCCAGAGCTTTGCTTTTTTGAATTAATTTCTCACTGTAGGTTCATCTTGTTCAGAAACCAGAATTTAAGATGCCTAGTCCCTGCTTTTCCAGATGAATAGTTTATTAAAGACTTAATTTATTACCAAGGACAGAAACAGAGACCAATGAGATGAGCAAGAATGAGAGGGATACGAGGCACGGAGAGGAAGTAGACATAAACAGAAAACCAGGAGTCAGTCTTAAAAAAATAACAAGCCAGACCATGGACATTGGACCAAGGGCTTAGAATGGAGACATTGGTTGATTTTATTTCTGTGCCACTTTATATTCTGATCAGTTTGGTTATTCAAGGATCTAGAAACAATTTAAGATTTATACGGGATCTCAGAAAGTATCCAATTTACTTTTCTCATTTTACAGAAAAGGAAACTAAAATTCTCCCACTGCTACCCTATGAAGGAGAATCCAAGTCTTTGTCCGCCTCATTCAGGAGGCTCTTAATTACATGTCACTGTTGTTATTAATTTCTTGTTTGTAAAATAAATTAGCCAGCTGTATGAAATCTTTAAGTCTGTAAATTTTCTTAATAGATTTCTGTACTCAAAAGCTCTATGTCACGGTTTAAAGGTAACCTAATCTTAGTATTAGAAGGTCACAGGAATAGCCTTCCAGCAAAAGATAACATTTCAAATTTATAATCAAAGTTTAGCCTTTTTAAACCTAATTGTTGACTTTGTTTTTTAGAGGAAGAAGCAAGTTATAAAAACAAAGTAGAAGTCTAATTTTTAAAATGTTTTTTTTTTTTTTAAAGATTTTATTTATTTATTTGTGAGAGAGAGAGAGATCACAAGCAGGCAGAGACAGAGGGTGAAGCAGGCTCCCTGATGAGCAAGGAGCCTGATATGGGACTCGATCCCAGGACCCTGGGATCATGACCTGAGCCGAAGGCAGCTGCTTAACCAACTGAGCCACCCAGGCGTCCCTAATTTTTAAAATGTTTTTAATTGAAGAATAGGTGACACACAATATTAGGTTAGTTTCTGGCGTACGACACACTGTGTGATCCAACAAGATTATTCGTTACGCTGTGCTCGCCCCAGGTATAGCTACCATCTGTCACCATAAACACTCTTAAAGTACCATTGATTATATTCCCCATGCTGTACCTTTCATCCCCGTGACTTAAAAGTAGGATTTTAAATAACAACTTCAAAATTATCCAGAACAAATTTCTGCGTCCATCCCAGAGCTCCTTGTCTGAACACCCAAGTACACGTCCACACCCGTACATCCTTGGGCCCCATGTTAAAAAGAGGCTGTGAGTGTGTGAATCATGGCCCTCACCTATTTAATTCAAGATGCTTAATTATAAAAAAATTTTTTTTAAAAATCAACATTTTGTCCTTGGGCTAGGGCTTATACATAAATCTAAGGAACAAACTTGTAAAACTCTATTAATTCTAACCACTCACCTGCAGGTTTTTTGGCTTTTCTATTTGAATTAGCATATAATCTTCATATTAGAACAGTCATTCTTCTAATGTATCATTTATTTCTTTTTCTTTCCTTACTACATTAACTAGACCCACCAGTGCATTTTTTATTTTTTAAATTTTTTTAAATAAAAAAAAAATTTTAATAATTTTTTTGCTAAAGATTTTATTTATTTATTTGACAGAGGAGAGAGATCACAAGCAGGCAGAGAGGCAGGCAGGGGCAGGGGGTGGCAGGGCGCGAGGGCTGCGGGGAGCAGGCTCCCTGTCTAGCAGAGAGCCTGATGCAGGGCTGGATCCCAGGACCCTGAGATAGTGACCTGAGCCGAAGGCAGAGGCTTTAACCCACTGAGCCACCCAGGTGCCCCTTGACCAGTTCAATTTTTAATAGAAATGTTGACTTGGGGCATTTTTGTCTTATCGCTGACATTAAAATACTTTCAGTATGTCACCATTTGCTGCAGGGTTTTTTTGTCAGCTTAAGAAACTCTTCTGTTTTTAGTTTCTTCAAGGTTTACTTTGTCATGAATAAATGTTGGATTACATCAAATGCTTTTCTGCATTAAGATCAAATGATCTCTCCTTACATGTATTGAGAACAGGGCTTAACAAAGTTTCCCAATTCTGTTGCATCGACGACCTTTTCTTGACTCCAGCTTAAGTTACTTAGTAATCTGATACTGCAGTACCTCTACTTTGTGGCTAGGCAAACTTGCTTGGGGAATAAATGAACCCTGACTGGTAAATTGCATTGGACTGGGAGGAACTATAATTGAGCTCTAAATACCTGATAGGGGAGCCACCCCTTTGGGTTTTCCGGAGTGTGTAGCTCTTATAATAAGGCATGTTATCTAGGAGGAACCTGGATGCTACTGTGCCTGTGGAGTTAATACAAGAGATCCTAGTTTCCGAGGAGATGGGAACTCTAAGTTGGAGTGTCTGCACCTACCTGACAATGAATCAAGGGCCCTGGCATCTCAGACATTATCTAGGAAGGCCAAAGAAAACAGCCATGGGTGGCTGTGTGAACTGTTCCTGGTCTGGCCCTCGGTCCTTGTGCCGTAGCTCTGGGAGTGTTGGTCATGGGAGAGGCCTGTGGCACTCATGAGTCTGAATGTTTAGTTGCGCCTCAGACTGCCTGGCTGGCATTGCAGATCTAGGAATGCAGTGCAGTATGAACATTGATTTCCTGATGTAAAATCGATGACGCGTTTCTGGGATAAACCCAACTTGATCATGACCTATTTTGTTTGTTGGGTTTTTGTCTGATGATTATTTTTTGTACCTGTGTTCATAAGTGAAATCCAACTGGATCTTGTGTTTGCTGAAGTTTTGGCATTAAGATTATGCTAATCTCATAAAAAGGATTGCTGAATGTTACTTCCTTATTTATACTCTGGAGTTTTATGTGTTAAATTGGTAGCATTTGTCCCTTAGATCTTTCATAGCCCTTCTAAGTCAAACTATCTGGACCTGGAATTTTATTTGAAGAAAGCGTTTTAATTAGTTTGAATTTCTTTAATGGTTACAGGACTGTGTAGGTATTGTTTCTACTTGAGTTTGACATAGTAAGTATAGTTTAGCAGTTTGTGCACTTCATCTAAATTTTCAAATCTATTTATTTTTTATGAAAAACCTTTTTTTTTTTAAAGATTTTATTTATTTATTTGACAGAGAGATCATAAGTAGGCACAGAGGCAGGCAGAGAGAGAGGGGGAAGCAGGCTTCCTGCTGAGCAGAGAGCCTGATGCGGGGCTCGATCCCAGGACCCTGAGAACATGACCTGAGCCGAAGGCAGAGGCTTTAACCCACTGAGCCACCCAGGCACCCCCATTTTCTACTAGTTTTAAAGTTTCAAACTCTGTATCCTTTCATAGTTACCCTAGATATTTTAATGTAAAGGCTTAAGTTATCAAGTTCTAAATTAATATTTTTATCCTTCTCTCTCCAATTATAAAGGCCTTAGAACACTTAGGGCAAGCTCTCTCCTCCCCCACTGTCTTAAAATGTTTGTTTTCTACTTGAATTTACTTTTTTTTTTTTAATTTGTTTGTTTTCACTTATATAAATATATCCATGAATTCAAGCCGAAGGAGTTTCTGCTTAATGTTACTTGATTCACATTAGAATAACTAATCCGTAGCTGTTTTTTAATTAATTAAAGATCTATTTATTTATTTGAGAGAGACAGCTCCAGCAAGTGTAGGGGGAGGGACAGAAGGAGAGAGAGAGAACATCCCAAGCAGACTCTGTACTGAGTGTGAAGCCCTTACACCAGGCTCTATCCCACGACCCCGAGATCATGACCTGAGCTGAAATCAGGAGTCCAATGCTCAACCAACTGCACCACCCAGGTGCCCCTTCAGCTGTTTTATTATAAGGCTTTTATTTATTTATTTATTTATTTATTTATTTATTTATTTATTTATTTGAGAGAGAGAGAGAGAGAGAGAGAGAGAAATCACAAGTAGGCAGAGAGGCAGGCAGAGAAAGAAGAGGAAGCAGGCTCCACGCTGAGCAGAGAGCCCGATGCAGGGCTCGATCCCAGGAACCTGACATCATGATCTGAGCCGAAGGGAGAGGCTTTAACCCACTGAGCCACCCAGGTGCCCCTGGAGTCAAGACTTCTGAGCTTGAGTGCCAGCTCTGTGTCTTGGGAGATGCATGCTCCAGACAAGTCACTAACTAGACCTGAGCTTCAATTTCTGACAAAATGAAGGAGTTGAACTAGATCCCAGAGGGACACCATTCTAACTCTAACGTTCTCTGGTTCTACAGAGAATTCTAGTCTACTTACATTACTGGATCCATCTGGCCCCTAAAATTCTTGGAAAGCACACTCTTTCAGCAAAGTGTACATTCATGCCAAATTGGTGGTAAAAAAGCAGGGAATATTCTTTTTACAGTGTCCCATTTTCTATAAAAACAAGTTTAATGCCTGTTACGTAATCATTTAAAAATATTTTATTAAGCAGTGACTTAAAAAAAATGCAAGAGAAGAATATAACCCCTCAGAGCAAATGCTTGAAGGTAAAACAAATATCACTATAAATATTGCACTTATAAAATCTCTTTTTTGCATCTTCACACCACTCATTTCTAAAACACCCTTTTACAGAGATGTATAAATAAACTGCTACCACACGGTCAGTGCTCGACACATTCACTTTCCCATCGCCGCACCCAGTCTGCAAGTTTTCAATCACATACCTGCTCCTCTCAGTGCTGGCACAGAACTTCCACTGGTGACACTGGAGGTCTCATACCTACATCATGTGAAGAGTAAATCTTTCTGAATGCTCAACATTTAACATAAGATTTTTTTTTTTCTACAGAGAAAAATATAGATCTTTCAAAGGCAATGACAGAACACAGCTTAAATCGACACAGTTCATGCTTAACATTGCTTGTTTTTCAAGGCATCCAGGAGCTTCTGATTCTTGGTCTTGAACATCATGATAAAGCTGTTTGGCATGATTTTGCCTCTCCCGTCTTCACCCACTTGGCCCATAATAATGTAATTTAGACCTAAAAAAATATAAATTAATTTTTTTCTCCATGTATTTTTATTATTATTATTATTTCTTTAAAGATTTTATTAGAGCGAGCGAGCACGAGCAAAAACAGCGGGGAGGGGGTAAGGGAAAGGGAGAGGGAGAAGCAGACTCCCGGCCGAGCCCAGGACCCTGGGATCGTGCCCTGAGCCGCAGGCAGACCCTTAACCCACTGAGCCACCCAGGCGCCCCCTATGTGTACTGTTTTGAGACAACTTAGACTATAACCTATCTCTAGATAAATGATCTGTAAATGGTATAATTACACTTTTAGTCTATCTAGGATAAAATCAGGTTTAAGCCTCTCATCAGAAAAAAAGCTAAATTCAACTAAGTAACATGTTCCAGCTCTGCCAACACTAGGAAGACGGGTGGAATGGTGTGATCTGGTCATGTCCTCTGCTGTGGTGCTGTGGGTCTGGGACATTTACTGAGTGTCTGCTGTGCACAATGCCCTGTGTTTGTGTGAAAGATTGTCCTTCCTCAAGGGGCCACCGTGCTCCCTGACAGGTCATCCTCAGACGGCCTCTCCTTCCAGAACACTTGTGGATTCCCAGGCAACTAATGAGCCACTGTCTTCTGCTGCGGTGGTCGACTTGAACTTTTCTCGACATCTCGAGCATTTACACTACATTAGTTTCTTGAGGACACGGGTGCTTCATCTATTTCTTTGCATTCTCACAGTTCCTTGCAACAAATAGTTACGAAAAAGTACTTTTATCAGATAGACACTTTTTTGTATCATAGTGTGTCTGGCTAAGTTAGGCCTAGACTGGGGCTCAAGCTGAGGTATGTCGGATTCAACTCTGAAGATCTACCCTGTCTGAGAAAACTGGCATAAAGGAAGTGTGTATTACCATCTCCTTTGCTCTCCCTCTCTCCTGTGTGTCATAAAAGAAATGTGTGTCCTTTTTCTCTGTCATAATCCTTCCTCCATGGGCTAACATTGTCCTATAGTGATCTTGAGCTTGTGCAAGCTTGGGGGCTGTGCAGGTGGGCGCCTCTTCAAGGCTGGACTGCTGCCATTGTGATGAGACCGTCCAGTAAGTATCTCATGTACGTCACTTGCTTCTCCTGGCAGTTCTGAGGAGAAGTGTTATCTCCTACAGAGCCTTCCCCTCTGAAGAATCAATGTGAAGCTGCTACCCTTCGACTTTTCTCAACAATCTGAATGCACAGTAAAGCTTTCTGGAAGAGGATGTTCTCTCGATTTCTCTGATTGTGTGTGTGTGTGTGTGTGGTTTGGTTGGTTGTGGGAGAGGTTTGTAACAAGACTGAGGAAAGGAATGAGCTGAGATTGGATAGAGAAATCATGGTATATCACACAATGGAACACCAGGCATTAGTACCATTCCAGAGAGAGCGAACTCTATCTAAAGGTACTGTTTGTGGAAAAGATGTCCACACACATCATGTAGGGGAAGCTGAAGTAGAATATTCTAGCACGATCTCATTTGTCTAAGTGTTTATGTGGATGCTTTCTATAGATAGAACTTTCTAGAAGGAACTTTTCATGGTATCTCTGGGGAAAGGGAAAAGGCTTCACTTTTTATTTTATGTCCTTTACTTACTTAAACTTTAAAAACCATAGAACATACATTACTTTGATATGTGAAAGAACTTGTTAAAAAAAAAAAATCATGTACCTCTGGCTCTGGACATTTTCCTTTTTTTAACTTTGCTTTTTCCATAATTTCTCCTAAACTGATTTCCATATGTGGATTTAATGATTCTGTATCTGCAAATGATTCCCAGATCTTTAATTCTAGCCCATATATACCTCTCTCTTCTGAATGTTAGCTCCGAATTTCCTGCTCCTTGCTGGATATTTTCCTCTAAAACTGTATTGGCACCTTAAGTGCAAAAACTGAAACTCTTTTCCCTGAACTGCTCCTTCTGTGTCTGCTCCTTGTTGATCCAGCTTCAAATGGTTCTTGGACTCTTTCATCATTTCCACTATCTCATCTTCTGCCACAAGTTACAAGAACTGGGACCAGAGCTTCATTCTACCTGACTCCAAAGGCCTTCCTTCCTTCTACACCAGAAGTGGCCAACCGATTACCCTTGGTTTTACTTCCCTTGCCCAGCCAGGGCATGGAAATATCTGCGACTTGCTTAGTCTCTCTCTTTCTCGTTCCCTTCTCTGTCACTGAGCTCCCCTAGAAGAAAGACTAACGAGTTCCTCCTTACTTACCTCTCCTGAGGAGAGGGCACTGCTTACAGACCACAGTGACCTTGGCACTCATGTTCTTGCCAGCCTGCTGAATTGCCAGATTTCCCTCTTTATAGATGTTGATGATCGAGACAGTGGCATGCAAGCTTCCACCTCGGGTGACAGTTGTGATCACAGTGCCAGCCAATACTGCCGAAGAGAACATTAGGAAATAATATGACCGTGAAGGCAAATGTAGGCAGAACCAAAAATCATTGTACCTTCTTGTAAGTTTCTGATAGGAAACATTTTAATGTTCAAGAGATGGCCTTGGGACGCCTGGGTGGCTCAGTGGGTTAAAGCCTCTGCCTTTGGCTCAGGTCACGATCCCAGGGTTCTGGGATCGAGCCCCTCATCAGGCTCTCTGCTCAGCAGGGAGCCTGCTTCCCCCTCCTTTCTCTCTACCTGCCTTTCTGCCTCCGTGTGATCTCTCTCTCTGTCATATAAATAAATACATCTTTTAAAAAAAAAAGAGAGAGAGAGAGAAGACCTTAATAGAGCTATCGGCTTAACATTTGTCCCCAAAATTCAGGTTGGAAAAAAAGAGGCCATGGAGCCATAATGTTACCCAGGTTCTTAGGTGCTGATACCTAGGACAGGAACCGAAATGTCTCCTGCCCTACAGTCTGCTGCTGAGGTGGGGACTCTTGACAATGTTTTATCTAACATGGAGGCCATTTACCAAGTAAGAGAGAGGCTTATGAACCTCTGCCTCTGAATTCTCTGTAAGATCTTGAGTCTTTAGAGACAATACTGTACTGAGGCTGCATGGCAGGGGCTCGAGCCACGAAGACCTGAGCCTTCCCGTCTGTGTCGTTGAGCACCTACCTTTCTGTGTCCTTCCCCCTTTCTCTTTAGCTGTCCTCCAACTTTGGTTCATCCCATGGGTCCCCATCTCTAACTATTGGAAAATATCTGTGTTTTTCTGGTTCTTTCTTATCCGCCTTGTATATCTCATTTAATAAAGTATAGAACTGAGTATAACAGAACATTTTCTTGCTTTAAAAAAAAAAACAAACGAAAAACCCTAGCAAAACTCAGTTGCTTTTCATTATGTAACCCTCTCTTTCTTCCATTGTGATGTAAGAGGAAAGAGTCTCACTTTGGAGCCACAAAGAAAGATGCTATGTTTCTCCAAGACATGCTTTTGGCATTTTGTGGGTGACCATTCCACGTGCTGTGGGACTTGGGGTTGGGAGACTGTTTTATGAGCCCTGTCCCTGTTACCAATGTAGGCGGAGAACCAGCGGGGATAGGATTTGGTCGTTTTGCCATGTAAGAGAGTCACAGTGGGATAAATCAAGTTTTGGACTTGGCTGACACGACCCTTCAGGATAAAGTGAGAAGTCACTGCTTATGTAGCAGGCAAAATTCATAAAATCAGAATTCTTATCATGCTTTACTTTGATTCCTGGTGATAAGTGTTCACTGCAAAATGTTAGTCTATAACCAAGGGCAATCAGGTGGCTCCAAAGGACATGGGAGGGAGATTTCCTCAAGTACCTCCCACAGAAGACTATCCTGGACGTGATAGCAATTTGTTTTCATTTTTATGCCTGTTATTTGAATTTCAGGATGCAAAGTCCAGTGAAATTTAGGGCCCTAGATCCTTCAGTGCCTTTCACGCCTTTGCTACGACATGGTTGGTCTGCACTTCAGATAGTTACCACCTTCAGGCACAAAAAAAGCAAGCAAAGCCTTTTCTGGGAGACTGTTCATTCTGGGTAACGTATTTAGGTTTTAGCAACTTTCTTTTCCTGACAAGAATTTTCTTCAATGTCCCTTTTAAAAATAACCCACATAATTAAACTTGGTATCTCTTGCTTTTCAGTGATTTTTTTTACAGAAAGTGCCATTTTTTTTAAATTGGAGAAAGCTCTTAGAAATTCTAAGTCATTAGGTAGTATCTCCTCAGGTTCTGATTTATACGCCATTTCCAAAGAGATTTCAGGTTCCCAAGTTTTAATTTAGTACTTTGGAAGGACATGACAGAGGAAATACTTGAATTTCTTCTGAGAAAGGCCAGCTTGGATATGTTTCTAATTTACTTAGGTGGAATTACAGATGTGTGAAAAAATACTCAGGACATGAAAAATATGTGAGAAAAAGTGTGCAGGGTTTCCCAAGATCACCAAGCCACCCACAACACACAGGGTAGCGGTGTCCTACTCCAGAGTCAAATTATTAAGTTTATGTGAGAAAAGCATATTTTCTGTATATGCATTATTCTCAGCTGTGAAATCTAACACTTTGAACGGCACCAGTCCACATACCTTAGGGTATAGGAAAATATTTTCCTGGGTAAATGAAGAGTGTAACTGACACTTCACCATCAGATTCATAGTGGTTCCTCTGAGATTAAGCATGCAGTCTCAAGTTTCTGATTAAAGAGAAAAGCCTGGGTTTTATTTCTTACCAAAGTTACTTGAACAATAATTGCTCTCCAGAGTCCCCGTCCGTCTACACTTTTGTTGACACAGGGCCATGGTGGGTTTTAAACCTAAATTCGAAGAAGAAAGACATAAGATTCAGGAAAATGAATTCAAGTATAATTGGTGTTTAGACCTGAATCTATTTAAAATTCCCATTTATTTCCCTGAGCCACTAAGCTGTCATTGCAATGAAATAATTAGAAAAAAACATTCAAAAGAGATTCTTTATGTTACTAACTACTGCTCTAATTTCCTCGGGGTAACTCGACACCCTCTACTGAATTTTAAACCTGAGATCAAAGATAACCCAAATTTAGCCCTATTCTCTTCTTCCTTTATATATAACTAACCAAAAATAGATGCAGTCTCCATGTGCCCTGCTTAGCAAAACCCAGTACAACAAATATGAACTCAGAAAATACAGGTCAATTCTTCACTTTACAAAAGGAATCCGAGGGTGTTCCCCCCCCACCAAGGATGGAGGGAGCTTTCTTGGTGCATTTAAAATACGCAGCTGCCCAAATGTGAGTAGTGTAAGTCTGTAGAAACACCACTCATGTGTAAAGTGTGTTGTACCTGTAATGAGCCGATCACCAAACATTTATTTTGAGCCCGCCATTGCCTAAAAGGATCTTAAGAACAGGGAAGCTGACTAATTTAAAAATAAAACGGAAGAGATAAACACAGTTGTTCTCCAGCAAAGGTGATTTTTGCCCTCAGGTGACATTTTGCCGTGTCCGGAAATGGTTTTGGCTGTCACAACAAGGTCACTACTAAGGCTGCTGAACGGCAGCAAAGCATGATCTGGCCCAAAACGTAAACGCTGCCAAGGTTGAGAAACGGTGAGTTAACGAAATGCAAGTATTTCATTCCCATTGTCATCAACAACAAAAAAAAACCACTTCCAAAATATTTGCTAGTTATTCACTTATACATGGCAATATGCTAGGAAGGACTAAGCGAAACAACTGTAACAGAATTGTACTTGTTGGGCAAGAATTTGCAATTGTACCTTTGCCCTTCTAATACGTTCTGTGAACTCCTCTGTGAATTTATTATTTATTTAGTTTTCATTTGTACCCATACTTAACTCCAAAAAGGACCCTCAAGTGGATCACATTATTAATATATGTACAATTTAATGTTAAAGTACATATAATAGCATCTGTATGCGTATAATTTTTTTTTTTTAAAGACAAAGAGCTCAGAGAACATTTAGAGGGAACATTGTTCCAGAAGTTGGGGACCTAAATTTACCTAATTAACTGAGTCAAAAAGTAGTGGCATTAGGGTTCCCCTTGTCTGATGAAAGAGCATCCTTTCCGTGGGCACTGGAAACAGCTCTTCTCAGCCTCAGAACATCAATCTGCAAAATGGGTGCATGTCCCACCCTGCTCCTCCTCTCCCTTCAGTAGATCCCTGCGCTCTTGGCTTGAAGTCATAATTAGAGCACCCTGACCCTTGTCGCCTCACTGTCTACCCTGTCCCTGCACTCCCTGGGTGGCACGTGGTCCCGGCCTTCCTCTTCAGTGCACCTGCGACCATCGCCCCGGGTCCCGACGTCCTCTCAGTGTCATGGCTGCTTCCCCCAAAGACGTCCCCTCTGCTCTGTCTCCATCACTCAGGCCCAGGCTCACCTGTCCTCCTGCTAGTCCTTCATCACCAGGCTCTCAAATTTAGACATCCTCACATCCAATGTAGCTGCCTCTCCCTCAAGCCCTTATCTTTTCAGTCTCCTTTGCCATTATATCCTCCTTTTTAAAAAGTTGGAGTTCCAAGAGATTGAATTCCAGCCCTTTCTCCTCCTTTCTTCCCTACCCTCTCCCTAGATGACCTCCTTCGGGGTCAACCATGTATATGCTGATGAGTCACAAAGGTAAATCTCTTGCTGAACTCTCTTCTGGAGGAGGCCATAGATCAAACTGGACTTGACTAGTCCACTCGAGTGCCTCACAGACACTCAGGCCCAACCAGCCACAGCTTAACTAATAACTCGACCCCTAAACCCAGTTCTCTGCTTCAGTGGATGGTCTCATTATCCCCGGGACTGTGCAAGCCAGAGCCTTGGGAAGCATTCTCGACATCCCCCTGATCTCCCTAGTCCGATTAATCATTAATTAAAGACCTGTCAGTATCTCCCAAGGCCCCTGCCTTGCACAACAATCAGCATTTCTTGACTTTCTCCGTATTTCTGTCAGCACAGTTTCCCCAGACAACCACAAGAATTCTGTGGCCTCTTGACCCTCCCATCCATTCACCTCATAGTGACCTGAGTGACCTTCATAAAGTGAAGGTCATCTAATCCTGAACTTGGCCTAAATCCATTGACAGTTCCCTCCACACTTATGAAAAAAGCCTAATAGTCTAAAAAATCCCCACACTTAGGACAGAATCCTAACACTCTAAAATACTTAGAAGCATAAGGAGGGAGGTGGTAGGACCTAAAGATGGATCTTTTGAGAGAGAGGCTACACACAACGTATACACGGCATGAAGGAGTCTGACCCCTGAGCTGCCTATTATGATAGCCACTAGCCACAAGAGCCTTGTTACATTTAATTAAAATTCAGTTCCTCTGCATCACTAGCCACATTTCAAGTGTCCAACAGTGGCTACAGTTATTGGATAGCACAGGTGTGGACAATGAATTCCAGGGGAAGACAAGGTCTTTGTGTGTGTGGAGAGGGGCATGCAGTGGGGAGGTAAGCTAGGGGAGCTCAAGGACGATCTAAGAGTGTGGCTACTAATGCTGTGGGCGTGCTTGGGGAAGCAGCGGAGAAACAGATTTAAAGCAGAAAATGGTGTGGTCAAAATGAGTTTGGTATGTTTTGATTTAAATGTTTAGCAGTCACAGAACCCTAGGAGATAATCATAAATGATGTTTGCAATTTCAGAGAAAGTTTAGGACTGAAGATAAAAATCTAGGGAGTGGGGCGCCTGAGTGGCTCAGTAGGTTAAAGCTTCTCTGCCTTCGGCTCAGGTCATGATCTCGGTCCTGGGATCAAGCCCCGCATCGGGCTCTCTGCTCAGTGGGGAGCCTGCTTTCCCGCCACTCCCTCCCCCCCGCCTGCCTCCCTGCTGACTTGTGATCTCTCTCCTCTCTGTCAAATAAATAAACAAAATATTTTTTAAAAATCTAGGGAGCCATTTAATTCACTGGAAGGAATAAGGACATCAGGGTCCCCTGAGATGAGCTGGAGAAATAAGAAATACAGCTTGAATATAAAGCAGTACAACTCTAGGCCACAAGGTGGCACACTTGTGGAGTGCTCAGGAAAAAACAGCCCTTTCTAGAAGTGCCCGTACTCAGGTCAGGCAGACTTGGGGTGCTAGCAGAAAATGGTGGGCAATAAAGCTGGGCTCGTTTTCAACCTATCTTGTATCCTAACTTCAGATCCTTCATTCTCACTTTTTTCTTTCTCCAGAATTAGATTTTGAGATCTGAAGCCTGAGATCTCCGTGGGTGGAGCTGACAGGCTGTAGACAGTCGGCATGGGGCTCCACTCTTGCCTCTCCATTTCTTAGGTCGTGCTCCAGAGTTTCCCAACTGGCTTCTAGAACACATTGAGTATTTCTGTCTGATTTACCCCAATTTGTAAAAAAAAAAAAAAAAAAATGTATTTTGCACAACACATTTCAGAGCGAAGCAAAACAAAAACAAAACCAAAAAAACTGGCAGATGGGAAAATAGGCCGGTATCAAGGACCTAGAACTTTAATCGAAAATACTACAATTCTACATAATAAAGCCATAAAAGAAAAGCTGGGCTTATAATGATCGTTGCCTATGCCAGGGTTCCTAGTATTTTTAAGTGGTCATAATTTTCTTAGATGACATTTAAAAATTATCAGCTTCTAAACACTGCTTACACCTTATACTTTTCTTTCATTAATGGAGTCATATCATTCCCTTAGATAAGTTTTCATCTTATTGAACTTTAGTTTCAAGTGTCTTTGTTTAAATTTTTTTCTACTTTTTCTCATACTCCTGAAGTTTGTGCACAAACATCAAAACAGAAAAACTCACCTGTAGTTACAGGGAATGTGGTGGTAACAGGTGATGCTGTAGTTGTAGGCGATTTTTTTGGCCTGAATTTGTAGTGACCAATAAACCCATCTGCAGTTAAACTTAAGTCTGATAAAAACTGAATGAGAAGTTCATTTCTCTCAGATACAATTGGCCTAAAAGAAGAAAAGCATTAACAATTTTTTTTAAGTGGCACCTCTCTGACATGTAGAATTCTGCTTTCCATTCATTTTTGACAATAGATTATGATATGTGTGAACTTAAAAGCTAAAATACCTCAAAAGGCAAAAGTCTCATTCTGCTCAGTATTAATGCTACTTAGCTAACATTTCCAGAGTGTTTGTTCAGCTCGGCACTGTACTTTATGCAAACTCCTGAATTCCACCTTCACGGCAACCCTATTGCTATCCCTTCCTTACTGAAAAGATAACTGAAGTTCAGAGTTCAAATGATTTGTCCAAGGCCCTACAGCCGGTATATGTGGGGGACTCAGGATTTGAACCTAGGACCAGGTAGACACTGGGACCAATGTAAACATGGAAGCTGTGGCTGGTTCCTCAAGAGTGCCTTCGCGTTTGGCCTGACCTGGGAACCACACTGCTTCTTTTGACTAAGTCTGGATCTGAGCCGGCCGGGCAGCTAGGGATGCTGGCCAGAGAGTCAGATGGAGAAATCTGATGAACAAATTCCCACACCCGGTGAAGACTCAGCCAGAGGGATCATCTCAGTGGGGTGGTCACCAGGGGATAAGAAAGCTGTGGGGGCACCTGGGTGGCTCAGTGGGTTAAAGCCTCTGCCTTCGGCTCAGGTCATGATCCCAGGGTTCTGGGATCGAGCCCCACATCAGGATCCCTGCTCAGGGGGAGCCTGCTTCCCCCTCTCCCTCTTCTCCTGCTTGCGTTCCCTCTCTCGCTGTGTCTTTCTCTGTCAAATAAATAAAAAAAAATCTTTAAAAAAAAAAAAGAAAGCTGTGACCTCCATTTCATTTTTAATGAGACCTCTGGTGCACACCCAAAATGGAAACATTTCTGTTTATAATCTCAGTGGCAGAATGCTGTGAAGGAGAAAGTGACTGCTTTGGTGGTTATGAACGACATCGTGAAGAACTCTAATTTTAAAGCTATTTTGGGGGCTTGCTGATTAGCTGGCACTAAAGATTTACTGCTGACAATAACAGGCTCAGAAGCACTCGTAAGTCTTAGGGGATAACTATTACATAAAAGAGCTTCATTTGAACTTTTTCTATTATTACTTAAGCAATGGTTAAAAATGCTGTGAGGCTAATTCTATTTAAAGACTAGTTAATTCAAAAGTGGAAAAAAAAAACCTGAACAGGGGCACCTGGGTGGCTCAGTCATTAAGCCTCTGCCTTCGGCTCAGGTCATGATCTCAGGGTCCTGGGATCGAGCCCCTTGTCGGGCTCTCTGCTCAGCAGGGAGCCTCCTTCCCCTTCTCCCACTCCCCCTGCCTGTGTTCCCTCTCTCGCTGTGTCTCTCTCTGTCAAATAAATAAATAAAATCTTAAATAAAACAAAACCTGAACAGGTTATTTAATGGAGTTAATTGGTAGTTTGACCAAACTTTTTTGAGGCATATTCTCAGCCGAACCACTTCTCGGGCATCATGGGCAGCAAATAAGGAGGCAACTCCATTCCTCTCCACCCCACCTACCAGCTACTTTGAGTGGGAATGTTTGTGTATGTGTTGGTGAGGGAGTTCCATCTGTACTTGACCAAACCAGCTAGAAAAACTGCAGGATCTTTTCTGCCCTGGAGGCTACTACTTACTACCTTCTGAGCCAAGGGATGGGACAAACCGAAGAGTGAGCTTTGTGACCTACATTTAGCATCCTCGTCGCAAAAGTGATCGAGATCATTGAGAATCAAGCCTTTATCAGAAATATTCTGTCTTGCTTTTGAAAACACATTCCATTAAATAAATACAAACAATGTGCATGAAACACAATTCCCAACTACAATTACAAATGAAATACGTTAAACTCGTTTAAATGATAAAACTACAAAAAGTACTTATTCTAAGTGGCAAAGGACACCTCAAGACCTCATCAGGTCAGCCTTCTGGGCATAATGTTATATTTACAGTGATCATTGAATGCCTTTCCTATGAACTAATCTTAGGAGCATTAAATTGGAAGTTGACTTTTCTCAAGGAAGAGTATTTTAGTAACAAAGACATATTTTTGTTACGCTGCTACTGAGCTTTCGGCACGAATGTGACAGAATCACAGAGCCATAAATGTACCGAGGGCCATGTGTTCCATCTGCAAATTGATGTTACAAATCACTAGAAAGGCAAGAGGAAATCGCACTTGGATTCATTCCCTGCTGGCAGATCCCGGGCAGGGATGGAGGACACTGTTTGGTCTTACAGAGCTGGCTGTGTTAGCGGTCTCTGCTTTATCATTCCAGCCTTCCTGTTCTTCGATCCCTACGGCCAGTCGACCACCATGTCCTGCCAATCTTACCTCCTAGCATTTCCTGATCCACCTCCCCCTGTCCATCTCTCCCATTCTTTCCTACTTCCTCGACTTCACCCGGCCCCCTGCCACAGCCTTCTAACCAGCCTCTCTGCTCATCTTCTCAAGGACGGAGATCCTAAGGCACTGGTCCCATCATTTCCTGCCTAAATGCACCCAAAAGTCTCCTATGTCTGCTGGATGTGCAGCCCTGCTCAGTGCTCCTGCCTCCTATCTCTCTCCCTAGGCCCCAACGCAAGGTTTGGGTTCCAGAATAGCATATACCTCCCCGGTGTACCTCTATCAGCGGAGCTCCATCTAACTTGGAATGAGTCTGTCCTCTCTCCTGCCAGTGACCAACTCCAACCTTCAAGACAAAGTTTCAAGAGGCACAATCTCCTCCAAAAAACCTCTCCTGACCTCCTCCCCACTTGTCCCAACTGGACCGTAGGACTCCTGGATCATCTAATGTCTTCTCTACGAACTAATCCTGGGAAGGACCAATCTGACTCGTTGTCAGAAACCTGGACCAGGGGTCTTTGTCAAATATGTGACAGATCCCAGTTTCTGTTTTGTACCTTCTCTTTTCCCTCTCCTTAAGATGTATTTTGATGAGCAGAAATGATCATTTAAGTTTCCAAGGCATCTGTAGTTGATTTTTGTGTGATACAATTCATTTTTCCTCGTAAGAATAAAACTTCTCCCTGTCTCATTTTGCAGTGGGGCCATTTTTGTACTAGCGAACGTGTGGGTCTCTGTGCTATGCTCCATCTGCGGACATGTGTGGATGTGTCTCTGGCCTCTTTGGTGTATTCATTAGTCCGTTTATCTATCTCTATTAAGACCACATTGTCTTAATTATGACAGCTTTCTGAAATGACTTCATCACATAAGGCAAATTGTCCTGCCAGGTTCTCCTTCAGAACTGCCTGAGTGTCGTCTCCTTCCCCCAGCAATTTCATGAACATTTTAGAATCAGGCTGTCATGTTTAATGAAAAACCAATTTTGTTATTTTAAAATGACACTAATTCTTCCTATTCAAGAAAAAGTACATAGCTCCATTTATCGAGGTCTTTTAAAATAACTTTGAGTAAGTACTTACAATTTTCTCCATTAAGGCCTTATACAAAATTATTAGATTTATTTTTTAGTATTTTATATTTTTAGTTGCTATGAAAATAATCTTTCTAAAAATATGAACTTTTTTGTTAAGTAGGTTCCATGCCCAGCATGGAGCCCAATGTGGGGCTTGAACTCACAACTCTGAATTAAGACATGAGCTGAGATCAAGAGTTGGATTCCCCAACTGACTGAGCCACCCAGACACCTCCAAAATTTTTTATTTAAGCTTTTTAAGAAAAAGTATTCTTGAATAATTGTTTTCAAACAAAAAAAGTTAAATCTATAAGTCACACTTTAATCTAGTAATGTACTTTCTAAGTCACACCAACCTTGCATTCCTAGTTAGAGAGCCTTTTTCATACATTGTTAGATTTGACTTGCTAATATTTTTTCTTTTAAGATTTATTTTTCATCGCATTCATAAGTAAGATTAGTCTTTAATATTCTTTTTTTTTTATTCTGTCCTTTTGGCTTCTGTCCTTGTTTTGGTGTTAATTTATACTAGCTTTATAAAACCAGTTGTGGACCAATCCCTGTTTTTCTCTGGAAAAATCTGTATAGTGTTGATATCATTTGTTCTTCAAATGTTTGTTAGCACTCATGGAGAAAAACAATTTGGACCTGTTTCCCCCCACCCAGCCCCCTTGATAGGAAGACTTTTAACTACCAATCAAGTTTCTTTCATGATTATTTGGCAATTCTGGGTTTTTCTTTTTCCTGTGTCCATTTTTGCTTTAAAAAAATGTATTTTCCACAGTTGCTGAGTGCACTTGTTCCCTATTTATCCATTAGATTAAACCTGTTTATTGTTTTTCAAATCTTCTACATCCCATTTTTCCATCTTTCTCCAACTGATAGTTAATCTATCAACTATTCAAAGAGAGGTGTTAAGAATCTCCTCCTATAATAGTGGACTTTGTAGATCTATTGATTTTTATTCATCTGCTTTTTGCTCTATATATTTTTCTGTACATACAAGTTTACAGTTGTTATACCTTTCTGATAAATTGTATCTTTTATCATTACATAGCAACTATTTTTAGTAATGCTTTCTGCCTAAAATCTACTTTTCCCTAATATCACTAAAGCTATGCTCGTTTTCTTTCAACTAGTATTTGCTTCCAATATCTTTTTTTATCCTTTTAGTCTCAAGTGTCCTGTTATTTTTTTGGAGACGTGTCTTATAAATAGCATATATTGGATTTATTATCCAGTCTAATATGCTTTGTTCTCTCACTAATGATTTGATCCATTTGCATTTATGTTGATTACACATTACAGTTTTTTGTACAGTCAGGTAGTGTGAATTCTACCCTCAGACTCACATGTGGACTGGTTTTTGGTTAGGAATTCTCATGAGAATTTCTTCCCTTTACCAAATGCCAAAGGCCAAAGAGATTTCTTCCCTTTACCAAATGCCAAAGGCCAAAGAGAATTTCTTCCCTTTACCAAATGCCAAAGGCCAAACAGCCAATTTCCTTACCATCTCCCTTGAGGAGGAGGAGAATGAGTCCCTTCACATTGGTATCACCTTCTGTGGGTGCCTTATTTATGTTCTGGTCTTTGACCCAATCTCATCCCTTGCCTGGACCCCGAGCTCCGTCTCCTACCTCGAAGCCTGGTCTGTTGCGAAGGAAGTTCTAGGTTACCAAGAACTGGCACATGTCCTGAAGGAAGTTGTCACCTGCAAGTACTTATTTATCCTTTTGGATTTGGGCTTCTTAACATTTTTGACCTCTGATGAGTTCTCTTATTTTTTGCCAACTGAGCAACATTTACAGTTTTTTTTTTTTTTTAACTTAGGAACACTGTTTAGTGTCTATTCTTGTATGATTTTTAAAGGCTATCTTCTTTTCCATATTGCTAGAAAATGAAACTTGAAATTTAAAAAAAACTTTTGAATATAAAGAGGAGAGACATGGCAGAAAAAGCTACAGCAGGATAGAGTCAAGAAAGGGTTCCTTTTATCACTTCCCCCTTGATTCAGGAGAACTTAAATTTATAGGCTATGAGAAAAAAAGAAAAAAAGGAGGCAGAGGTTAAAGATGGAGATGATGGAGAAAAAGAAGAGGACTGTTGGACAGAGGGAAGTATCAAGGGAGAAAAGGAGAAGGTCAGAAGGAGGACATAGGTGAAAAGACGGGCTTGGAATAGAGGAGGCTGTCCACATTCTAATCCTTGGGGCTTGTCCATATGCTACCTTGTGTGCAAAGGGACTTCCCAGGTATGATTAAGTGAAGGATCCTGAGAAGGGGAGGGTGTCCTGGATTGCCTAGGTGGGCCCTAAATGTAAACACAGATGTCCTTAGAAGAGAGAGGTTTGACTCCAGAAGAGGAGAAAGCAATACGAAGACAGAAGCAGAGATAGGAGTGATGTGCTTTGAAGAGGGAGGAGGAAACCCCAGCCAAAACCTGCAGCAGCTTCTTGAAGCTGAAGTAGGCATGGAAATTGATTCTCCCCTCAGAGTTTCCAGAAGCAAAGAGCCCTGCCGACAGCTTGGCTTTAGCCCAGTGAAAGTAAGTTCAGACTCCTGACCTCCAGAACTGTAAGAGAATAAATGGGTTGCTGTAAGCCACTGGGTTTGTGGTAATCTGTTAGAGAAGCAACAGGAAAAGAATACAGAAGGAACACCTTCGCTGGGAGCTTAGAAATGGCCTTTCTCTAACACATTCAGCCGGAGAGTCAACTTTGGGTATAGTAATGTTCAAATTTTAACCAACTTGCATGTATTAAGGATTCTTAGTATTATCAAACTTAAGCTAAATGAATTTAAATTGAAAAATACTTTGCTTTAACTCAAATGCATCAAGGGGAAATCACAGACCTGCATGTAAAATCAAGTGATGCATATAATCTAATTATGTTTAAGCAACCAAGTAGAAAGGGCATTTCAATTGGCATAATGGTGACTTTGACAACAGCTATAGTAATTTGTTTTATTTATTTATTTTTAAAGATGTTATTTATTTATTTGTTTGTTTATTTATTTATTTATTTATTTGACACAGACAGAGAGAGGATGAGAGAAAGCACAAGCAGGGGGAGCTGCAGGCAGAGGGAGAAGCGGATCCCCCATAGAGCAAGGAGCTGAAACAGGACTTCATCCCAGGACCCTGGGATCATGACCTGAGCAGAAGGCAGATGCTTAACGGACTGAGCCACTCAGGTGCCCTTCTTTTTTTTTCTCTTTCCTTCCTTCCTTCCTTCCTTCCTTTCTTCCTTCCTTCCTTCCTTCCTTCCTTCCTTCCTTCCTTCCTCCCTCCCTCCCTCCCTCCCTCCCTTCCTTTTTAATAATCTCTACAGGCTCAAAATTGCAACCCTGAGGTTAAGTGTTGCAAGCTCCACCCACTAAGTAAGCCAGACCCCTGAGCTATAGCAATTTCAGTTGAGGCTTTCCCTAGTGTTGTACGTGAAAGCGTGAAATATCTCACCCCCAAATACAGTAACATGTTGCACCAATACAGAACAGAGGAATTCAGCGACTTGTCACAAAGCTAGTGAGTGGAAGAGCGCTCAGCTCCATCAGTGTCTGCAGCTCACCCAGGAAAAGTTTGAGCAACAATGTGAGGAAGAGGCACAAAGGCCAAAAGGTCCAGGACAGGTCTCTGATCGGGTAAAATGAGCTGGGTCTGGCACGAGTGTCCAGGTTTCCTTGTCTGGATCTCTAAATTTCAGCCCCGCTTTTTTCTCAGAACTTCCCCCTTTCCACTCTGGTGCCTGACATCACCTTTGTAGGGCAGCGATGCGTCCAGGTATGTGGCCAGCATCCGACTCGGGGGCATCACCAACCCTGCTTCTGTTACCTGTCTGGCTGTCAAGGCCTCGCTATACTCATCCATGTTGCCTCCCACTCTGGGCTGGCTACTCTTTGTGCTGGTGCTGTTGGGCCCCTACAGCCATGGAACCCCAGGATTTGTGAACAAAACAGCATAGCATTGTCCAAAAAATAAAATATAATCAGGCAATTGAATAAAAAAGGTTAGAGCCACTAAAACATTAATGAAATAAAACAGGCACTACTTACGCAGGTGGACTATCGCCACAATACTTTCCAATTCTTTTAGCGTCATTGACTTCTCCACCGTTGAACACAGCCACAAAATCATATCGACAATAATTATCACGCTCAACATCAAACTTCTCAAATCTTAATTCTATAAGCTTTAGAGAAAGCACAACGTTAGAAATAGCAAAATAGCACTGAGGAATAATCTCAAACGGGAATCTTCTCCTCCCCAGATCTGTAGGATTTTCCTTGGTAAAGAATGTGTTCATTCTGTTTGAATGATTTGTTTCTTGTTTTGTCTTCATATTTCTTCTGTAGTTAACAAAACTGTAGTATTTTTAATTTTTAATCCTTCCAAAAGATCATCCTTAGTTAAGATCTTAAATTTAAGACATCTGTTCACCTACAGTTACAAATGTATGGGAACACCATGTACCCTAACAACTTACGTTAAGACCATAATTGGATACCTGTTGGAGTGGGAAGCAGAGGGATATACCAACTTCATACTTCTCCTCTGCGATGCCCCTATGTTAGAGTGTGTTGAGGTATGGTGTATGTGTTACATATTTGGGTAGGTGAGATGCTGGATAGAGTTTTTCCTCTTTTTTTTTTTTAAGATTTTATTTGATATTTATTTGACAGAGAGAGATTACAAGTAGGCAGAGAGGCAGGCAGAGAGAGAGGGGGAAGCAGGCTCCCTGCTGAGCAGAGAGCCCGATGCGGGGCTCGATCCCAGGACCCTGAGATCATGACCTGAGCCGAAGGCAGGGGCTTTTACCCACTGAGCCACCAGGCGCCCTGAGTTGTTCCTCTTTTGAGGGAAGGAGAATGATATTCTATCATATGTAAGGAGGTAAATTCCTTAGGACTAGAGATTCAGGAAGTAGAGATTGACCATGAGTCTTCTTGAAGTTATGTTTGAAAAGTGTGCCTACTGAGTGGAGCACAGCCTACTTGGTGATGTGGTTGATTTTTGAAGAAGTTGCTTGAAAGCACTGATAAACAAAGTCAGTGTAGATTTCTTAAGTATTAGCTTTTTTGTACTAGTACCAATAATAATATCCTTAAGTTATTCAAGTGAAGAGGAAGTTTTGATTTAATAGGCAATCATTCCCCTCACAAGCAGATTTTTCCAGGGCACCTCCAATGTGTGAATCAAAGGAAATCTCACGGGGTTCATCAATACCCATGGTACCTAGATAGCTGGTCCCTACACAGATGGGCAGGCAACCCTCCCTGCTACTTAGAGAAGATAATGGGCGTTAATTTCCTTTAGGAGAGGCCCTAGTTATTAGGTAAAGACTCACACACAATAGTTGGATGAAGACGGTAACAGCAACAGCATCACAGAGGGACCAGTGGTAAATTTTGGCTTTGAACGTAGTTGTCCCATATCTACACATTTACCCACCTTTATAAAGTCAGCACCAGTTATGGCTGAATAACAGCTTATTCATATTTAGCACTGCTTAAAAT